>BCIL01000019.1:0-230737 GCA_001599955.1 Cystobasidium pallidum
AACCGATCCCGAGTCGACGGAGTGGAAAACGTTCTTCATGCGTAGGGTGGGAATCTAAAAATGCGAGATGAGTATGTATCGGCGATCCTTGTATGGTACAAGCTTACATCCGTTTTAATAACGGCATCGAAGGCACCCCAGTAGACATTGGCAGAATCGCCCTTTAGCTCTAATCCGAGTTGCCTGTTCACACTCGTCAGATTTGCCAGCTCTCCAAAGGAATAGCTTGACCTTCTCACCTTCGCACCCAGGATCTAGCTCCATCGCATCCAACAACATATTTGCAGTGTACTATTTCATCATCTTCATCCGATGCACCATTCGTAAGCGGTTCTTCCGTTGCAAAGAGGTTGGATCTGTATAGACCGCTCTTGACATCACCATGTGCCCATTCTTTCGGAGGAGGCAGGTGGTGCAACCTGACGGTGACGGGGAAGGCTGTAGGGTCGTTAAGTTTTGCTTCATCGACTTTAAGCTCGCGTGGTTCTAGTAGACGTTCAACCTCGAGATTGTCTGACGACAAGGTGATGCATTAGTACCTCATTCAGTATTCCACATCTCGCGAAGTTACACACTGTTCTTCTTCATAGCTTCCATGAAGATAACCTCTACGCGATCTTGGCCGAGGTTCACGTGACGGACGTGTGAAGTACCGGGAAGGGTCTAGCAGAGGACATATTTAGCAGGGAGACATAGATACGCGATAGCATATACGTACGTCGACAACTCGGCTTGTTTCCGTCAATTTGCCATTTTCATCCGGATTCCACATAACGACCTCTGAGCAAAAGAACGCAGCGTCAGATATCGCACGTGTGGTATCAAGAACAACATGCATAGGAATAGCGTACCTGCGCATTCGTGAGTCTCATCATCGAATCTGGAGTTTACACCGAGGGCGGCAAAGACTTCTCCAGTCCTGCATTGAAGACCTATAGCATCGTGTTTCAGTGAGCGGATCTGCCACCCGATCATGCCGTTTAGCTCTTCGACATACCATCTGCATGGCCTCTCAGAACTGGATGTGCGGCTCTGTCAACTATCCGAGCATTGATCTTGAGCTTAGACAGCTGGGTAGCGAGGAACAGACCAGCTGGACAACCCAGTGGGTCAGCAATACAAAAGGTAAAAGATAGTCAAATCAACGGGCTTACCAGGTCCAGCACCGATAATGAGAACGTCCACTTGGCTTTCAGGCATGTTGAGAGTATTTGTTTTGCTGCAAAGGAAAGCAGGACACAACCACCTTCTCCAGAGCTTTTATCTGGGAGAAAGGCAATACCTGCTACCGGTTGGCCCGCCTTCGGACTCTCGGAAGTGCTTTACACCGTCCCATCGCCGGAAGGCTTTCCGGCGGGGTGGCAACCCGACATCGATGCGACTGGTTAGCCGTAATCCTGTTGCCATCGTAACATGGACGCAGTGCCAGCGACAGGAGGCAAGTGGGGCATGTATGCATTCGGAATAGTCCTCTGCATTCTGCTGTCCACTATTAAGCGACTTTCTGCAGTACGGTATTACCTTAAGTTACCGGCGTGACGCTACTGGGGGCCCTTTATTCGCCTTCGTTGACACTTCCGCGGGGACCTTACGCCTCTGAGATGTCTTACTTGTATATCGCAGGACTTCATCAGACCTTCTGACCCGTGCATTGCCTAGGAGCGGAGCGGCATACCTAGCAACTCCTTCGAAACACTGTCACATAAGCGTGTCCGCGACGAAGTATAATGTAGCGGATATGGGGGCACCAGTTACATCCGGATGCGCGTTTTATCCTCGCATATTCTGCAGACAGCTGACGTACTCAGTCCACCCGAGATAATCATTTTCCAATAGTAGCATACCATGAACATAACTCAGACTTGCCTAACGCAGCTGTGATAGGCGACCTCAGTAGGCACGGGGCTCCAGCAACGGGGTGTGACCGGAATACTCGAAACCTTTGACGTGTCTCCGTTGCACTATAAGGAAGCGTTCAGGGTTGCTAAAATGTGAACCATCTTGTTTTGCCTAATCTACATCAAGATGCTCCAATGAACGATTGTATGTGAAGTCTAGGGTGATTGTTGTATGTATGTTTGTTACATAGAGCACTTCTCAGAACATGAATGCTTACAGCCCATAAAAGAATCTAATTGAAACTGAAACTACGGAAAGGAATACGGGGATATAACCGCCTGGACGTAGTAGGTCAGCCTCAGCTTATGACGGATGCAACTTCCTCCAGGCCAAAATACGTACTGGAGCAGGTTTCGTTTCGGGTTTCGAAGACTGTGACAGCCGCGTATGGAGATCGCCTAGCAAGTCCAGTAAAGGAACACCCGCAGATTCGTCCAGCCGTACTTTAACATGCCGAAGGGCGTAAAGCCACTCAGGACAGTCCAAGCCCTTTTCATTGCTGGGTCAGCGAACCTCTATATCGTAACACCAGGCGGAACGTACTTGGGTCTGCTGCAACGACGCGTCCGTGATAGCTGGTTGATTTGCGCACAGTGGAGCATTATGGTGGGGCGGCATCCACGGGGCTTGATTCTATTTGGTCGGCGTGTCAGCTCCAGCACCCCTACGTGACCAAAAGCAGGGAACACGTACATTGCCAAGATGAGAGGGGGAGATATTGATGTCTTGAGCAGTCATGCCAAATGGCATAGTAGGTAATGATAATTGTGGTTGAGTAAATGGCAATACATTGTCATTAAGGTAATAGGCGAAATTGTTGGCTTCGCCAGTGGGCAAAGCGGGCGCGCTATAACCGAAAGATTGTGGAAAGCACGCAGATGCCGCCGATGTCTCGGCCTGTGCAGTATTGAGCCGGGCATGGATGGTAGTTGATCGAGGGGAGATATCGTACATATTGTAAAACTGGGCAGCCGAAGTATTGCGCTGAGCAAGAGTGCTGCTGAGACCGTCACTTCGTCTGACACCTTCCTGCTGCCTGAGACCTTCCTGCAGAGGGAAAGTTCTATGAGACCCTTGGCCTGGTTGGCAATTCCCCGCTGGAGTCAAGTTCTCGCCCGGAAACGAAAAAGAGCCTTCTGGCATGCCCGGACCTGATACGGAGGACATCAGATGCTGTCGTTTCCCGCTGAAGCCGTTGTTGGCCGTGAAGTGTGGTAGCTGTGAAGTCTGTCCAGCATTGTCGCTGAGGCCACTGAAAGGTACGCCAGTACTATAATAGTCGGGCGGCGTTCCGTAGGGTGTTAGATCTTCGCTTGAGGCACCGGACGTGTTGCGTCTTCGTTTCCCCGTTTGCTCACTGCCCAATGGCACCTGCAACTTTGATGGTAAGAGGAGCGGCGATGAGGCAGACATTCGAGCGTCGTTCATGGGTGATTGCTTGATAGGCTTCCTCGCAAATCGCCAGTCTTTAAGGCAGGATACCGTATATATGGACCATGTAGAGAAGGAAGATACGAAGCCATTCAGCGCGAGACCTGAGGGCCAAGACATCGGGGACAGACCTGGATATTTCTGCGCGTGTTCATCTCGTGCAGCTTCTGCTAACCGCTCGTAACCACCTTTGACCTCATCGGGCTCGTTCCGCCATTGCTCTCCGAAAAGCTTCGATAACTCGGCTTGTGTCGGCTTTGGCGCCCCAGGGGGTCTGTTCTCTCGATGTTTCTGTATACAGTCCGACCGATACAAAATCCAGGCATTGGGTGGACGAGGGGGGCGTTTGTTCTTGTCTTCATCCACCTTCTGTTTGGAGCGGCTTGGTCGCGCAGCTTCAGATGCTGCTGGAGCTGCAAGAGCCCCAACCGAGGAAGAAGACGGTGTGGGGTCCGGGGCAAAAGGACGAGGCGTTTCCCACGGGGCGGAAAGGGTTAGTCCGGCCTCGAGGAAGGGCCTGTCGAGCGTTCTCGACGAGTTGTTCCGACTATCCGCTCGCGAGTCCACCTGGACTGCGTTGCCATGTTTAGGCGACGAGTTAGAGTGACCGGTCTGCATCTCCGCGAGGGAATTAACTTGCTCCTCCTGTCGACCATCCTCGTCAGCCCTAGTCAAGTATATAAGGGTGGTTACGCTGACAGACCTCCATCCTTCGGCACGTGCGAAGGGTCGGTTCCACCGTCGTTTAGTCCGCTCGCCACTTCACGTTCGCGATCTGCGACGGACGACCGAGGGCCCTACGCTTCGATAGCTGCCGGTCAATGCGTCGTCGGTCCAGGGGCTTGCAGCCATCGTTTGCCACGATTGTCACAAGTAGCAGCACAGTGTTAGCTCGTACCGGTAGATGCCTTCCTGACGAGCTAAGACTCACCTAGAACCGTAACAGCATGTTCAAGCTTCTCCGATTTGTACGAAGGTCTAAAGGGGAGTCAGGACGGGGTGCAGAGCACGCTGCCAGCAAAGGAGTTGGCGGCTCAATGGTGGAAGCAGGATTCGGGTCCAAGTCACAGAAATGCAACAATGCGTGAGACGGGCGCCGGTCCTCCTAGAGCACTTCATGCTCATGATTCCCGGCACAACTATGGGCATGCCGGCGGGTCCGGGATGTCGATCAGAATCTTTTTGGTGGCGGCAGAATTGCCCTAAGTTCTGGAAAGGGGTCAATTGCAAATTTTGCACATGGAAGCACACTCCAAGGCATTTGGCCAGGCAGGAATCGATACCTTCACCCGTAATGACGCGTTAGGCCAGACCGGGCGAGAGACGGTAACCGATTTGCGATACGATAGCAGTACTGTAGTACGGTAACTCGAGTAATTCCCGCATTGTCCTGATAAGTAAGCCTGATGACAAAGTCGGAGGGGAAGTCAAACTTGTTTCCAGACTGCGAACGTCTTCTCCGTCTCAAGTCGTCGAGTGGAAGCTCACTCTGAGACATCGATAGAACACAGTGACCTTCTTTGCTTCATGTCGCACAGCGGCGTATCGACCGACCCACGTTTGGGAGAAGCCTCCCAAGAGATTTGAATGCGAAAATGGTTTAAACTCCGATGCGGGCACGCGGGCACGGCCGTACCATCCCTCTAGCCGTCCCGTTCAAGAATGGACGGCTATCGACACCCACACACATACCGTCTTTACACGTCCGCACATGAGGGCAGAAGCAGACTGAGGAAGTGTTACTAGTGCTCTTCTTGTCCAGTTGAACCGTTCACTTGGCTGAGATCTACCTAGAGTGGAGGCTGAATACTAAATGGATTTCAATGGGCTTTCGGAGATAACGCACACGTCTTATCGCACACAGCACTTATTACATTGTGTTCCAATTTCTGCTGAGGGGAGTATCTGACTGGGGGATGGAATCGAGAGAGTTTACGGCTTCATCATGAATAGGCAGTGAATTGCCTTTCTCAACCGTCTGCAAGGCTGGCTCGTTGATCCGGTAGGTTTGACCTGTCTTTTCACACGTATATCCTGCCCCTGTGCTTCTGCTTTGACAGAAATAGGGCCTGGGTCGCCTTTTGCCCGATTTCCGAATCTCTGCCAGTCCTGACTAGAGTACGTATTTATCTTGCTTGGAGATGAGAGTGTGTCTGGGTCATTGATGACTCTTCTGAACACCATTCTGACTATGTATTAGTCTCCCTGCACTGTCAATGCAACTTGAAAAGGGCCATCCAGGCAGCTGGCGACGTAGGCGAGAGGTTTTTCAATCTCTTTGGTTCTCATTACCTGCACTACCATATCAATTTTGCGCTTCGTACTCCCAGCGACCTACTCGGTGCTGTTATGTGCCCCTTGGTCAGTGAAGCGGCTCACTTCGTATCCAGCTCATTGTACGCTTGTACAGCTATCAAATGCTGCAGCTGTTGGAGTGACTGTGGGATGCGAAGGGGAATCCGAATCCGGTTGATAGTAGCACATGAAGTGGTTTGTTTCCTCTTAGGTTGACAGTAGAGTGAGAGAGGAAGGGTCATTCAGTGCGCTTGGACTGATGTTCTCTATGGCCGAGCTTGTTCAGCAATGTCGGGCTCGCCTCCAGAAATAACGCTGTTTCGCGGTTTTGCGGGAACCTGTCTCGCCCATGCCGAAGCTTAGGCTTTTGTGTGAATTCCTCAGGCACAGAAGGATGATGCAGATCCCTGAGCGCCTTGTGTGGGAAGTTCTCGCTCTCCAATAAGCCATTTCTTACCTGCAAAGCCTGACTGCTGCCAAGTATCGCATTCGCTACTAGTTGTACGGCACGTGCCATGGGGGCCAGAAGTTGCGGTTTGTACTGTGTAAAGTTAGCATCGCAAGCCGCAGGTCCAGCAGGACGATGCTCAGACCAGGAAACGTCAGCATCGGCATCTAGTCTAGCCAATTATTGCTATCAGTACCTTGGCAAACAGTGTCTTTTAACATATTATCGACCGCGTTCAGTGGCGTGACACCGTACGGCGGCATCCGGCAACAAGGCAACAAGGCAACATCCAACTGTGCAAGCTTCTCGAGATACCGACACATTCATAGAATCAAGCAAGCGACACATCAGCATCTAAAGCATGTCCTTTGCGGTATCAGCGTTGCTCCCGTTTGTCCGGCCATTTGCATCTTGGCCTTCTCGATCACGTCACCATCCTGCTGGTACTGACTGGTTATCTGGGGATGCTTCTTGACCACAAGTACATAGCAACTTCGCCGACAGTCTTACGAGTCAGCCCTACACGAACTACTCCTCCCGCCGTCATGCAGGTCTTCAAGCTGCAGCGGAAGTATCCACAACTTGAGCAGCAGGAGCTGGTAAGCGGAGAGGCCTGTCACCATGTCAGAACATGAACAGCATGAAGACTGACTGCCACGTTTTGCCGCTCTGCTGCCGCCTACTAATCTTAGATGCATCTAGTATCAGCTTTCAAGTGAGCTGGATGGTCTAAAAGACGATGTTGCACACAGGCTGACATCGTCATCTGCCACACCCAACCCCGCTCGGCAGTGCACTCGATACTGAGGGCAAAGAATCAGTGGACAGACAGCAAGTCATCGAATCTTTAGCAAAAGAAAAAGTTGGAACATACGATCAAGTGAGAGAGACCCTCAAGGATGTGGAAGTAGATGCGACGTGAGTGCATTCATGACACCCATGCAATCGGACCAACGCCCTGGATGGCCTTAGAGTGATACCAATGTAGACTTTATAGGCAACTCTTATACTGACCGAATGCCCTGTCGTTCCCTCTAGTGGTCGTGTCGCTTTAGATGACTATGTGGATCTAGTAGCCAAGCTCAAGAGTCGAACAGGTGGGGCGCATAAAGCGCCTATGCTGCCAGGCAAAGCCGCAGCTGCTGGCAAACGAGCTGTCATCGGTGGAGCTACAGAGAGCTCGTCCCATACCATAGACCAGGAAGAGTACGTCGACTGCATACCAGGAGATGGAGCATCGCCCATTCTAGATGATGGCACGTGGCTGACTGCCTCACCTCTGCACAGAAAGAGCGAGTTCACCCGACACATAAATGGAGTAAGATATCTCTCCACTTAATTGACTTAAGAACGGCCAACAGCTGACATGTCCTACGTGGTGCCAGGTGCTTGCTGGCGACCCCGATATCGGCGACAGACTGCCCATCCCAACCGATACCATGCAGTTGTTCGATGAAACGCGAGGTAATTATGTCAACAAGTACAGCTAGCAATGCATACGACTGAACTAATTCTTGGTAGATGGCCTGATTCTATGCAAGCTTATCAATGATTCCGTTCCTGATACTATCGATGAGCGAGTCCTAAACAAGCCCACCAGCAAAACGCACCGGCGTATACCTTCGCAACCTCAGGCACAGCAGGCATCAGCACCTAAAGCGTTAAACAACTTCCAGATGACCGAGAACAACAATATTGTCATCTCATCTGCTAAGGCGATAGGCTGCTCAGTCGTCAATATTGGTTCGGCAGATATCATTGAAGGGCGAGAGCATCTCGTACTTGGACTAATCTGGCAGATCATTAGAAGAGGTCTTTTGAACAAGGTCGATATTAAGCTCCACCCCGAGCTGTACCGCTTGCTTGAAGATGGGGAGACGCTCGATCAATTCCTGCGTCTTCCTGCCGACCAGATCTTGCTCCGATGGGTCAATTTCCATCTCAAGGCTGCAGGCTGGCAGAAAAAGTGGGTATAGCAATCAACCCTAATCAGTCGAGGCCGACTGACTTGTTTTGTTACAGAATAAACAATTTCAGCAAAGACGTTTCCGATGCTCAAGCATACACAGTACTCCTGAATCAGCTCAAGCCAGATCAGTGTTCGAGAGCGCCGCTTCAAACAACCGATGTTAATCAGCGCGCCGAACAGGTCAGTTGGGGCTATCGCTTGGTCGACTACATTGTCACTCACGGAGCTGTTCTATTTTCCAGGTTTTGCAAAATGCCGACAAGATCGGCTGTCGCAAATATCTCACAGCAAAAGCGATGGTTGCCGGAAATCCCAAACTCAATCTTGCATTCGTGGCCAATCTCTTCAACACTTGGCCTGGCCTAGAACCGCTCGAGGAGACTGAGAGGCCGGAGATTGAAGACTTTGATGCGGAAGGCGAACGTGAAGCTCGCGTCTTCACGCTGTGGCTCAACTCGCTAGAAGTCGATCCGTCAGTCTATGATCTCTTTGAGAACCTGCGCGACGGAGTCGTTCTACTCCAAGCGTTCGACAAGGTTATCCCAGGTTCTGTCGTCTGGCGCCGGGTGTCAAAGCCCAAACCAGCACCCGCTGAGCCTGTGGAACTTGCAGAGGGAGAAGAACCGAAACCACCATTATCGCGTTTTAAGATGGTTGAAAACACGAATTATGCAGTTGAATTAGCTCAAGCTAATCGAATGCATATCGTCGGCATTCAAGGAGCTGACATAGTTGATGGATCAAGAACTTTGACATTGGGGTTAGTATGGCAATTGATGAGACGTAATATCGTACAAACCTTAGCTAGCTTATCCAAAGGAGGGAGAGAGGTTACGGATGCTGACATTGTCAGATGGGCGAATGAGACGGTCAAGAAAGGCGGGAAATCATCTAGCATGAGAAGCTTCAAAGATGCAAACAACAAGAATGCCATCTTCTTCTTGGATCTTTTGGATTGTTTGAAACCCGGTTATGTGGATTATACACTCGTCAATCAAGGAAGAACGGACGAGGAATGCAGACTGAATGGTGGGTTTTGTGTCCTTTCGTGTCCTTCCCTGACGGGGCGTTCGGAAGGCATTCAGGCCAGTGCTGACGAGAGCCTCAATACACCTCCTCCACAGCCAAGCTCGCCATTTCCATCGCAAGAAAGCTAGGCAGCTTGATCTTCTTGACTCCGGAGGATATTGTCGAATTGCGCGGCAAGCTTATCATGACATTTGTGGGAAGGTGAGCGAGTTCGTCTAGTGCGGTGATGAACCTCGAGCTGATGTGTTCGATAATGCGTATTCTGTTTGTCAGCTTGATGGCCCTTCAGCTGCAGTAACATGTCTTGGCCCGTTTGTGCTGGACAGGACGACAGGCTAGACTTGGGAGGCGAGCTGCGAGGGCAGAGGTAGGCTTGATCTTTCCAGCAGGCTTGCCGACCCGCAAGCATGGGTGTCTCGCCCTTGCGGAGTGATATGTGTGCTGTAGGAGAAACACCTAGATCTATTATTAATCACAAGTGAATTGACAGTATGCGAGCATGATGCGATGGGCAATATGCCAATGGATGCACAGTAATGAATGATCCTTGCATGCATCCGAACTATGGCCGATTCAGTCTGACGTGGACGCGTCTGAGAGATCCCCTTTGCCTGTCGCTACTGCGGTGCCACAGGACAGACAGAGTTGCAGGTTTTTCGTCGAGCGGATGGTGGAGCGTCGGTGGACAGCGGTTGCGCGATGTATGTGCGTGGGTTTGTGGCTGTTCTGCCGGTCTACAGTGTTTGCTGCTGCCCTGCCCGTGTGTGATAGAGATCCAGAGCGATAGCAGTCTCGCCTTCTTGCGCTCCCTCGCTTTCGCTCTCACCCACCCATCATCATCACCACCACCACCACCACGCCTGCTGCCGCCCTTCGACCCTCCACCCTCCACCGAACCCGCAGCCTACCTCTCCCACCCTAGCTCTACTCTTCCAGCCCATCTGTGAGTGATGTTGCTGCTGCCTGCTGCTGCTGCCCTTGTTTCTCTCCATCTGGCCGGGCTGGGCGTCCACCGTGGCACACAGAGAGAGCGCAACGACGACAGGCAGCGACGAGATGAGAGGACAATACTGATGATCATTCCTACAGCCCACCAGCACCTTCATCAACCGTCTCGCCAACCTCCCCAACCCACCCTTGCCTACCCGTCCAAAATGTCTGTCGACACGGTCCCTGCTCCCGCACCCGCCGACGCCGCTGGATCGCCCAATCCTGCCCCCGGTGGTGCGTCTGGCGACAACAGCTCCCACAACGCTGCTGCCAACAGTTCAGCCAACTCCAACGGCAATGCTGCAGGCCAATTCACCCTCCGAGCTCTCGTCACATCCAAAGAAGCTGGAATCATCATTGGAAAGGCCGGAAAGAATGTAGCTGACCTGAGAGAAGCTACGGGTGTCAAGGCCGGAGTTTCAAAAGTGGTCCAAGGTGTTCCCGAACGTGTACTGTCGGTCTCTGGTACCCTTGATGGTGTAACAAAGGTCGGTTGGCTTGCTCTTTAGATGACCCATGACAACAGAACACGCGTGCAGTTCAAGGGGAGCAATCTATACTGACTTTCCTCACACAACCAACCATGCTCTACAGGCCTACTCGTCTATCCTCCAAAACATCGCCGAGAACCCATCTTCTCAAACCGACTCGCTCGTGGGTGGCATCTCCCCTACCGTCCACCTCCGGATCCTGGTCGCCAACCCCGTGATGGGCAGCGTCATCGGCAAGGCTGGAGCCACCATCCAAGCTCTGCAAGCCAAGCACGGCGCGAAGATTGTCACTGTCAAAGAGATGCTACCCAACTCTACAGAGCGCATCGTCTCGATCGAAGGAAGCTTGCCCGCTGTTGATGCCACCCTGCAGGAACTCGCCAAGATCGTAAGCGAGCAAGACGCGACTCGTCTGCAGAATCATATCCTATACCAGCCGGGAAGTGCTGCTTCCAACACTGGCATGGGCATGATGGGCGGCATGCCTGGAGGACTTCCATTGCCAGTCGGTGGATTCGCCGCTATGCAACAAGGCGGAGGCTTCCAGCAACAGCATGGACGTGGACCTTATGGCAACAACGCCCGCGGGGGAAACCGCACCATGTCGAACACCCATCACCAAAACAACAATAACATGAACAATGGTGTCATGAGAGATGCAACTGGAGCTGCAGTATCGCAAGCTGTACCAACGCCTTCCAACCCAGATTTGAGAACACAGAATATTTCGATCCCATCCGATATGGTTGGATGCATCATTGGAAGGGGAGGATCGAAGATCAACGAAATTAGACAGCAATCAGGAGCTAAAATCAGCATTGCTAAAGACGCCCATGATGAATCTGGCGAAAGAATGTTTACCATAACTGGTTCATCAGAGGCGCTCGAGAAAGCTTTGTTCCTGCTCTATGGTCAGCTGGAGGGCGAGAAGGAGAAGCGGATTCAGAATCAGAAGCAGGAAATGCAGACTGAATGAGCGCACACTTTGGGGGGTATTTGGATTGTTAAAGCTGGTGGATCTATAGACTGGGAAATGCATTGCTCGAGGCTAGTTCCGGAATCTGTGCGTTTTGAAGGGCTAGCCCAGCATGTCGCTCCGCTCTTCCCGTTGTCATCGTGAAACGACATACCACCATTCTACACCACTCCGTCTCTCGGTCCAGGCTAGCTACCCTTGTTCTATCTGCTTGGCTATCTACTTTCCCCGTCAAATTACTTGTCCTTCTTCTTCTCCTCCTTACATCATCGGACTTAGTCAGTTACAGTAGACAGCTCGTGTTCCTCCGAGGACAGAGTGTTTAGGAAGCCAAAAGAGGAAAGCCTGTCTCTTTCTCTCTCTGCGTTGAGGGTTGTACGAATACGTTACGAAATAAGAATATGGTAGCTACGGTTGCTAGAAACAACAAGCGGGATTCCCGTCTACCTCTTCTTCATTGGCCTTTGTGTTTGACTGCCATGGCTACTTACTTGCCGTGCTGATGACGGTTGCGTTTTATGACTGAGCTGTGATGGCACCTTCAGATGGTCACTGTACAACTGTACCTACTGTTTATGTCATGATGCCAGACTATTCTAGAAGAATAGCTAGTACCAGTGTGTCTCCCTGAACGAGCAGTATACAGGGGACGACAGTCTGATTTGCTTATGCGGCGATGCGGCGAGAGCCTACACAAGGAAGCTGGATATGCCCGTCATATAAGATCCATCATCCATGGATCCGATCCTCTGTGGAGTACGGAGTGCCGTAGCAGCAGTGCCCTATCATACGCTGCTGCGCCCTTGACACGCTGGATGCACATATACAAGCACGGTGGCGAATGGAGGAACAAGCGAGAACAACAGAGAGCAAGCGAGGTACGGCAGCGTGTCGCCCCTTAGCGAGGTGATGGGATGGATGTCACTCTGGTGACAGATGATGCATGGTGATGACTGAACATCAAATCAGCTCGTTGAGTGGATGAGCGGATGACTGCCGTTGTTGATGTGCAAACAGTGCGATGGTGCTGGTGGCGCAGGGTGTTGACATCGATGCCACTATCTACAACCCTGCTGGCCCACCCTCAACCGGCATGTAGTCCACACTTGAATGTGATTGACCCTGACGCCTTTACTCTCTATAAGTCCTCCCACCGTTGACTGGGTATCGCTCGTAGTCCTCTCACGCCACACTACAACTGAGCCTTCCCTCGCGCCTTTTTTGCCCCTGTAATTTCTTGCCCTCCCCCAATCTTGAATTTTTCGCCCTGCTCGAGTTTTCCCGTTTAATTTTTTTTTACACCGCCGGGCCAATCCGCATCCGCAGGCGGCACGAGCTGAAGTTCGACTTCGAATCGCAATCTCGTTGCATTCCTCTTCCTCTCTCCACTGACTCGGTCACAGAGCATTCAAGTGAGTCGCATGCATTATCATGGAGGGAGACATGGACAGGACAGCAGACGCATCGACGTCGTCCATCCCATCACCCTCGCCGGCCTGCTCATCCTGGCATCGTCCAGTGCATGACGCAGGCTGACGACTGGGAGGAGGAACTCGACTGGACTTTCCACTGTGTCTCCCATCCATGGCCCTCCTGCTCCTTGTCAACATACCATACTGACCTGTCTCGCACATCTCCAGAAACTCATTCATCATGTTCGTCGTTCTATCCGCTCCTCTCTCCCGTCTGGCGGCGGGAAGAGTTTCCCTCTTGACTGGATCTGGTTGGCTGACTTTGGTTTCCCGCCCATTTCCCTACGCGCCTTGCAATATACAGGGGTAAAGAAAAAGGTCACGTTAAGTGAGTACTCTTGCCGTCTTTCAGCTGCCTTTCCCCTGCTCCCTGCTGATTCCTACTCTCTCCTGCAGCGTCGTCGTGTACGTGTCGAAATTTGACTCTCGATCGGGAGCCTTGAAAACTCGGACCAAAGCTTACTGTAACAATCCCATCCCTATCCCTCATACAGCATTGGACACGTCGATTCCGGCAAGTCCACCACTACCGGTCACTTGATCTTCAAGTGCGGTGGTATCGACAAGCGTGAGTGTGATAGACCCTTTGGCAGCCTCCCTGTCGGCACCTTCGCTTACCGATCATTCGTCCATAGGAACCATCGAGAAGTTCGAGAAGGAAGCCAACGAACTCGGAAAGGGCTCTTTCAAATATGCCTGGGTACTTGACAAGCTCAAGGCCGAGCGAGAGCGTGGTATCACCATCGATATTGCTCTCTGGAAGTTCGAGACCCCCAAGTACAACGTCACCGTCATTGACGCTCCAGGACATCGTGATTTCATCAAGAGTGGGTTTCCTTCCTCTGTCACCAGATCGCCTACAACTACCTAACTTTTAAATCCTTTTGCAGACATGATTACTGGTACATCGCAAGCCGATTGCGCCATCCTCATCATCGCTTCCGGTGTTGGTGAGTTCGAGGCTGGTATCTCCAAGGACGGCCAGACCCGAGAGCACGCTCTCCTCGCCTTCACCCTCGGTGTCAGACAGCTTATTGTCGCCCTCAATAAAATGGACGCCGTCAAGGTAAGCCATGATCGTCGTTTTGCTCGCTCCTTCCGGACCTAGTACTTACTTCTTCACGTAATGCAGTTCTCCGAGGCTCGTTACGACGAAATTGTCAAGGAGACATCCGGATTCATCAAGAAGGTCGGTTTCGACCCCAAGACCGTTCCTTTCGTCCCCATTTCCGGCTGGGCTGGTGACAATATGATTGAGGAGACCGCCAACATGCCTTGGTACAAGGGCTGGAAGAAGACCACCAAGCTCGGCGAGTACAAGGGAAAGACTCTCCTCGAGGCTATCGATGCCATCGAGCCCCCTTCGCGTCCTACCGACAAGCCTCTCCGACTTCCCCTCCAGGATGTCTACAAGATTGGCGGTATTGGAACAGTGCCCGTCGGACGAGTCGAGACCGGTACCATCAAGGCCGGTATGGTCGTCACCTTCGCCCCCTCCGCTGTCACCACTGAAGTCAAGTCCGTCGAGATGCACCACGAGCAGCTCGAGGCTGGTATGCCCGGTGACAACGTTGGATTCAACATCAAGAACGTCTCCGTCAAGGATATCCGAAGAGGAAACGTTTGCGGTGACTCCAAGAACGATCCCCCCAAGGAGGCCGCCTCTTTCACCGCCCAGGTCATTGTCCTCAACCACCCCGGCCAAATCGGAAACGGATACTCCCCAGTCCTCGATTGCCACACAGCCCATATTGCCTGCAAGTTCGATACCCTCCTCGAGAAGATCGACCGACGAACAGGAAAGTCGATTGAAGACACCCCCAAGTTCGTCAAGTCTGGTGACGCTGCTATCGTCAAGATGGTGCCCACCAAGCCAATGTGCGTTGAGGCTTTCACCGAGTACCCACCTCTAGGTCGATTCGCCGTGCGTGACATGAGACAAACCGTCGCTGTCGGTGTGATCAAGGCCGTCGACAAGACCGAGAAGGCCGGCAAGGTCACCAAGGCCGCTGAGAAGGCTAACAAGAAGAAGTAAATGTGGGATTACAGTTGAAGGAAATAGTTTTTGGAGGATACATTCCCAAGGCATTGATGTAACAGTCAGTTTACCTTCGTAGGATGATGGCTCTCTATGACGCTCTCGTCCTTACTGTTTTACCTCGTTCTCTTCATATCAATCCCACATGTTGCAATTCTCTGTTAGACCAGGCCTCTCCATTAGCTTTCATCGTTTCTATTCATCTCACTTTCACTTAATTACATTTGAGACTGTCGCTTGAAAGTCCAATGGAGCCAGTATACCTGCCTTACCAACGCGTTGTGTCTTGCCATAACCTAATGAAAAGCACAACTTTTCTGAAAACAAGTCATTTCTTACTTCGTTCTGACTGTGCAGCCTTTGGATTGAGATACTGCGCCCGGGTCGTGTGCAACATAGTTAGCGTAACGGTTGGCTGCTATCCCGCCCTAAAAAGGCTTGTAGGAACTTTCCAACACCGTTCCTTCGCTACCGACAGAGCAAGGGGAATCCTTATGGGTGGTGTCCTCCAATACAGCAGCAGCAGCCGTACTGCCTTGTCTGTGTTGCTGTCTTGCCGAAGAAGGCGAGGGCAAGTAAAGTTGCCACCTCCGGTATTTTTGGGGTCGAATGCAGGTTTTTCTAGCTGATCTTGCAAAAGTCACGAGCTTTCTTCATTCGCAATACACATTAATAGCTCCACCACAATCATGACTATCGACGCTGAAGAGATAGCTAGGAAACAGGCAAAGAAGGCTTTGAAGAAGGAGCAAAAGCGTCTAGCTGCTGCTGCTGCTTCTGCTTCTGCTTCTGCTTCTGCTTCCGCTGTTACTTCTGAAGCAGAAACTTCGACTGCCGCGATTACACCGAGTACTGCTGCGACGACTGAAAATGAAGAAGATGCTTCAGCTACAGGAGCAGAATCGCTACAGAAAAAGTTAGATAAGAAGAAGAAGAGAAAGGAGGAGAAGAAATTGGCCAAGAAACGTAAAGCTGAAAACGATGGGGATGATGTGAATGATGGTATTCAAGATAGCACTGCCTCTTCATCAGCTACACCTGCCGATCACCACAGCAATGGAAATGGTGTACAAAGTGAGCAATCAAACGGTGCTGCCGGAGAAGAGAAACCCAAGAAGAAGAGGAAAAAAGATGTCAAAGGCGCTTTTGGAAACAAGTCCAAGACCGAGAATGGTGCCGGTGCGAAATCGAACGGAGCTTCCTCCAAGAATGAGAATTCTAAATCAGCTTCTACGATACCTACACTATCGAAAGCTGAAATCGACAATTTCATTACCGAATCTGCAATCACGTATGAACCATCTTCTTCATCTACTACCTATCCACCTATTCTCGATTTCAACCATTTACCTGTCGAACAAGGGATCAAGGCTGGTTTGAAAAGCTTTGCGAAACCTACCATCGTACAATCTGCTTCTTGGGGTGTACAACTTCGTCCTGAAGCTGGCTCTAGACCTCGTGATTGCGTTGCTATTGCTTCTACAGGGTGAGTTTGCTTGTTATCTCTAGCCATTTTTGAAGACTGGGCAACTTTCTTCGATGAACAAGAAAAGGACAGCAGGCTGACTGTTTTTTCCTTCCTTCTTCGCTTTACACTTCAGATCTGGCAAGACGCTCGCTTTCGGAGTACCCATCCTCCACCATATCCTCACACATTCTCCGAAATCCAAATCCATCACCTCTCTCATTGTCGCGCCTACTCGAGAATTAGCTATTCAAACCCAAGTCAACCTCGCTAGCATCGGTGAATCACTAGGTCTAGGGGTCGTGTGCATTTACGGAGGTGCCTCGAAATGGGAACAAAAGAAGCTTCTCTCTGCAAAACCTAGAATCGTAGTCGGTACACCCGGTCGTATTATCGATCTAATGAACGAAGGCGATCTTGTCCTCTCCGATGTCTCATGGCTCGTTCTAGATGAAGCCGACAGAATGCTCGACAAAGGTTTCGAAAACGATATTAGAAATATCATATCACAATGCAAACCTTCAAATGCAAGTATTGAAGGAAGAGTGACTTCTATGTTCTCAGCTACATGGCCAATGAGCGTTAGAAGATTAGCGAATGATTTCATGGATGATCCAGTTAGGATAACAGTAGGAAGTGATGAGCTTACAGCTTCTGCTACTGTAGCTCAAAAAGTGATCGTACTTGATGGTAGAGAGAAGGATTTTACCTTGCTAAAAACATTGAGATCTGAGGGCTTCAACTCTTCTAGAAATGGAGGTGGTCCTGGATCTGGTAAAGGTGCTCAAAGAGACAAAGTACTCGTCTTTGCACTTTATAAGAAAGAAGCCGCTAGAGTCGCTCAATATCTTGAAAGAGGAGGCTACGAAGTCGCCTGCATTCAAGGTGATCTTTCTCAAGATAAACGAGAACAATCACTCAATGACTTCAAATCTGGTAAAGTCAATGTTCTCGTAGCTACGGACGTAGCTGCCAGAGGTCTCGATATCCCACGTGTCGAGCTCGTTAGTGAGTTGCATATTCTTCCCACTGCTGCATATGCTTCGTATTCGACTAGCCCTCGCTGAAATGGCTTTGCATTGTACAGTCAACTATACATTCCCGTTGACTAGCGAAGATTACGTACATAGAATCGGCAGAACAGGACGAGCAGGTCGTAGTGGAAAGGTATGTCGCCTTTCTTTCAAAAAGCAGATCTTCGTTCCCGAATGTTATAACCCTCGATTTCTGATTCATTGCATATTCTTTCAAAAGGCTATTACCTTCTTTACCGAATTAGACAAAGCCCATTCAGGAGAACTACAGAGGATACTCAAAGATGGAGGACATGAAGTACCAGAAGCTCTCGCTGCTTTCGGTGGTACTATAAAGAAGAAATCCCATGCTGCATATGGCGATCATTTCAAGGAGATTGACCCCAATATTAAAGCTACCAAGATTGTTTTCGACTAGGGGAATTAGATCTGAAATATAGCAGGTATAGGTGTTTCTCCAGGCTTTGGTATATTATGCACACACTATCATCTGGTCGTTTGGCTAGAGGCATCTAGACGACTTTCACTTCAACATCATCAAACATGTTGTCTTGCAACTAGTGTAGTAGTCTTTGACCATTGTAGACGTATCTGCGTTTCTTATGCAAGTTTCATAGGCTGCTCATTGAAGGAATATGTCCGGCAAAAGGTCGTTCAAAGTAGTACTTCGGCGCGACATTCGACACTTCATACAGGTGGAACCCTTATTAGAGTTGACGAGGATGCAGTACCCCAACCAGAACGTGACACTTATACCTGAATGATAATCAGCGTATCATGCTCCAGCGTTCTACCACCATGTCAGAATCTTCTATTCCGTCCGCGATCTGATAGTATAGCATGCTGCCGACTGATCGAGCAACGCCCTACGATGCAACCACGTAGGATCCCTTGTCTCTTGCCAAGTGCATCCATCATGGCATCTCAAGACTATGCAGCTCAACAGGTGTGCTATACGACATTTACATACTCATGACGGAGTGCTAATCTGAAGAACATGGCATCTTTGGGATAGAATGCATACACGACCTTGCCTGCTTTCGCACCACCTATACCAGCGAGTTTGGTCCCCTATCTTTCCTTAGGTCTTCTAGGGGCAGCTTTCCTTCTTAGCTTTGCATTCACGACGTAAGCTGGCTCCTGAAGCTAGATCTTCAATCCTGATATTGGTTTCCATTGCTGATCGTTCGTTCAACTGCACACACTCAACAACACAAAACATACACATGCTGATGGTCCGCGCGAATAACGATGCAGACTACCGAAGAAAGGATCCGCGGTCACGGAAGCCGGGACTGCTATGCTAGCTAGCATATTGTTCGGGTTTGGAGCTGTCATTGCTTTCTCATGGGTCGGCGTATCGGTGTGATAGTGCACGTAATGTGAGCATTGTGCTTGTCGAGTGAATCAGCTTTAGACTTAGGTGAGCTCTTGGATTGTCTTTGAGACTCCAAACTGGTACGACGAGGTTTTGACTAGTCTTGCTTTCAGTGATATTGGAAGTGAAAGTGCTGTTGGAGTATCGTAGTTGTATACTACTGGTTTGCGCACGTGAAAGGATGGCTTCAGGGACGAGGCTGGTGTCCAGGACAGTCACAAGGCTCCAGACGACCGAGAAGCATTGCGGATTTGATTGCAACTGGTTCTGCAGTGCAGTCCAGCCAGCAGAGCTCTTCAGATGTCTCGCCCGCTGTTCCATTCGGATCAGGTTGGCTGCATCCATCTTACACGCTTGTCTCTAATAGCCAGGCGTGGTATCAATAACTGTCAACAACCTGTACATGTATATGTCCATGCTGCACAATAGCACGGCTCTCTACGGCGGAGTGGCGGCAGCATCCGGCGCCCTTCCGAGCACGAGTAGCATGGCATGACGCCCGCCCTCGATCGCCTGACAGGCGAGACAAAGACACCGACGCCGGCGAGCCACGCTTGACTCTGCGCCAACCAGACAGCGCACACAATTGTTAGGACAGCACACAGCACTCACCATGGCACACTCTGCCACCGAGAGACTGCCCGTCAAGGTCGTCAACGTCGTGAGCCGGCTCCGTCGTGCGCCGCCGTATCTGGCTGACTGTGTCGTCCGACCATGCTCTTGATTGCTCGCGAACCAGCTTGTCTTCCTGTGAGCATGCCGCTGTATGCGAGTAGGCATGGACATCCCTAACGCCTCGTCGGCCCGCAGCTTCTTCTTCTCCAGTCATATGTACTCGGTCGTCGGCGCCGCCGCACCCACGAAGACATCCTACCTCTCCCCCGCCGCCTACTCGTTCTACATCTGGACCCTCATTGACCTGCTCCTCCTCGGGACCGTCATTGTCCAGTTCACTGACGCCGGCTTCGAGCCCATTGTTGAGGGTGTGTGGTGCATTCGAGACCCCGCCTTGGGTTCTACTTGCGGATGCGCAATCGCTGACGCCACGTGTCTGGCCAATTCTTGCAGGCATTGGCTGGAGATTCGCTATCATCGGCGTACTGAACGCCGTCTGGGTCTACCTCTTCCACCATGGACAATGTGAGTGCTCCCTTTTGCTAGACTGCAGTGCTCTGTCGGTGCAGTGTAGGAGGAACACCGACTGAATACCTCTTGTACACGCTTGTAGATGTTGCCGGATGTGAGTAGTCCACCATGTGAATTATCCTGAGGGAGAGACAAGGCTCTGATGCGTATGAACCCTCGACAGTCATCTTCGTCCTCTTCCTCGCTGCTGCAATCAGCAACGTCTACTGGGATCTGAAGACCAAATACCCACCCAAGAACGGCCTAACTGCAACCTTTGTCCATCTACCTTTTTGTGAGCAGGGGAACAAATTCAATGGACTGTAGACTTTGCTAATGATCAACGGGATCACTCCCAACAGCCCTCTGGCACGCATACGCCGTCTTCCTCGTCGTTCTTACCGGCTTCACAGCCTTTAGCAAGGACAAGCACACCCACCACGCGACCTTGGCCACGAAGATTACTGGTGTCATCGCACTCGTCTTCCTTGCATCTACCAGTGTGGGATATGCCTTCGAGTCGCAGAAGGGTGATATCGCCGGTGCTGCTGTTATCGCTTGGGAACTGTTGGCCATCTACATCAGTGAGCCACGTACTGGAGTGTTAAGAGTCGCGTTTCCTGACATATATCACTCCACAGATCAACCTCACCCGAGACTCATCCACTGGTTCGCCCTAGCCGGCTTCATCGTGTCCCTCCTCGCTATCGTCAAGTCTCTATTCTACACTGCCAGGAACCCAAGCCTGACCGGCGATGATGGAGAGAGAGCACCACTCATTGCTGGAAGCGATTAAGAGAGCAATCCGAGACATTTGACTCCTCACCTTTACCTGGGCTTCGAAAGCACCCAGCGCTGCGGAACGGTAACCCACGCAAACGGGGGGATATCATGACGACCCGACCATGCAAAGGCCTTTCCCCTGCACTCTTCAAACATAAATATGAAACGGATCTTTCTGCCTTTCCTGCCTGCACCTATGAGAGCTGAATTGTAAAGAATCGGTGTCTCTGTATGTCATCTAGCCTAGCCTGTAGTTGTTCTTCGCCTATCTACGCTCTTATACACTGATGCTGCAACGAAGATTACGATATGATGAGGCAACCACATCTATAAAACGATGCTGTGCAATGAGGAAGCTGTGTAGAAACGTGATATAGCTTGTACCATTTTGAAGACCAGTTCGATCAGCTCGATTTCCTCTGTAGACTGGCTGACTCACTTTAACCTGCGTCTTATCAGCTGCAACAAACGCGTCTTTTGACAGCTGCCCGCATTCATACGCACAAGTGCACCGCGCAGCGCGTCTGTCTATCTCTCCATCGGCCACATCGACTCCGACGCCATGGTATCTGCTCCCGAAGTGCCTGCAGCTATCGTGCTCAATGGCAGCGACCAGCCAGCCGCGCACGGCAGCAGCAGCAGCAACGGCTACACGGCTGAACCCGCCCCGTACGTTGCCAATGGCGAGCCGTCTCCAGGATCTGCTGCTCCTGCCGGGCTGGGCATCGCCGATGGTCCTGCCAATGGCTCGCACAGTCGCCTCGAAAGCAGACGCGCCAGTTTCCAGAGGTGAGTTGAGGCGGTCGCACGATAGTAACGATACGCAAAGAAAGGGAGCCGAGTCTGATGATTGTATCCACAGCAAGGAACTGTCAGAGATGGAACTTCCTGAGCCTTCTTGGTTGAGCCAGGCGCGCGGCCAACGCCAGCTATCCGTCAATTCGACCTCTGCCAACGTCGCGCCTCAGACTGCAGACGGTCTGCTGACGACATCCGATAGATTAACAGCTACTGCTGCTGGTTCATCCTCCAGTGACAATGCTCCCATGGTAGCTTCCATCCCGTCGTCACCTTACACTGGTAGCGGTGCCTGGTCCCCTGCTGGTACATCTGTCCCCAAATTCGGAGACACCGCAAAATACGAAGAACTCTTGGCTCGCTTGGAAGCTTTGAACCTGCCCGATCCTGAAGTGCTGAAAGAGGGTAGCAGGGTAGAGAATCAGGAAAAGGAGAAGATTCTGAAAGAGCTCCAAGATGTCATCGCTGAAATGGAACTACCTGAACCAGAATACATTCAGAGATATGTCATGCGATCCCAAGGCGCCAAAACACCAGAACCTGAGTATGTCTGGAGCTCCTCCGACCGTGTTGGTATTGCATACGTCAGCTCTGACGCGTCTTTCCTCACCCTTCACCCACAGACTCCAACAGCCGGGTGAGGCGATGAGCCCAAAAGTGGCACGTGCCACGAGCATCAAGCGCGCCGCAAGCCAACGTAGACCGAATGGAAACAGAAATGGAGAGGGACAAGCGCATTAGATCTTGTAGAACCACCAATTCCAAGCCTCAGTCAGTCTGACTGATCCTTCTTAGCGCATTTTTCCGGCATGGCACTCTCTACCGCCAAACCTTTCTTGCAAGGAGGTTCCGAACTATTAGTACTCCCGATCTATCACCGCTTTGCGTTACAGTTCTTCGCATCGCCACCAGCTGTCACTTGCAGTCCAGGGTGACAGCTCCACAACTCGTCGTCTTCTCGCTTTCTCATCAGGTTCATGTTTATGTAGACTTAGTTAGACCATCTCATCATGTGGGGCTGCAGCAATTATATGCGGTCGTTAAAATCGTTACATGACCGTTTCAATTCTGAACGTATGGCTTGAGCGGCATACACGTTGCATGGCTTCTGAGAGATTTGCAATCTATGACCGTCTGCGCAAGCCTGGTAATTGGAACATCTAAATTTAAAAACGTGTTAATGAAGGAGCCCTCTCATCGCTTAAGTTTGTAAAGCCTTACCTCGAAGATCTTTTCCGCGGGCGTAGCGAAGCCTACACTACCCCTCTCACCGTAAGCCATCCTTGACCCGCGAATCAAAGCGGTCACAGCTCCTGCTGATGAAATGAGCTGTCCCCCTGAGGAACCAGGCGTTGGCAAGACGTCTATCGACTGCGTGTGAAAGGAAATGTAAGAAACTGCTGTTTGTTTGGTCTATGTTTTGGCCGACTCACGATGCTGTTCAATTCGTCATATGTTCCAGGCTGCCAGAATTGTGATATTAGCTCAACATACGTGTCATAGAGTGGGAATGCCTTATGTACCTCTACGTCGTTTCCGCGAGGGTCTTTGTACCCAATAACCTTAGTGGGTATCCAGTTGTCCTCTCTGACTGAGAACAGGGACTGGTCGGTGCCGGCCTGAGGTGGGTGTAATGCGACCGGTACAGAACGCAACTTTCCTGCACCCATTTGATTGAAGTCATACAGAACCACATCGTGCAGAGGGAGGGAGGATGCTATATTGTTTACAGAGAGCAGAGAACCGGATCTAGTGACTATGAAGGTTGATGAGGCTGACGCACTTGCCGATTTGTATGCATGCATGGCCTTTGTACAAAAATAGACTCCAGTTATATCCTACATTCTCGATAAATGTATCAAGGGACTCACAGATTCTAATGTATGGCTACACGATACCACGTATCGGTGTCCCTCGTTATCCTGAATAATGAACCCAAGAGACCAGCTCATGATAGGTAACGGTCTTGCAGCGACTACATGCGCAACTAATACTAGCCCGTCTTCCTCTGGTACATCAGGTAAGGTATTCGATGATAGCTTAGACTGTGCGAGTCTGCAGCTTTCAAGCCAGCTAAGCCTTACAGGCTTTCGATTTGGGGGATTGTATGTTAAGACCTTACGATCTCCCCGTGGCGTGTCTTCATATGGCAGTTCATTATCTAGCATTTTTCCAGCATTCGAAGAGAGCTCTTCATATAGATCAGGTATTCTCGCACAACTTCTATCATTTGAGAACACACTCTCATGAAAGTAGTGTAAAAGAGCGTCGAGTTGATCCAGCCGCGTTAAAGGCGGTTGCAGTCTTGTGGCTGATTCTGGAGGCTGATCCTGTGTAGTCGGTGCTGGCGGAGGCGGAGATCGTATCAGGACAGTCCTAGGAATGACTTTCGCTTCTGATGCGTAAGATCTTCCACTAATGGTGGTGATGTCTGCCGGACCGATAGCCCGACGGTGTGTTCGCCGGTTGATCGTAACTGGTACCGTGGCAGAACATCGTAAACATCGGATCGTTTCGGTTGTAGTGCTGCGTATGCTCTGACGACCACAACTCAGCATGCTGTATGAAAGTTACGAACAGAATACCGTTAGTCAAGTCAAAGGAAAGTAGGAGACTTGTAGGCAGCTACATGATCGAGCTTCAACCGCCGACGTTCACTTCGCAGACGATGCTTTCTTCTCACTCCGGAAAGCTTCAGTGCGTCCAAAGTGTAGGCAGTTGAGGATAGCTGTTCGATTCATCGAACTATGCAGGTTCATCCTCTCATCCCACCCCACATCGCGCCGGGTTGCTGGCCTGAAGCTACAAACGAAGAAAAGAAAGATGCCCTATACCAGCTGAAGCAAACGCGGTGGATGAATGCAGGGATGGAGAGTTGTGTGTCCAAAGGTGTCTTAGCTGGAGTAGCAGGTGCGTCTTTCAGCCTTGCACAGTTCTTGCTATTCACGTGCTCGAAGCTGATCATTCCAAAATTTCAAACATCACTGTCCTGGCATCCACCTGCTTCACCATGCTTGAATAGGTTTCGGATTCGGAATGCTGTTCTCTCTCTTCACGTTTGGTATGGCCTATGATTCTCCTATGGGCCGGCAGATTGCAGGAACAGATGTGAACTGGAAGAAAGCTCTCAAAGAAGGTTGGTTGAGTGCTGTGCGGCAAGGTCGCAGTTTCGGTGCTGTCGGCTCGTCATACGCGGTATGCGAGTGCATCATTGAAAGTGTGAGTCACGCCACGCTGTCCTAGCGATAACAAGCGCAGTCAAGCTTATTTTCCTGACCGGTATATCCCACAGTACCGAGGCAAGCACGATATGACTTCAGCTGTGACAGGAGGTTTCGCAGCTGGGGCTCTCCTTGCTCGTAATGGTGGATACAGAGCAATGGTACTCGGAGGCGCAACTTTCTCAGCCTTCTCATACGGTATAGAGAAGCTGTGGATTCGGAAACCACCTGCGAATGAAGATGATGGGTTCTTCGTATGCTAGTTCGGCAGTTCACGGCGGGATTATCATTACAGTCTGTTGTTGTACAAATATGACGACGCATCCAGCTCATTCGCCCCATGCAACCCTTCATTTCAATTGGATAGATCATCTCAACGGCTTCACTCCTCGGTGTAAAAATAGCTAAACATTATAGCCCGTTGTGATTGTGCCTTTTGCTTCTAGACCAATTAGAAGAAATTAGCATTCTTTCCCAATCTATCGCTCAGCTCAAGAGGTTACGAGGCCTGTCGCATTCTTTCGCAGGGTCTCGACTAATTGAAGTATCTATATAGTCGTTTCTATCAGATACAAACGATTCATCAAAAATGTCAGATTCATGGACATCCGCAAATAAGAGAGTTTCTCTGGGCTCACATAATTATGTAGCGTGGGAGAGATGGATTGTAGGAAAGCTGTTAACGAAGGGGTTGTATGGTTTAGCCCTAGGCGAAATCACAGCCCCAGTTACTCCCAAGGAGAACCCTACGGCCGACCAAGTCAACCAGAAAAATGCCTGGAAAAAGGAGGAGGAAAAGGCTGCAGGCATCATTTGGAACAGCCTGGACCCTGCTCAGCAAACAGCTGTGTATGAGCACTGAAGAAACCCAGTCGAGCTTCTGAAACAGCTCAAGGAAAAGCATCAGCCAACTTCCGATGTAACTTATCGACTTCGAGCCATTGAGGCTATGATCAACATCAGATATGATGAGGTTGCAGAGGAGAGCTTGCAGGAGTACCTGGGAAGAGTCAGGGAAGCAATGAATCACGCAATCAGTAGCTTCCCAAAAGAGCCAGAATATACTGCTACTCAACTCATGGAAGATCTTGCAGTTATCACCATCCTCAAGAGCGTCCCTGCCGAATACGCCGTCGCAAAGACCATGCTTCGTCAGTAACGCGCCGGTGTTCATCTCCTATCGCAATGCTGGGCTGATTAAAGCTGTCAAGACCGTCTTCCCCGGGGGCCAGTCATGCATTTTGTCTGGAACACATCAAGCGGAATATGGAGGACGCCGGCTTTCCAAAAGCTGTTTACGCCAATCTTGTTCAAGAAGCCGCTGTTTACGCCAATCTTGTTCAAGAAGCCGCAAGTGCATAAACAGAGGCTGGTTTCGACCAGGCCATGGCAGAAATCAAGCGCATTCAATCCCAAAGCACACGCCTGGTTCTACAAGCGAGGCAATCCGCATCCCAGGTCATGGGCTATGGCTCTTTTTCCCGCTACATCGCGGTCGTTGCCGGCCTTCAAAAAAGCGCATTGCCAGTAGAGGCGAGGCAAATACCTCCAGCGGCATCAACAAGCCCAGTCAAGGCCAAAAGAGGTTAAAGGACATCTAAAGGCCCCAACAAGTGCAGATTCTGTGCTCTACCTGGGCACAATTCTCGTAGATGCCCTGCCAGAGCTCTTTAGACTCAGAATGGTATTTTTGCCATTTCAAAGTTGTACCTTTACCATTTACAAGTTGTATTACCGCCATCTCAAACTCAATTCATCAATCATGGCGTTGTAAATCGATGGAAGTGCGACCGTGCCCGCATGGTGATTTCGGTCAATGGCTAGACCGCACATACTTGTAACGTATCGGACACTTTCAAAAGAACTAACCAGTCTGACGATACTTGCAGAGTCACGAGCAGTGGGATAATCTACGCTGTTGGCTCGAATGTTACAGATCTTGAGTCAGGAGACGGGGTGGGTGTTGAGCCTGGGCAGCCTTTAAGCAATTACATGATGGAAGGTCCTCTGCAGACCAAGGCACTCTGCCCACCAGAAGACGTATTCCGTGAACAATTAGCTGGGTCAAGACCTCGGCTGTGGTAGCTGTCATCACAGCATTCTCACGCTGCGCGTGGCAATCCCACGAGTTCTCCTACGGACAGTCGGCATACACTGCCATCAGTCCGGATCTTGGGTGGAGGGATTCTTGTCGCACCAGGGCTCTCTATCTGGCGGTCAGTATATATGGCGCTTCACATAAAACCTGGCAACCACAGGTGAAGGTATTCATGCTGCCGCTGCCGCTGCCGCTGTATCTGTTACGGCGGAAGCCTAGTAGCTTGGAGGATCACCCCGACGTTCATTCAGTCAGCAGGGTGAATCGCCGACTCTACGACGTGTGCGCACAATATCAATACGAGATGAACAGGGTTGTGCTAGAGAGTAGTACCACCACATCGCCTGAGAAGCTTGGGAAATCCTGCAAGATTTGGCAATAAAGCAGAACCGCCCAAGCTCCGGTTAGACGATGTGAACAGTTATGCCAGGTAGTACTGCTGTTTTATTATGCCAACGGGAGAAATGCCGACTACTCAAGCCATACAAAGGAGAAAATGCCATATCAAGGAAATACAACAAAAAGAAGAGATCTGTAGGTATAAAATCGAAAAAAGAAAATGATAATGGCGATGATCGATAAGGAAGGTATAAATGATGAGAGAAAGTTCACATATAAGAGGATAGAAGGGGCACGAAGTACTGAAGGACGGAATTGATCAATAAACCAGCACGGTGAATCTGCGTATTTTTCGATGCGGGCTGGCGAAGGCTTGATGCGGTATATGTTGTAAGTAGGTTGGAATGGGTGAAGCCAAAATATGGTGACCGTGTAAGGGGAAGCTCCCCCGTCTTGTTGATAGGGAACCACCATACCACTACAATAACGTAGGGATGCTCCCATTTCCGAGTAAGATTTCGGTAGCACATCTCGGGGTTGTTGACGGATTCAATTATTGCTCGGGCTAGCCAGTACGATATATTTGGTTGTCCCACCATAGGCACAGATACAAGACAGACGGGCATAACCGGAGATCTGGCGCTCTACCAGAACCTTGAGCCCTTTACACTCTTTGCTATCTAGACTATCCAAGTCTTGTACCTTGCTGGCTGGTCGAGACCCATGTCGGGGAATGAGGGGGAAAAGTAGGGTATAAGGTCGTAGCATTGTATCTGCTTGGGGTCGTTACATCCAATTCGTCAATTATTGCGTGTGTATGCTAAGGTGATTACGCTTCCTAATGTGCGGTAGCGCGAGTCTGCGTCTAGTCTGCACTTTATTGCAATGGGAACAAGCCGCCATCTAAAACACCTCTTACATCCGGAACTTCTGCCAGATCGGTGAGGAACTAGAAAGAGATGAAACCTCAGTACGAATGGCGGGGGCTTTGATATAAAGCAACGAAATAATTTACCCCTTGCAAATCCGTCAACTCAGTATCATGGGGATCGTTGAACCAACTCGAGACAGGTACTGCATTATTGGGATGGAAGATATACGAAGCAGGAGAGTTATCGATGATGATAGTATCGCCTATTGGCCTTCCAAGCTGTGAAAGGTCCTTGACATAGTTGCCGCGGTGATTATAGCACGATTCGCGAAAGAGACGATGCTCAACAACCCGATGGATATCTAAGTGATCCAATACAGGATCCGCATACTGAAGATGATAGGAATGACTTTGTCAGTTATAAGAGTTTTTGGAGATTTGACAAGCGATGATAAGCAAACCTTTGATAAACTCGCTGTAAAGACGACAACTTCGTACAATTCGCCCATACGCTTCATGAAGGCATCGACTCCGGGTCTCTTGATCACGTAGACGTTGTGTACTTGATTTTCGATTTCTACCGGCACGACGAAATCAGGCGAATGGATAAGCTGGATGGTCGCGGACGCAGTACGTCAGTTCATTTTCCCCCTACATGATTGGCACATGAGGGAGGCAGTTCCCGAGAAAAGCACTGACCTTGAATGATGAATGCACCAGTGTTTCATCAAGGTCCAAAACTAGGCACTTCTTTCCTTTGTATGCAGGTGTTAGTTCCTTCAACAGAGGGGCAGGGTTTCCGTTCTCATCCAGAGGAATTCCCATTCCACCGGCAGCGATGATTCTCTCTTCTTCATCAATGTATTCCTCTTCTTCACTCTCATCAACACCTTCTTCATCTTCAACCTCTTCGTCCTCTTCTCCACTGTCTTGAGACGAAGTCCCTATTGAACTAACTCTGCTCGTATCACCACCTCCGGCACCGGCAAGCAATGCCGACCCATCAGTACTGCGCTCTCCGGAAGACGATTTCCGTCTCTTTTCCTTCTTCGGTGTTAAGCCTTCGCTGCCTGGAGCTTGCACAGCACCTGACAGGACATCACCAGTTTCATCACGTGATAAAGGTGTACCACCCGCTTGACTTGCAGCAAGTACTTCCGGAGCAATATCGGGATTCGGAGATAGGGAGAGACCTGACTGGGAACTGATTGAAGGAGGTAGAGCAACCGCAGGGGTGGTGAGAGGCGCTGTTTGATCTGTAGTGGAGATATCCCTGGATGCCGTAGTGCCTGTGCCACTTGTGCTATCCGTAGCATGTCCCAGTTTTGACGTGCTATCGTTCTGGTCGTCGCCTTTGACGAGTGGTGCCAGGGGGGCATTTGTATTCGGTGCATTGTTGTCATGCCCGGTGACTCCGGACGATGCAGTACCAGCTGCGCCGCTGCTTCTCGCAGGTCTCGAAGCATTCGCAGTGCCAGCTTTGGGCTCCGTCATTGCATTGCCCGCATCACCATCTTCATCCGTATCATGTCCAGATCCTCCAGTAAAGCACGAGCTAAAGAGGGATGAAACCCAAGATTTCCTTTTCGACTTCTTATTGTGGGTTGCTCCAGCGGTCGAAGTGGATGCAGTTGGCGCACCGTTTTGTAGCTGCTTAGGCTTATGTGCTGTGGGCGAGTGCTGTTCGGCGAGCTTGGGTGTGGTAGATGTGCCATCTTGCGAAGAGGGCCTGTGTTTTGACGGTTGCGCAGCGGAAGTAGGGGTCGCAATGGACTCGGAGGGGCCAGTGGGATGCATAGATTGATTGGTAGAGGTATTCTTACTCGATGATTCTGTTGCATTGCCTATTGCTGTCTCTTCGGTTCCCGCTGTGCTTTCTCGTGCAGCAGCATCATCGGTAAGCTGGCGTGCCGGGGTGGCCGAGGATGTCGCCTCTTCCGACACATGCGGCGCTGATGTTCCTACTCCCGATGCATCCGCTTCTTGCGCCTTTGCAGTTTTTCTTGTAGCGCCTGTAGCCGCCTTCTTCGGTTGTCCTTGACGGGGTCTGACGGGCCGGGAGGGTGCTCTTGCAGGCTGGCCGGTGGGCGAAACTTGGGTGATAAGCGATGCGATAGCCTGGAGGTATACACGGGGGGGGAATTGTCAGCAAGCCGGCACGGTAACAAGACAGTGTCTCGTCCAGGAACAGCACGGATGCATGTCCTGCACAGGGTCATTGCAAATGGGGAAGTCCTGGATGCAGGCGGATAGGGCGAACGAAGCAGGGCACGACAGCGGGGGAGCGGGAGCGCGGGGATGGAGGTTCATTCCCTCAAAGCCTGGCAGTCGTAGTCCTTTACTGAAGGTCTGCTTGATGCACAGGCGATAGTCCAGCCACAGCTCGATGGTTGCCTGTTGCCGTCGCACGGGAAGCGAACGAGCATGTTGACGCCTCCCACGCAGGGCTGGCAGGACGGCTGAGCGAGCACGCAGTTCACGCTGGAAGATGCATGCACTGCACTCAAATCGCTGCTCCTGCTGTCGCCGGTTGCTTGCTTGGCTGCGTGCTTCTCGAGGGACGGTCGATTCGCTCAGATCGCCCTGGACGATGCAGCTGGACCGCAGGCTGCGTGTGCCTGGTGAGCATCCCGGCTGACTGCATGCTCGCCGTGCAACAGGACAATTCTTGTCCCGCATCGCATCGTTTCGCTCCGTCCGCCCGACGTCCATCCCCGCCTGTGCAGCTCCAGCCACGGAGAGTCCTGCAGACACCAGACACAGCCAACTCACATCTTGCGAGGGCGGCGGGCCCGTCGAGGACGGTGCGGCCATCCTCGTGTGCGCTGCGCTGCTGCTGCGTCTGTGTCAGCTCGTTCCGGCAGCCGGTAAGGTGGATCAGTCCGTTGCAGCAAGAGCAGCGGTTCTCGCGGTGCAGCAGGATGCGGGCAATGCGGCAGTCGAAACATCCGCTGGAGCAAGCGTAGGCAACACGTCCTGCCCACTGCTCTGCTTCTCATCGCGTTCCCACGTGCTGGCCACTCTCCCATCACCGCGATATACAAGTCCTGTTTTTCGGTCACATGCAGCTGTTTTGTTTTGCCCTGCAGGTGGCGGGAAACACGATGCAGCAGTGTGCAGAGCGGGCAATGGTTAGCAGACTGAGTAGCCACGCTGGAGAAGGAACATTTGCATTGTCGCACTAGGAATGTCCCATGGACTAACATCGGATAGCCTGTTTCCTGAAAGTAGATAGTTCACACCTGCTAGAATCCTGCTCTCGTGCCATTCCAAACCACCTCGATCCCTCCTTCGTACAGACTCCCCTCCATCTCCTACTAGGTCCTATCGCTTTCCAATGAGCATTCCTGCCACCCATTGGAGAACCCTACCATCCCTTGAGCAAGTCATCATCGTCAAAAGGGCTGAACGAATGAGCAGTAGAACCAGCAGCAGTCGAAGGATTGGTGAGAGGGGGCCCTGAAGCACTCCTCACGCTTTCTCTGAGGTTCACATTCCCAGTACTACCGGCAGGCCCAGAGTGGGTGGAGGAAGCATTGGCAATACCGTAGCCCAGGTGCTGTGCCCCTCTGCTTGCAAGGTTTGGAGACGACCAAGTCGCATGGGCAGTGCTGATAGTACCGTTGCTGAGGACAGGAGAATCGGCCCCACCGTTGATACCCTGATGGCCACCACTTGCATAGTCGAATGCGTGTCTTGCATCTCCGATGGCTCCTACCGCATTGCTAGGCAATTGACCGCCTCTTCCGCCGCCGCCGATGGAATTCAACGATCCAGCACTGCCAGAAGAGGGCAGAGGCCTGTTGAAGCTGAATGCCTTTGCATCCGGATTGAGGGAAAGGACATGGCGTGCCTTGTCGAACAGCAAGTCGTTGGGGGATAGTTTGCCGAATCCAGCTGGCAGATTCACACTGCCAGACGAAGCGAGATGAGGAGAGATCGAACCACCAGATGACGAGGTATTGCTTCTCTGACCCGCATTTCCAATGCCACCGTGATGACCGTGGGCTGGGCCATAAGTAGCGAATATCGCATCGCCGTGCATCGTGCCTGTATTGCCAAACGCGTGTTCGAGGGAAGGAGCATTGTGGAGCTCCGAGCCACTTCTTCGTCTCAACAAATCGGGTTGGTGTCTGAATCCCAGTGTATCCCGTCCGCTTGTCTTGCGCGATACTCCGGCGCTGTTGGCATGGTAACCCGCCCCTAATGGTTTGTCAAAGTCAAAACCGGTACCCATATCGAGATCCGCCCAGGGAGAGTACAATCCCGAAGTTCGCTTAGCAGCCTGTTGTTGGCCATCGTGATTGTCCGATGAAGCTTGATCGATAGCATCCGAAATACCTCGTGTGAAAGTCTGATGAGGGTCAGTCGCCCCGCCTGCTAACTGGAACGGAGTTGGAGAGGCAGGCATTTCGACTTCGTCTAGCATGTCGAACAGCTGGCTCGGAATGAGGGAAGCTTGATGCGGTGTCATAGGTGATAGCGGGCCACCGTTCGAAGAGGTGAAAGATGCCTCGGAACCAAAACTCTGTCTTCTTAGACCCGATGTGTTTCCCGTCTCCTTGGTAATAGCTCTGGGCTTGCTGAGTGCATAAGAGTCGTCTCCGTCATCTACTGCTGCCAACTGTTGCGCGAGTCCCATGACAGGTGTAGTACCGGCATCAGCGGCTGTCATATAGTCAACATCCTCTACCCCAGCTTGAGCGCGCACAGTAGCGAGAATGCCCTCTCTGCTGGTGCTCATCCGCAAAGGATGCTGTTGCTGAGCTTGAGAGGCTTTATCACTGGCAAAGTAAGGCACGTGGTCGAGCGAAGGCGAGCTCTTCTTCAGCAGACTATGCTGTTCTCTAGGTGAGTTTGCTCCAATGGTAGAGGGTGAAGTGGGAGAGGCAGGTCCAAACGGAGCGAAGGTACTACCAGGGGCCATGTTCCTACCTTGGTCTTCAGCCATTTCTCGAGCTGGGACGCCTTCAACTCTGTCGTCATCCTTGCTGTCGATTTGGCGGCTGTACAGTGCACTAGCGGCAGAAGCGGTATTTCCGATGAGAGAAGTATTCATGCTTGAGCTGAACGCAGATGGATTGCCAATGCCAGCAGCTGAAGCAGCCCGCCTTGACTGCATTCGATGATCCAAAAAGCTACTGCCGAAAGTCTGTCCTTGACCTCCTTCTGCATTCAAAGTGCCAGAAGGCGCTGGTAGTCCAGCAGCAGTAGCAGCTAAACCTCCTGGGGAAGGTGATCTCGCATTCGCCTGATCTTCGGGATTGTTGTAAGGATACGCTACAGGTACAGCAGCATTTGGATGCTGAGAAGGGTGTCGATGGGCATGGCCGCCGTGGATTGGCTGCATGTGCCTCTTTGCTGTGATGGAAGTGCCGCCGGCTTGAGGGTAATGAGGATGAACGTGATTGCCGTGTGCACCCCCTACCGGGGCCGTATTGCTCCCCGTCACCGTTGTGTTTGCACTTGCAGGAGCAGGCGCGCCGCCAGCATTCCCACCAGCCAAACCTCTACCTGCTCTGTTCATACGATTCGTAACAGCAATAGCAGCGGCATTGGCTTCCTCCCTCCTGAACTGAAACAAATCCTGCTTCCTGTCTTCAATCTCCTTCTCTAGAAGGGCGACTCTTTTGTCCAATCTTTCCGTAGATTCGACTTCCTTGATCAATAGAGCTTCACGATGTTTGACTTTGTCTCTCAGTTCATCGAGTTTAACCTTTCTCTCCTCTCTCGATTTCAGCATCTTCTCTTGCAGTTCTTTCTCCTTCTTCTCAAGCTTCGTAAGTTCACTACGAGCTTTACTGACTTTATCCTCGATACTTTTTTTCGAAGATCGTGCAGTCGTCAACTTTTTCTCGGCGTCTAGACGTTCCGTTTCCGCTTCTCGTTTCGACTCTTCCAGCACTTTGGTCCGTGCTTTCAATTCGATCCGGACGGCATCTTCATCTCTCCTGCGCGATTGAAGTTCTTCAATCTCAGCTTCCAACTTAGCTTGAGTCGCCGATGACGTTGCGCGAAGATCATCCAGCTGATTTTGTAGTAGCGCTAGGGTTGGCGAGACTGTTGCCACAGCAGCATCAGGTGCCGAAGCAGAATGCGAGATGGCTGATAGGCCATCCTCCCCTTCTTTAGTACACGTATTGACAGTCGCCACTGCCTCTTCATTCGAGAATTGCTGATCAGATGTGGTCTCCTTCGTCCGGTCTACGTGGAAAGGTAGCCCCGGTAACTGACTGTCATCGTTTGTTTGCAGAGGATAACCGTGTCGCGTTAGGTGATTCCCATCAAGGGGAATAGCCGCAGTAGGGATGATAGGTGTTACATCTCCCGATGAGCCAGCTTGGGAAGCAGTGTTGTGCGTCCCTGCGCCTCCAGCTGAACCACTTCCTGACCCACGTTTCTTGTTGCTGACTTGTCGAGGCGTAGGAGAAGATCGCCTTTGGCCTCCTCTGAATGAAGCGCCTTGGGAAGCCTTACTCGGATGCTTTCGTTTAGGACCTGTTACGTTTACCGTAACGGAGTTTGCCGATTGATCGTCAACACGCAACGATTGGGGTTGAGCCTGCCCGTTGTCGTAGAAAGCTTGTCCGCCTTCCAAGTCGTCAGCATGGCGGGCTGCAGAGTCAGAGTCCTCGTCAGTCAGAAACATGCAAAAATCGCCGAGTTGACAGTGGAAGTATATGCGCACAGGAATCAGGACCATGTTGGTCAACGGAAATATCGTCCTCCTCGTCCTGTTCCTCAAGCGCAAGGAGAGCATTTCCAAGTCGCGTTTTCTCCCTCGCTCCGGAAAAGCTCGTGCCGTCGTCGACAGTCCACCAGTAACCCAGGAAACCGATAAAATAACCACCTTGCTCTAGCCATGGTGTGCATACTGGTGCGCTGAGACTAGCTGAGATACCGTGAGCGACAGTCGAAACCAGACCTCCCTTTCGTGTTGATTTGGAGGAAGAAGAAGCAGCGCCGGAAGCAGAAGATGAGCTCGATTTCTTGCTTGTCCTGTCACTTAGGCTTGTCAATGTAGTAGATGCGCGGCGGGTGACAGCTGGTACGCCGTTCAAAAGAGGCCTTGCTGGCGTGCCGGATGCACGTCCGCTAGCTCTGTAGCTTCCATTGTTATTCTTCGGGGTCGCAGCAGGTAGAATGCGTGCCGTCGACCATAACCCATAACTTGTCCGCACGTAAGCAGGAGTCTTCAGGCTGATTGAAACTCGATTGCTGAAGCTTAACACGTGGGTCCTTCCAGACTCTCTGTTTGCATGGGCGTTTCTTCCCGGTTTCAAAGAGACTTCTCCGGGTGTGCGCACATGGCCGGCGCTGTTTGAGATGCTTTGATGATCGACACTGCCTTGATTGCTGCTTGTCTTGCTTGCCTTTCCTGAAGCACTGCTAACCTTTCCTCCGTTGCTGCTGCTCGATAGACCATCCTTTGCAGCAGCGGATGCAGTCACGGCACCGGGAGCAGCGGAAGGTGAGCCGGGTCTTTTGAAGTCTCCAGGTAAGCTTTGCGACGGGTTGCTTCTGTTGGAATGGTCTGTTTCGTGTGCTCTCAGGCGGCGCAGGTGGAGGTGAAAGCTGAGGTCAGTGAGGTGGGTCCGGAATGAAGCCTCTGTCGGGTTGGTAGCGTAGGCTGGAACGCGAAGGAGATCAGCATGTGTATTTGTCGACCTATGCATTCTCGAGACATGAGAAAAGCTGCTCTGCACGTTGCTTTGTGAACTGTAGATGCGCCGATGGAGTGGATGACTGCAGCTGCCTCCTGTTAAAGGCAAGCTAGCTATCCGCAAGCTGGGCTTTTTGGATAGGCTGGACAGCACCGCGGCATGTACAGCATATACTGAGCCAACCATATCTCGCCAGCGATACACGGCTGCTCCTTCCATGCAGCCATCCATCCCAGCTTTCCGTGCATCTCCCACCGCGCAGGCAGCAAATTCCGTATGTCGCTAAATGGAAGATTGTCACCTACCCAGACCAACGAAGCAGAGCAGGCCAATCCACCAGTAGAGCGCGTGTTCGCCGAGAACGGACGTTGCAAGGAGGCTCTGGATTGGGCCCAGGCTCGCTGCACCATGCTCGGCCGTCGTCTTCCCTGCACCACCACCACCACCACCCACAATGGCGGCCAACAAGGCCGGCCACAGGGAGGTGCTCATAGCCTGGCGGAACAGCAGGGTCCTGTCCCCGAACTATGAGCGTGTCCGCTCCTTGCGGTTGTCGTTTCTGCCTGCTTGCCGTGTGCTGAGTTGGCGGGAATGAAGAAAGAGCTGCATCCATCCACGCTAATTGCAGCGTCGGCTTCACCGTGCCGAGGCAGCTGCAGCCGCAGCTTTCCGGAAATGCATGCGTCGGCTGGTAGCGGGACAGTAAGCCTGCATTGGCTCGCATCCACCGTGCATGCCCTGCATTGCACATTGCTGATATACCGTGCTATGCTTCTCGGACGTTCGCCCGGCTATCCAGAAGTGGCGGCAAGTCGGCATGCTGACAGTGCACTAAAGACTATACATATACATCATCGATGGCCATTGACAAGCAGCGTCTGCCGAAGACAAAAGATGCACAGACACAGAGCATTGTTACATAGAAGCCAAGAACGCATGTCCCCAGCAAGGCGGATGAACGCACGCAGATCTGGCGCGTACGAAAGTAGTACAGAAAGGGCCACAAATCATCCACCATCATCAACAAGCACACCCAGATGAGCTCGAGTTGGACACCCCAATCTGGATCGAGTCCGACATGTCGGGAATCCTGCATCGGAAATAGCAGAACGAGGTGCCATCAGCATCCCTCGTCGCATGCAACGTCGTCCCAGATAGCAGAGAACGAAACTCACATGTCGGCCTCACTTTCCTGAGCAAGAGCACTCTTACATGCCGCTTGGAATGCTTGTTCTACATTGATAGCTTCCTTTGCAGATGTTTCAAAGCTGAAAGGGGCGTGTAGACCACGAGTAGAGTGGCAAATGCTCAGCGATCCTTACCGATGCATAGGCACACCTGCAGACCCATGGAGCAGACCTACTATGGTATGTTTCCCTTCTGCTGACACCAGTTGGCAGCTCGCTTATAAGGAACCATCCGTCTGCTCTCTTCCATATCAATCTTGTTGCCAATGACGACAAACGGGAAGTTCTCTGGGTTCTTGGGTGAGGCTTGGATAAGGAATTCGTCCCTCCACGAGTCAAGACTGCAAGCCATGGAAAGATGGAAATCAGTTTTCTACAGTTTGTCAAGCCGCAGCGTGGCTGGACTGACGTTTCGAACGATTTCGCTGAGTTGACATCGTATACCAGCACGCAGCAGTCTGCACCGCGATAAAAAGCCACCCCAAGACTCTGGAATCGTTCCTGACCGGCAGTATCCCATAACTATAAACAGATCAATTCGAATACATGAGAATAAAGGGAGTCAGTTACGACTCCTTCGGCCTCCCTGTGTCCGTTGCATACCTGCATAGTCACCAGTCTATCGTCCACCATGACTTCCTTCGTAAGGAAATCTGCTCCAATCTGAGGGTTTCCGCGGTCGAATATCGGTTCCCGAGCGTTGCAGTGTTGAATTTTATCGTGTTATAGCGGTATGGGGTTTCATTGCAACGCATGTGGCACGATAATGGCGGAATGTCCAGGAGGGAGGCACGAATGGATCGGTAAGTCAGCGCAAGAACCAGGTTGGAATCGGGATTGGCTTCAAGTGCAGCATACCGTCGCCTTGTATTGGTTGTTGAACCGTTTCTGGACATACTGGTTCATCAGGCATGCTAGTTTGCGGCGATAGAGGCGTCAGTTGATGTATTCAAGCAGGTCCCAACCCAGCTAAACATGACCCACTCTTTCCTACGCCGGACTCGCCTAGGATAATGACCTGCATATGGTGAGTATGTAGTCTCAATATGGTTATTGGCTCCCCCTGTGTATACAACCAAGCATGGCAATCCAAGGCCCAGGCCGGCCACTGAGGGGACTATTGCAAACCCACCTTGAGGAGAACTTTCTTGCGCGATGCCATGGCTAGTTTGAATGTGGTCTAGGGATAAGGATACTAATCCAAGCCCGATATTGCTGCTCTCGTATGGTGTGCAGTCAACAACCGTCTGCCTGGTTAATCGCCGTTGTGCAGGCGGCCTGATCGGGCAAGCAAAGAACAAGAAACCAACTTCCAATACATTCAGCCACTGAGGCGCACCTAGCCTTCGAGTGCTTGTCAAGATGGGGATGCTCTATACAATGGCGGCCTGCTCCGCCGTTTGATACAAATGTACTGTTGGTGGCAACGATGACGGCGGCTTGCTCATCCGTAGAGGGCTATGCATGCCATTCGAAATGGTAGCAGAGAACGCGTAAACCACAGCTGCTGCGGAACTTGTATATCGAGTCTTGTGATTAACAGAAATATCTACGAGGCTAGCAATGTCGACACCTCCTCTTTGCTCCTGTGCAGTACAGTCGTCCTGAACTCGTACCGATTCCTCTCATCCATAACAGCATCGTAGACCCTCTCGTAAGCCTCGACAATCTTACCCAAAGCTCTTCGATGTATTTCACTCGATAATCGGTGGAATGATAGGAGTGCTAGACGAGGCGAGGACAATACATCAATATGCGAAAGGAAAGCGTCAAAGGTTCGAATGGCCCCCGAAAGGGCTCGCGAGGATGCTGTTGTTGTATGTGAGAGAGGTTCCTGATTGCTCATAAGTCAGCTTGCATTCGTCATCGGTGCTCATCAATTCAACTCACGCCCGATGGATTCGTATCTATAGCTGAAACAATAGCCTCGAGCCCGCTTTCTTTGAGTAGATTTCGGTACTGCAACCGTTGTTGTGTATAAATTAGCCATTACAAACAACCATAAAGGTATGAGAGCTTCTTACATGAACGTCCGTCAGGCTATCCACAGCTTGTCGCAGCCGAGTTTCCAGTAATTGAGATCGCTTGCTGGTAAAATCAGAGTATGGCTCAAGTATGTTCTATGAGGGGGGCAATAAAGTCAGCTCTTGCTCCCTTTAAGATCCACGTCAATCTGCAACAGACCTGCACGTATCCCACACAGTTGCATTCGAATATAAGTTGTTCGCCTTCTTGCTGTTTGAGCCTTTTCATGCTTTCCACAAGCTGTAGCACTGGTCCAAGCGCGGCTTCAAGTACATTATCGAACTCGTCCAGTTCACCCCTATCTTCCTCATCTAGTAGACTTTGTTTGTGGACGGTCATAATCTCCCTCAGTGTAGAAAGAGAGTCTTTGAGAATTGCTGGAGGCTTCAAGTCCATGCCCGGTTGCGATACGGCCTGTAATAAAGATCGCCCTTGATCTTCCAAAGTGTTGAAGAATGCTTGATTCGCGTATTCTGTTAGTTCCGAAAGTATCTTGCATAATTGTGCTTCACTGCCCATCGTTTTCCTCATTAGCACTCGATAAAACTGAAGTAGCTGAAATATTTGGTAGGTCGTTATGGAAGAAATTATGGAATGTGATTTGATCGTTTGCTGTATACGGATCTTCAATGGCCTGCCGCAGCCCTCTAAATTCCTGTCCAGTAATGAACGCAACCGCGCTTCATCCGAGGGTTGATCGTTTAACTGAGGTAGCGCTGTAGTCGACACTTCCGCAGATAAGCTAGGCCTAGTAGCCCCGACCCTTCTACCACTTTCCTTCATTCCAAACAAGCTCTCCAGAAACTCGCGCTCGCTCGCCATCGCTTGATGGACCCAGGCTAGAATGTCACCCACATAACGAATAGGATCATGTGCATGTAGCTCAATAGGCCTAGCACTGGAGGTATGCGACTCTTTACCCTTGCCGCTGCCGAAGGTATCAGTCCCTCGTGTGAGAGCTTCTATGAACATGTTCGATATTGCAGCAGAGCGAGTCTGAGACAGCACATTGAGAGCATCATCGAACAGGTCTGAGCGGTTTGCCTTAAGCAGCTGGAGTGCTTTCTGTAGCGTTGGAGACACATTGTCTAGCTCCTCAGGCCGGGTGGTATAGTTCCTTGCCGCGAAAGTAGTATACTTGTGCAGCTTTGTGAACGCACTATCGAGATATTGAGACGTCACAAGCATAATGTCCATTCTGTATGCGAGAAACAGTCCGGCGGTATCAGCCTCTCATCTAACAGGACTTGTTCGAGATGGATATTTACCCTGCCTTGGCCTCCTCTGATGCCTCGCCGCTCAGCAGCACCCGACAATCACCCCGGATAGTTTCGGTTCTTCCAATGGCATCGAACAATTCCCTTCCAACAGGCACTTCCCTAGAAGTCATGATCTTGATTTCTCTATCTGTAAGCGTGAATCTTCTCAAGAAGACGGTTACTATGGCTTGCTTGTCTGCCGCGGCCAATCTCTCGGTTCGCAGCGAAGCGGCCGAAGATAAGAGATGCTTGGTTCCGCTGTTTGCTGTTGACAATTGCCCTTGGACAGAATTCAAGACTTGGTGCATTGAGCTCAAATGAGTCTGCAGATCTGTCAGTTTCTGTGTACACAGCGGACAATGCAATTAGCCTTGTCGACATTGTAGAACGTGACCGCGTGAAGAGAGCGACTTGCATCATTGACTTGCTTGAACGCGTCAAGAAAACGGGTGCTATCCTCCAGTAGCCTTCTGTCAACTTCGGCTCGTAGTCTCCTGCTCTTGGCCGTCCTGCTTTCCGCTCCAGCAGCTTTCCCTCTATGCAGGCCTTCGCCGACGAGGTTGAATTCATCCAATGTTTCCAAAGCACTTCGAGTTCCGGCATCTTCCAAGCTCGCCGACAGTAATCTTGATATCTTCAACGCCAAGCTGCGTGGTGCATTGGAAGTGCCGGCGCTGGTATTGTTGCTGGATGTCCGCGCCGTGTTGCCTGGCCCACCTCCAGGTGAGGTTGGAGGCGTGTACTCGTAGGTGAGATCATCGCTGCGGCCAAGCGCCAGAGGTGCCATAGCCTGCATAGCTCAGTGCAAAAGCGGCTGTGCTACCTCTCCGAAAGGTAGGCCATCGGGATGCCGCCTGGCAGTCCGGGAAAGAGCAAAGCCCTGCGATTGCTCCAGGTCAATTCCCAATCTGCGATAATGAAGACGCAATGCCAGCCCGGGCGAAAAACACGCTTGGAGGAGGGACTTCTGAGGTTCCACAGATGCACAGGTCAACACTAGACTCGGTGAACCACCCGTGTTGAGCGTCAAGAACTGCAGCATTATGGCACGTGACGCCAAGTCTGATTGATGCGTATCATTCATTGTTCGAGCACATCGTACATAACTATGCACTCGACGGCTTTGCTGTTGCTGGCGAGCCTCCTAGGTGCCGGAAAACTCAGTCACTTACTATATCTACAAAACAGTTGATCAGTAAATCCAGAATCTTGATAGAATTTGGGGCGTCTCTGGCTGTGAGCTGGAACTCCAAGTGTAATCGCTTAAGTAGTTAGTGTAACTTAAAGGAAGTATCAGTAAATCGCATTGATAACACAACAAGTCGGTGCTACTGCGGTCTTGCCGCAGCAACCCCGCAGGTCAAGCTGGCTGCAAAGATGGGCTACTCTAATTAGGTGTAAATTGACTTTCATCTCCAAGGACTCTAGTTTATGCTCATACAATCCATCCGTCAATATCAAAACCGCAGAATCTGACTGGCTGACTTTTCCGATCCCTCGATATGAAACGTATCCCCGTCAATGGTGCTGCGCCAGGCAAGCCACTCATATCTGTCGATTCCAGTGGCAGCGGGTCTTTAGATCTATCATATATATCGTCCGCTATGGTATCATGTAACTCCTTTTCTCGCAGAGGCATCTCACGTTTCCGTAGGATTTGATCCGCGACCTCAGATTGCTCGTCCTGTTCGGCTATATCACTATTTGAGCGCGCTTCCACATACTTGTCATTACTAGCTTGTAGTGGACTTTGTGTTGCTACGAGAGGTGCGAGAGCAAAAGAGTGTACGTAGAGCGAACTGTCCCCAATTCTTGTAGATAGCACTTTACCCTTTAAGGCTCGCCTTGACCATTCGCTTTTCTCCTCTCTTGGCTCTCGGTCTTTTCTATCTCCTTCGTCTTGCTTTGTCCACACCTCCCACGACTCGGCCGTGAGGTCTTCTTGCCCTCTGCCGACTATATTGCCCAAGTTCGCCGAGCCTATCATTTTCACGTTGTGTGCGGGTCTGGGACCCAAGAAACTCAACCCAAAGAAAGCTCCTTTATCAATACTGCCGGGTGTAAGCCAGCAGCTAGTCGAATTATTCTGCAGCGTCTTCAACGAAGGATGGCGACCATTGACGGCCAGATACCAGTTGCTAGTTCTTTGGAATTCACCGGCCGATGTTGGGAACCCACCGACAATCGTAGAATCGCTAAGATCGTGCCAACTTGCGCGATAGTCATCTATGGACCCAATGTGCGTGAAGGGATTGAAAACACTGCTGGTGGGCTTGCGAACTGATCTTGCTTCTTGATTGGGCGACACAGCATCTTTCTTTCCAAGCTTTGCTTTCTTTGAGATTGCTGGGGTTCTTTGGTGGAAGACGAGGTCGGAGGGTGCGCGTGTGAATGGAGAAATATTTGTTTCGAAAATACATCTATCATCATGACACGGTGCACGCCCAGGATCCAGAGAAGGTGAAGGAGCTATTGGGAATGGGTCGGGTGAAAGGAAAGGATCTCGTGCGCTCAAAGTGCTAAACAGGCTGCGGACGGCATGCAGCTGCAGAGACGGACCATTAGCTTTGAGTATGTGAGGCCCATCGCGAAATACTCACTGTCATAATATCGCGAGCTGTCTGTATTTGTGTAACACTGGCTTGAGATGGCGGAACAAGCTCGTTATTGTGAATAGGCAGTGCAGGAGCTGTAAGCTACATGGTTGCATGTGGGTAAGTATATGTTTACTTCCGTGATACGGAGCTTCTCACAAGTTTTGGCATGGTGTTCGTCCACAAACTCCAATATATTTCAGCCTCTTCGCCGTACATCTTCGGAGTAAGGGTGTCCATTTGACGCATAAACCGTTTCGATAGTGTCCGTCGAACCATAGTTTCTTGCATCTCAGCGTCTCTTGCAGACAAGTCCGAGTTGGCGGACTTCGATATACCGGACTGTACTAATCCTGCGTGCAAATCGACAGCATCGTTCTCAAAGCGTAGATGAGCAAGATGGCAGTAGTCCCCTGCATTGACTATGCTGACTATCTGCGAGAACGCAGGGGCCGTGGACAGAAAGGATGCATACAAAGAGTCTAGATGGATAGGCAGGAGTGACGGCGAGAGGAACAGACACACGGCTTTCGATGCTAATCCGCACGCTAGGTGTTTGGCGCGTGATGCTGGAAGTCGGCGGTGTATAGGAGAAGATAGAGGTGCGAAAGAAGAGGGAGAATTAATGACTCGAAGAGAGGGTGGACTGAATCCGAGCTCTTCTATAGTTGGTAACTCTATAATCTGGGTACCCACTATAAGCGCAATAAGTAGCTGCTGCACCAGCCTCAACTTACATGCTCGTCAATGTAGAGGGCAATATCATTGTTCCAAATGATGATCTCCCGTATAAAAGGGTACTTAGAAGCCATGGTAACGACTAGCTGTGTGCTTGAGATATCATAATCAGGCGAATGGACGATAACCGCAGAAACGATGTGAGGGTGTAGGACGAATTCGTGTTCTGGAGATGTCGCTTTGTTGCGAGTGATGAGATCGATAGGATCACCTCCTGTCTTGACATGAGACATGATAGTTTCATGATCAAGGATGAAATTTGCAGGGTTGTAGCTCGACGAACGCGACTTTACGATAGCCTGCAACATAGCCATTCGCGCCTGGGGCGGCTGAAGGCGGGCGGGCGTTGACGACGCATTGTACAAGGTCGCATAATAAGCAGGAGAGAGCGGATAATCGGTTACGGGCGGTGTATTGATGTTTGTCAAAGCTGAAAATGGTGTTACTGTAGGATCCCGTTGGAAGAACCAGGAAAAGCGACCAGAAACTGACGGGGTAGATAGCGGGTCCATTTGTCCAGAGGATGGACTTGAGATATAGTAATAGACGCGATTGAGGGCAGATAGCAAGAACAATGCTGCAATGGCTATTATGCCTCGCCTTCTATGTCTTTGTAGTCGCGCGATCGGGGTGTCGACAAAAGCCCCGCCGCTAGTCTCTGCTTCTGGGTGGTCATGCCAGGAAATGAGGAGAGCATCGAAGACTGACCAGCCTGGGAGTGGAACGCTGTGCAGTACGTCCTCATCGGGACCGATGCCATGGCTGTACGATCTAGCTGCCTGACCTGAAGAATCAGGTGTGTCATCCTGCCCCGAGAAAGAAAGTTAGGAAGCCAGTCGAGCTGTATTCCGAGGAACGAAGTGGGCAAATCTCACCTGCTTCATCAAGACACGTCGCTGAAGTCGATGTGGACCTCGACCGTCTTTAGCGTCGCCTATGTTAGCAAATACTCCGCCATATGCGTGTTCTGCGAGTTGCGTTCCTGAGTTGAACTACACGCAGGTAAAAGGGACTGAGCTCCGGTCGAGACGGGCGGAACCAAGCTCAGGTGTTGTGATATTGGAGCTGAGGGCGTGCGTCTTCAAATGCTTTCCGTCTCTATTAGCAGCGGTCTTCGATTGGGTTAAAGCAAACGAAGCGAGCTGACACTTTGCCGAAGGTTGCTACTTGTCGGGACGCCAACCTCAGGCAACTCAATCGCCTGAGGAAGATAGTATACAGCAGCAACCGCAGAGTTCTCTGCGGAATCAATGTCGTACTGAGGTGCCAGGAAATACTGCACGTGCCGCTGAGGGTACTGGTCTAACATATAGACGACGGTGCTTCCCTGTTTTTTGAGCATTTCAGGATCACTTAAAGGTCCAAGCCGTTCCATTGTCAGTAGGAGCTCTATTATGGCGGTTACTCCTGGTGCGAACGTACTCATGGCCGGGCTATACGTCACGTGTTCGAAGAAGGTTCCTTGTTGGAAGCTACAGGCTGCGCTTTGGAAGCTAGCTAGGTCATTGTGATTCGACCTGCAGAGGGTAGGAGCCACTTCCTCCTAGTACTCGTCTGGAACCGTAGCAGAGGGAGTCGACTGCTCCGATCTTTTAAGCGGTGGTGGCGATCATGACACTTCGAAGTATGGCGCGCACACCAGAGAACGGATCGGGTTGATGTCCAGTATCTTAGAAGGTCTGTGTCTACACTTCTTGCTCACCTACTTCCTCGCTGGAGGTGATCCTAACAGCCAACCCGCCTGATGGAAAAAGTCGATCGCTCGGCGGCATAAAGACGCTGAAGAGCTGCAGCAATTGTTGCAACCGCTACGACTGCACGTCAGCAGGAAGCCCCTACTGGCCTGCGCTACGCCGAATACGAACACTCCGGCGCACTTGGACGGCCATGCAGCCCTGAAAGTGCTGTCCGTGTACAGGATCCACCAGCAGCAAGAGCGCCGCTTGCCTGCCCCTCCCCGTTTTGGCAGTGAAGAGCCTCAGCGGCACGACAGCAGCAGCAATGCCAGAGATATAGTGCACGGGTCTGCGAGTACTTCAGTAAACCTAACATGAGCGACCAGCCTCCGGATGAGCCCAGGACCGCCACGGTCACTCCGGCGGTTGCCGCCGAGCAGAAGGCTCGCGAGAACAACAATGATGTGACATTGGCGCCCGAAGCAGCTACGGGTACCGATGCAAGCAGCAGTGACAGGATCTCGGCGCATAGCCCGCAGGCAACGTCTCTGTTCCCCGTCACGTTGACCACCTCGGACGATCAGCCAAGGGAAGCGCATGATCAGACTGCACCTTCGACGACAACGCGAGCCGAGCCTTCAGTAGCAGGAACAAGCATCAAAGCGGAGCTCACAGATTCAGTTTCTGTTCCGGATGCTGGTGCTTCCGACATCCAGCAAGGCTACGTGCTCGTCGCACATCCTGATGCTGAACCAAGCGGCGGCGGCGGCAGCGTCGACATCGGCAAAAGCGTCAACCAGACCCCCATGTGCGGTCATCAGCAGCAACCACAGGTTGAGGACTTCATGCAAGACAGTACAAATGTTGATGAGCATGGCCAAGAAGTCGAGCATTACGATCCCAGTACGCCCCCTGCGCGCATACAAGCTTATGCTAGGCTAGAGTTTCCATTCTTCAATTTCTACATACAAAAGCTGTCGGTGACTATCGGAAGGAGGCCTCCAGTCAGTAGAGGTGGTAGTATGCCACCGAAGAGCCAAGTAGCTCCCGAAGTGTTTGAGCCGCCTGAGGAAGCTACGAAAGAGAGCAAGGGTGCTGAAGCTGCTCCCTGGACACAAGAGGATGATCTAGGTGTCGAAAGAGCTATCAGGGTCAAGAAGGAGGAAGAAGAGAAAGATGTGCCAGCCTTATCTGCGCCAGAAAAGCCGGATGCAGAACAGCAGCTATCGGTTAAGCCGGAAGAGTCACCTCGTAAAGCCAGCACGTGGGAGGATAAAGATACGATTGGGAATGACGAAGATGTACCAAACTCAGCTGCAGCTCCACCAACGTCAGTAGCTACTATTGTAGACGAACCCCCTCCTGTTCTCCCCACGGATGGGTCTGCCCCTATATCGCAAGTTGAGCCGTCGCAGCAAGCTACAAAGTCCGATAAAATGCAAGTAGACGTAGATCTGGGATCCATTAAAGCCGTCTCTCGCAATCATGCGCGCCTCTTCTTTGATAGCACAATCAACCCAAGGAGTGGATTGACTAATAGCTGGTCGCTCGAGGTGAAGGGCAGGAACGGCTTGGTGCTGGACGGACAATGGCGAGCGAAAGGCGAAGTTTGCCGTCTGAAGAATGGGTAAGGCTCTTGATTTCCACAAAGAAGTTCAATGCTTATCCGCTTCCCTGCCTCTCAGTTCTCGCATCCAGATTGCAGAGCGGATTTTCCACTTCGTGCTGCCGAATGGTGTTGGCTACCCAACTGCGCCTCCGTCTCCAATTATGGATGAGTACTACGAAGGTCAGCCATACGGTTATCCTCCCACGCCCGAGCGTTCTCAATCACCGATCATATACGGTTCGGATTCAGACGAACTACGTTCTGGCAGTGACGACTACGGATACGACTACGACGGCGATGATGTAGACGGTAGTGGACAAGGAAGTATGCATGGGCAGGATCAAGGACCTGTGCAACTGGACGAGAACGGTCAGCCTATCAAGCGGAAACGCGGGAGACCTAAAAAGCAGCGTACAGCGGAGCAGATAGCTGCAATTGAGCTGGAGCGACAGCGGCGGTTGGATCCTACAATACCACGGCGGCCGAGGGGCAGACCTCCAAAACAAAAGAAGGAGGATGAAGCTCAACATAGTACTCCACCAACACCAATCCCGCTCACACAGCTACAACCTATACCATATGCAACGCAACGCGTGCCCGCACCGGACATACCAGTTCCTCCACTCCCTCCACCGGATGGGTCGCAGTTGCCACCCTTGCCGCCGCAGCACGCACCTCAGGTTCCTAAACCGCCGATACCGCTGGGTGGTCTAGATGAGAATGGTCGTCCACGCTTGTCGAAAAAGGAGCAAGCCGAGTTGCGCAAAGCGCAGAGACAGGCAGAGAGGGACGAAAAGCAGCGGATCAGGGAAGCAGAAAAGAAAGCTAAAGAAGAGGCGAAAGCCGCAGCCAAGGAAGCAAAAGCAGCTGAACAGGCAGAAAAGAAGCGTAAAGAGGAAGAACGCAAAAAGGCTGCTGCTGAAGAAGCAAAGAGGTTGCAGGAGGAAAAGCAGAAAGCTGCCGAGAGAGACAAAGCTGAGAAGGAGAAGCAGAAGGCGGCCGCGGCCGCTGCGGCTGCTGAGCTGAAAGCGAAAACTATAGCTGACGCTCAAGCCAAAGCGAAGGCAGATGCAAGCGCGCGTGCTGCAAAGGGTGATGATAAAACAAAGGCTAGTGGTACCGGGAGTGAAGTTAAGATTAGACCGGCGCCACCCCCGCAAGCTAGCGTGCCTGTCGCACTCAATCAGTCCAAGAAGACCTCAGAGCCTAAGTCATCACAGCATTCTATGCCTCAGTCAATACAACCACCACAACAGCAACAGCCCCAACAACCACCACAACAACGAGAACAGCAACAGCCGCAGCAATCGCGCACGCCCATTCCTAAGCCGTTCATACCTACCAACCAGTTCCAAGGCAAATCAGAAAAGCCGCCATACTCCTATCCCGCCCTCATCGCTCAGGCAATCTGGTCGGCGCCAAATCGGCAAGCCCCCTTACAGCATATACATATGTGGATACCCGACAAGTATCCCTTCTTCCGAGACCCAGCACATGCACAGATACTAGCTCAAGCTATAAAGCAGAATCTTGCTGTTAACAGAGCTTTCGTCAATATACCTCTTCCGTCTGGTATTGCATTGTGGGCAGTCGAGCCTGAACAAGCCAAACTTTTCGATGGAAACACTTTCCTGCCTCCACCTAGCGCACAATCTATGTCGTATCACCCCCCTCTTCCACAACAGCCATATTATCACCAAACACCGCCTCTATCGAATCCACCTCCACAGCAACATATACCGATACAACCACAACAACAATACATTCCCATGCATTCCCAGCAGTCGCTACAGCATTCGCCGATGCCGCAGCAGCAACATATACCAATGCATCAACCACAACAGCAGCAGCAATATGGAACCCTTGTCCCTACGATGTCGCCACCCATAAGTCAGCCCATACAGCATGTTGCAAATGGCATGCCGGCTTCAGCATCTCCCGCACCTGCAACCGTTCCCATGCCTGTAGCGCCCGCTGTACGGCATACGCCACAGCCACAGCCGTCACCCGCGCCAGCGCCAGTTGTCGCAAGTCCGGTTCCGACAGCAGCCACAGCCACTCCAGCGGCACCCGTTCCCTCTTCATCATCCTCTTCCAAGATGCCTATTCTCATCGCGCGTCCCTCAGCAGCCTATGTCAAGCCAACGCCACCGACATCGACAGCTTCAATAAGCGATCCATCAACAATGCTGGATCCAGAAGGTTATCCGCCAATTGCAATAAACGAAAACAAGATGTTCTTGTCACCAATCGTCTTCTCCGCTTTGACTGCACAACAACTCTCCAACCTACAGAGTATCGACACGAAACAAGCTTTGAATATCCTGCAAGCTTTCGTGGTCAATTATTTCAAGACAGAGCTCAAGAAACGAAAGAAGGCGGAAAAAGCCGCTCTCAGAGCTGCAGGCGCCGGTCCTTCTATAGGTATGGGTGGTGGTACCGTAACTCCGATGATGTCCGCTTCGCCTTCTCCTGCTCCGGGTGCCATGAAAAGACATGCGCCCGATGAGTCCATGACCGCTGGACATGAGCCGAAAATACAGAGAGTCTCGTGAAAGGGTAGCAAACGACAGAAGTGCAAGGAGGAGGGGACGTCCTAGAAGTTACGTCTTCGTCTGTTCTGCTGTACAGTATCTCGTGGGGGTGTCTTGAACGCTTGGTACCATAACATGCGGTCCTCACCACATACCGTCTTCAAGCGATGTCAGTTTTCTTCAAGCTTGATGTTGCATGTCTTTAAGTGAATAGGTTTCCGTAATCTTCAGTCTTTGTTGTTCTTTATAACTAGGCGTGACCTATGCGGGTATCCATATCGTGACTAGACTGTTATTCATATATGACTGTGCTATATATAAAGAATCCACTATTTTCAGATTTTCAGGCATTGCACGCTTTTTGCGCACATCGGTGCTCTCGCACACCGTAGCGCTTTCTCTCTTTCTAGTATGGAATTAGAGGCTCACCAGCGCTAGGGCGGGGGCATCTTCTCAGTGGGTGATGTCTTAGCCCAGCCTGACCTCGGCTTGAGTTGCAAGCATGAACATAGCCGTTCAAAAATACTGTCTCTGCCTTCGCATCGGATATAGTCGGCTAACAATCGCTTCCCTACAGACGGCCCGAGGAGGTGCTTGAAGCCGGATACGACATGGCCCTTGACGCAGTATTGCCCTCAGTTCTGACGAACCTACAGCTTCCAGAGTCCTTTTTGAACGTCTATAGGGCAGTCCCACATCAGGAAATTCGCGACTCTCAACCCGTGTCATCGTGTCCATTTTTAGAAATTGTCTGAGTTCGAAGTATTTCCTCATTCAATTCCGGGGCGAGCCAATGTAAACATCAGCTTGTCTGTTGATGGACTTCTGCCTGAAAGAGCATGTAGACCTCTGATGGCGGAAAGGACGCATTATAATTGGAAATTGATCCGCAAAGAGCGACGTGCTGGAAGTACGAGAGTATAGTAGCAAATCTCCGTTATTATGGAAGATTTACGATCTAAATACCCAATAACGAGTGATTCGAATGTGAACATGCTAACAGATACAGAACAGTCGCGCACTCATTAATAAAGGTCCATATTAAGACGTGCTAAGGTACGGCTTGTAGACATAGTTTAGCCGCCAACGATGAAGCTGAACCAAAAGGAGGAAACCTTGGAGCTAACATATCTAATCTCTGCCATGCTAAACCTAACTAGAGCGGAGTCTATGCAACCAACGTCAATTGCAAATGGCGGGCCAGATCTCCGAACAGGTACTCGTGAAATGAGATATCCAGGCTCGCCGTAACCCACCCATTGTACCTTCCCATGCTCTATCAGTGAACTCGTGGACCTCCCGAAGTTGGTATGCATGTTGTACAGACGGATGAGTTATAGGTCGGAATAACAGCTGAGCAGGACCGTCGAAATCGGGAAGCGATATTGACATTAGCTTTGATCTCCTTTGTTTTCTCTATGGAACGCCTGCCAACGCGAAAGACTGCAAGGGCTCGGACAGAGGGGATCTAGGTAACTTACCACCTTCTGGTTTCGTCTGTGCCATGAGCCAACTGAGCGCACCAGCGTAACCGTCAGTCTCCACTTGTTCTTGCCACGGTACTTCGTTCATATTCAGATGATTCGCATTTGGAATAGGACCTATTGTTTCCAACTGTCTCGAGTTGAATATACCGGCTCGAGAGGGAGAGTTTCTGAGACCTAGTTGAAGTGCAGATTCCTGTGATATGCCGATAGCCAAGGATTCAAGAAAGACATCGTCGTCAGTATGATTTCATGCTTCGAGCCGGAAGAAAGGCCAGATCTAACATGTTGAGGCGGTGGAAGAGATGGGAAGAAGAAAGAGAAGAGGAGAGATTGGACAGATGTGATCTAGAACTTACATATGCGTCTTGAGTGGCTAAAGTAGCATTACCGAGGCCATTCTCATCATCCGCGCCATAATAGTTACGAATGGTATTACCCAGCAAAGCTTCTAACTGGTTCGCTTGTGCGAACGTTGCTCCACTGCTTATGATTGCGCCCGCGAAGATATCTGGATACTTCATTAACAATGGCCATGCTGCTCTTGCACCCATGCTGTACGTTGTAAGGTAAACCTGAGGGATAAGGGAAGGGTTGGAAGGGGTTCCAGGGAAATTAGCGAGTCAGGAAATACAATTAATGCCCTGCATGAAGGCATTGGCTGCTTCGACGCACTCTTGTTAAATCCACTTCATAGGCAGCCACAACTTGAGCGAGTATACTGCATGTCACAGGGCATGAGCTTAGTTCCACCAGTTGGGCGAGCGACGTATTTGCTGAAGGCGACCTACTTGGGGAAAACGTAGATATCCCAAGCTGCGTTTGCTTGATCTATCTCATCAGGGCAGATTGGCGTCACGACGAGCATCCTGATGTACAAATCACAGTGAATTTCCAGTACATATTTCAATGTGCGAATTCTTGATCCTGGAAAACACTCACTCTTCGGCTGCTGTGGTGTGAGATATGGTTCTATTGCCTTCATAGTACTGTCGCACCATTCTGCTGGTACCATCGTAACCACTCAGCTAAAGCATTCGGCAACGACAATCAGTCAGTCAGCTAAAGGGCAGATTTCGAACACCAGTACCCTTCAAAGACACAATATACTCACCCTCTTTGCATCAGCTGCTGTACCACGTCCACCTGAACCAGACAGCGAAAGCACCAAGGGGGGAGGTCCATCTAGAGGAGGCAAATTGCGTGTCACTCTATCCGGTACGTGGACCTGGGCAATCATGGGATGGTCCGACGATTAGCATTGGGTAGTAGGCCATATCTGGCAATCTTACTCACGGTGAACGGGTAGTGCCTGTATAAAAATGGTGAAGAGGAGACGACAACAAAAGAAAGGCACAAGGCACAAAGCGGGGGGAAGGGGAGCGGAGCGAGAAGTCACGTGACCTTTCAGCTCTCCAGCTTTCGGGTAATCGGAACGGGGGCGATCCCAGAATAGCTTGCGCTGATGAGGAAAGCTTACACTTGGTCTGCATTGTATACAGTCCATGATGCAGGGTTGGAGGGGTTCTGGCCGGGTGCGAGGACGGGCAAAGGTGTGTCCGAGCCATCCGCAGGAGAGGAATTGCCACTTGGACCGGACGGCGGGACGCCCGAAATAGAGGTGCCGGACGGCGACAACGATGAAGGCACGTAGACTGTAGCTGTGGATGGAACGGAGTCTGGGATCGTGCTTGAGAGAGCAAATGCATCGCTGTCTACGAATTGAGTTTCCTGCTGCCGTTTGGGGAGAACTGCAGCTTCGATTGGGATGCAGGCTATTGCGGAAAGAGCTATGGAGAGCGAGGATACTTGCACGAACATGGTTGTCGGTCTGTAGGGACTGTACGGAACTGAACTATGTGTGGTCCTTGCACAAGTGAGTGACTAGGTCTCTCTGTGTGAGCTGACAGGCTGTGTGGCCAGGTACTTATCGGAGTGGGAGGTTGACGAAAATGGACTACACGTTGGCCGACACACGAGGAATGGAAGGGATTGTCATACGTTCTCGCGCCAGCGTACAGCCACGATACCCAGCTACTACGCTACCTAATATATGCGGTGAAAAATGCAGGGCTGCCTGCGGAGCGCCAATTTTTCGCCACCATCGGGTCCCGGGACACACATATTACACACTATATATATCTGCGCGAGGTGCACGATAATTGCCCTTCCCGAGAGACATCCACTTGGTTTCGAAAATGCCCATACAGTGAAGGGCGGAAGCAGTCATGTAATTATAGAAGCATACTGGTAAACTGTCCGTAGATAAGACTTCCAGTTGAATGGATTTACCCCACCATCATTCAGAGTGATTCCATCATGGATCCTCAGGTTGCAGGCCAATTCACTGAGATTGAGGGATCTTAGCCCTTCACTGCAATACAACAGTTATACAGCAGAAGAAGTTCTGTTACAATGGACCCCTCGGTTATGTGCATTATCGCAGAGCAAGAGTGTATATTCGAAAGATAGGCATCTGCAGGCCAAAGAGAAGAGAGGGACAACGGAGACGACCCGGAAAAGCTGTAATTGACCGGTGAATCAATATCGGAGCTTCATCAGAACAAGGGTATAGAATCAACAACTTTGATTAAGGCCAACGTATTGTACCTCCAGGCGAGAACAGAAATCATAAAAAACAAATAGATTGTAAGGATGTATACGTAGCTTCCCGAAAAAGGGAAAAAAAAAGTCCAAGTTCAGACAACAACACAATACACTATGCCCGTATTGTATGTATGAAACAAAAAAAGCAACAAGAAGTGGAAGACGAGACGGAGACTGCTGATAAATTGTCCATCGCTCTTCATTATGCAGCAATCAGGAAGACAAAGACTTGCAACAGGGACTTGGATTGTACAGTACAACTTGAAGTTCGACTGTTTGTCTCCAGAAGGACTTGTAGGCTGGAGTAGGCTACTTTTAAAGCGCTCAATACATCTTCCTGAACATTGCAAAGAGCGAGTTGATTTTGCTTATGTCTCGTTGAACCATCGGCAGCGCTGTGGTAAGAGCATTACGGGCGGTGTCGACGAGCTGTACGAGCTGAAGGGATTTCTCTGGGACGAAAGGGGGAATTGGGAAGAGTCGTATTAGGCCCGTTGACGTGGCCCATTCTGCTAGGCAGAAAATAAGGGGAGTGTTGGATCGCAATGGTGTTACTTTATAGATTCCAGTGGAAGGGCTGGGAAGCCCATTGTGTTCCAGAGAACCCGAGAGCATTGACTGTTGCGCAACGACCATAACCGGATGTAGTTGCTTGGTCTCCTACGTCGCAACGTGAATTGTCGAGGTGGCGTGTGCACATAATGTCGGATCCCTTGTCTACAACTTGTGAGAATGGGAGACTATGGTGCATCGAAGGAATGTGAATTTGTCTGCCACAAGCAGCTTCGCCGAACCAATTTCTCCCATGCTTCCCTCCTTTCCCCAATGCGCTATCCCACTGAATGTCCTTATTGTCCCTGCTTGCTTGTTTTTCGATCTGGAGAACCATACCTCTTCGCGCACGAATGCAAGTGAAGTAGAGAACACGTACGTAAACTTGATTCCCAGAACTGTCCATTCACCAACCAATTACTATTATCGATACTTAATAGGAAAAAATCAAACATTCTAAACAGATTACTCGTGAATTTGAATGAGAACACAGATATGAACCAGAGGAAAAGAAGACGAAATTCCTTCTTTTAGACTATAATATCCCAGAATCCCTCAAGGCATTCTGTAAGATAGTTTCTTTAACAGCAGCGAAAACCAATCTGATGTTACCGGTATCAGTAGCTTGAGTCAAATGAGGATAAATGCTCAATCTAGCCCTATTGAGTTGTGTAAATCTCCATAGGATGTACTTTGCTGCTTTGTTGACGTCGCTTCCTCCTGTATATTCTGGAAAGTACTTGTCCAATGGAACTTTGGGTAATTTTGCCTTGAAGAGGTCGATTTTATTCAAGAAGAGCTATCAGATGTATCAGGAGAGGTGAGGAGTTTTGCACTTCAGCGACAGCTCTTGATTCTCGAATCAAAAATAAACAACGTAATCCTAGAATGGGCACTCACGATGACAGACGTGCGCAAGAACCACCGCGAATTAATGACACTCTCGAACAGAACCAACGATTCCGCCATTCTGTTTTGTCCACTCTCTTCCAAAAGTACCTGGTCATATTCACTCAGAGCAACGCAGAAGATGATTGAGGTGACAGCTTCGAAGCAATGTATCCATCTACATCAGATTACAAGGGCGAAAGGTGGGAGAAGGGGGGAAAGACAAATTTTCATAAGAAAGGTCCGTCATAATCTTAACATTCTCAAAGTAGATTTGCCTCAAGTGGAATTTCAAACTCACTTTTTCCGCTCACTCCGTTGACCGCCAACATCAAACATATGTATACTCAGTTGACCACTTCTGAATTTCGTTTCTGAAATACCAGTAGTTTTTGTTCTTGCTCTTAGTACATCCGTTTCGTTTGGCACATAATCAGGGGCTCCTATCCGCGCGACTTCATCGAAGAAACTGTTATAAGAGGAGATTACGGCATCGAGAGTAGATGTTTTTGTCAATCAGTACCGTTGCTCATTCTGTTTCTGCAGTCATGAGGTTCAAAGGAGGACTTCTATATCCCCAGAGGTTCTGACAGAGAGGAGAGGGAGAAAGGTAGAAAAGGCAAGGAGACCACTCACTAAGAAGCTGAGTCCATGAGATAGAATTCACTGCTCCTATCCAAGACGCTAGGAATGATAGGATCGTGCCAAAGGGATTCGATCGCTTTCACAATATCATCATCCGATAGATTATGATGAGCTTCTAATCTGTATTCCATTATTTTATCTGCGTAATGTCGGTTCACTGCTTCCACTGGATCCATGTTGAATTTCCTCAGTGCCATCACTAAGGCTTGCGCCGAGTCCATGACATCTATTGATTGAGGTGGTGCGCGGAACACAAACAAAGTATCAAGAAAACAGGGAAGGATAGCCGTAGATGAATGGGTACAGGCGAAGTAGATTTGCAAGGGAATAGTCAGCATTCTAGTCATTTGTCACTGTCATAGGGATGGCGCCAAAGGTTATCGCTTGGCATCACTCACTCTTATACACTGTAGCTCTGCAAAGCACCAACTCATCCTTTGTGTATCCATTTTGATGAATGATTTTCATCTGTTTCACAACTGTGGATTTCCCGGACTCGCCGGATCCTATTTAGCGTTATATTGACGTGTGCACAAATCGCAAGTTACGTGAATTTGCACGATGTGAGTGAAGACGCGGATCAGCAAATGCAAGCATACCATACGGGAGGAGGATAACACGGATGGTTGGTTGGGTGAAAAGGGTCATCGGGACAATCAGCGTGGGTTCAGAGGGACAGAATAGCATTCGAACTCACCCAGCAATAAGATTTTGCACTCTTTTCTATATTTCTTCGAATCCTCTTCAATTTGTTTGTCAATGGCATAGCTTCTTTCTCTCTGAGCTCTCTTGTTCTCAATCATTGGTTGGCCACCGATGGTCTCGGGTTTGGACGACGATAGCCCCGCCGCTGATGATGAGGACGATGGTAACGCTTCTGGTTTTCTTGATCCTCCCGAGCCATTCCCACTGCCATTCGTATTGGAATTCCCGTGGGAGGAGGATTTGTTTGCATTGGTCACGTTATATACTGTCCCTCCTCTCGACGTTATTTGGGACTTTTCCTCCGGGGACGACACGCAAGACCCCATGGCAGTGAACGTGGATGTGGTAGTGCTGCGGTGTGTGTAGGCTGATGTGATGCCTCGTACGACCTGAGTCAATCAATTTAAAAGATTGGGCTAATCGGCGCACGTGGGTAGCGTGGGCTGGCGAGGGGTGGGACAGCCTTGTTGGCCACTGTTGTCCGATGCGCTGCAACCCGGAGAGTTCTCTGGTTTGTGTGCCTTGAGCTGTTGTCTTCTTGCTGCGTTCTAGCCCGTTACCACTCCCAAATTCGGCACAATGCGAGTCGATGCTGGACAGCTAGCAGGCCAGGTGGCAGGTGCTTTTGTCGAAACCCGAAACCTTCAAGGCAAGACGAGAGGTAGTATGCGTCCCTCGCTTCCCGATGTGGGCGTGCTTGCTCCGAGCTGTTGTGTGTATGTCGAATGTTGATGGTGCTGGATGGATCGGGGTGGCTGTCTTGCTGTTGCTCCGGATGGTATACACCTCCTGCAAGCTGGGGGGACGGTGTTCTCGATAGCGGCCAAGCGGACAGTCCGAGGTTCTTGCTCTGCCGTATGCTCTCCCGTCGGTGCTTTCGTCTCGCGCGAGTTCGGCAGCGGGAGCGAGGTTGAGCGTCGTTGTCTGTCGCGCTGACCCGGTCGGTGCTAGGTGAGGCAACTGAACCCCTGTCAGAAACAGGCGTGTTCCGTGGCGATGGCTGGAGAGTAGCAGTCGTAGGAAACAAGCTGACTGTCGCCTTCCTGCCGTTGCTCCAGTCCGAGGTGTGTCCCGTCTTGGCTGTTGCTTCTCGGTGGCTTGCTTGCGTGCGTGATGGCGAGCGACAAGCAGCTGCACAGAGAGCGCGCCACGAGCAGTGGTACCTGCTTACGGACTCTGCTAGCTCGTGTCTCGCTGGACCGCTAGCTGCTCTGGCTCGGACGGGCGATCTACCCTGTAGCTGTCTCTTGTTGGGGAAAAGAAAGATGCAAGTAGCGCCAGTAGCCCGAAACGAGACCGGGAAAAACCCATCGCCGACGGGCGACGCAGGAAAACAACAGCAGCGCATCAGGCAGCGGATGCTGTACATCGGGATGGATCATGTACAGCGGGCGGACCCTGCTGCTTCGCCGGGTTTGAGACTCTGCGAGTGTGGCACCCCGTCCAGCGACTAGAGCCCGGCGACAACTTTCAATGCGGTGCCATTCTACTACGAATGACATGACATGTTACCTGCATATCTAATCTCACTGCTGCTGCAGCTGCTCGCGAGTATGCCTGACTAGTACACTATGCATACCGATGGCCACTACTGTACTGCGCTGAACTCCGCTGGCCCTCTCCATCGGCACTCCAGATCGGCCAGGAATCCTACACCGTACCCGCAGTACTGCTGTTTGGGCTGATCTGCTCATCCTGCATCTGCCCCTGCACCCTCCACTGTGCCCAACTCACCTTCCGGATCTTGCCTTTTGCGGTCAAATAGAGTCACGTTTTTCCTCCACGTTAGGGGCAAAGGCGGACTTCGGCATCCAGGCTATCAACTCACAGAAACTTACTTTGATCTAGATCCAGATCAGCACGCCGACTAATGTATCGTGCATCCATCCAGCCAGGAAGACTACAACAAGCGAAAGTAAGGAGACAGTGCACACATGCGACGACTATGGGCGTCCATAGCTTCTTCTCTCTCTCCCCCTCCCCTCTTGGAAAATAATACTTCGCTACAGTGGCCGCAGTCTTGCTTATCCTACAGAACACCGATGACGATGGTCATCCCAGCCTGACAAAGTAATATCGTGTAGGGAGAGATACGGTACATCGCCCTACCGCTAGTGGGCAAATGCTTCTTCCCGAACGGACCATCCTGTCCAATGCCGCCTGTACCGTCCGGGGGATCAGCTAAAGAGGTATGAGTGAAATAGCCCGCTGCCCCGGCTTTAGGGATATGACCACATCAGTTGTTACGAGGCAGAAAGGTACTGACGCTTGAAACCTCACAGCGGCTCCCCCGAGCTACTAGTCTGCTGCTGCCATCATTGGTATTCACTCCAGAGCCCATATAAGTCCATCTACGATATATTATGATCCGCATTACTAAGTGTGCGCATGCATTTGATCCGAGAACGCCTTTGCTCCCCCGATCAGTCTCTCGCAGATCTCACCCTAGTACCTAAGGGCTAGTAGGCTACTTCCTCTAGCGGCAGATCTTTACATTTTAGGGTGAGGCATTAGTGCTGTTGAATAAGTTATATCACAGAAATACAGCATGTACCCCTGATGATGCAAAAAAAAGTGGTGCGAGCGGAGTAGCTATAGAGCTCATTGCCACCGCAATCAAGCATGCATGACATGCATAATCCTTGTGTGTGCAATTATGATCTTCGTGTCAATTAAGACGGCGTGCAATGCCATTGGGTGCAACGAGCAACGAGCAACGGCTTGATTGGTATGTGGATAATCAAAACAAATGTGAACTGAACTGACTGCAGGCGATGATGCCCGCCCCGCCCGAGACCTTGGTACATAAAGCAAGGATCTCTCTCTTTCCAACTGCAGAATGCATCGTCAATGTCCTCTGGAACAGTCAAAAGGAAAATTCGGACATAAACATCGTTATGATCCCGGTGAAGGGCTCACTACTGACTAGGTGACAGGCAGGAAATAAAATAAAAGTATGGCTACACGGCAATATTGGATGATGTTATATATAGGTTTTTTATTTTGTGTAGGTATGCAAAAGGTAGATACTGTCTTGGTGAAGTAACTCCGTTGGAAGATGTTCTTAGCTGCAGCCAAGATCAGTATCCATCTCATCCTCTTGAGCACTTGTAACTGGACTGGATGGTAGTGCCGTAGACGATAGTCTACGTAGCTGCGATGCAAGGCGTAGACTTCCAGGGTAATGCAGCTGTAACTGCACTTGGCATGAAGGTAACGATGGCATAGAGGTAGCGATAGTCATGGCGGCCATTGTCAAACAACCAATTACTTGACTGTAAATAGAAGCAACAATCAAGCATCAGTACGCCAATGTGTGAAAGGCAAGAAAAGGGACGCGATGGAGCGAAAAGGGTAGAGAGCGGAGGAAAATCCTGGAAGGAAAGAGAATGGTGATGGATATAGAAAAAGACCAAAGGTAGAAGAAAGACCATCTCAAACTCACTTCTTTTCAGATATTGAGTATTCATCAAAATCTTGTCATCCAAATTATCCACTTTCCCACTAACTTTATCCAAGTGTTTATTCTGAGCATCAATTTCTTTTCCTGCAGTATTGGCTAGGATTTTCAATCTAGAAGCTAATCCTGCAATTTCATCCAGATTATCATCCAGTTCTCCTTCCAATTCATCATCCGAATTCGTCGCTTCAAACTGATATCGACCTCCTTGTTCCCATTTCGCTCTTCCTGTTTTAGGTGCAGTTGATGATGATCCACCAGCATTGTCGCCATCCCGGTTGAATCCAAATCTCGACTTTGTGGATTTCTCCGCCTCGCGGAAGCCTTGTTCTACTCTCTCGCGTGACGCATACGCTGCTTCTCTAGCTTCTTCACGATCTTGCTTTTCTTCCAGATGTCTAGCTAGGATACGCTGCTCCTCAGCGTCTCGTTTGGAAGCCTTGTTGAACGTAAAGCTTGGCCTGTAGAAAGCGTATTCGAGTCAAGTCACGGGAAGGAGAAGAAAGAGAAGCGGATCAGATTGACTTCCATATATCTTCGCATCGTATTGGCAAGCGAGCCTGAGCTTACTTGAAAATGCTCTGGTTCAATTGCTTGATCTGTTTAGCTCCGTCAGCAGCACGTGAGTTATAACCCTTTGCCCGGTCGAGGGCCAGTTCGGTATTTGCGATACGATCTGCGGATTCACAGGCAATCAGCGTCAGCATGCGAAAGAGGCGCTCACATGCCCTCGCTGAGGGAGGAAAGCCTGACCAGTTTGTTGTCCAAGCTTTGAAAGCGTGCTCTGAGCCGTCTCTTCAGCTTCGCGGGCCGTTCGAATAGCATTGCGGGTCGCTGAAAGTGATTCTTGTTTCGTAAACCTGATTTGTTGTTTGATAGCCTCTCTTTATTACACACAACGTATGAATGCATGTCAACGTTAGCAACAAGTCACAAACAATTTCCCTCCGTACACTTGCCAGCTACTCACACTTCGTCGTCCTCTTCGGTCTCCTGGTTTCCAGACAGCACCCCTTCGCCTTCGTCACCTTCATTGTCTTGAGGAGTGCGCGCACCTCCGCTTCCTCTGCCATCAGAAGCGTACCGGTCAAACGAGGCACCCGTGGATTGAGCAGGCGCTCTGGCTCCCTTGAACAGGTTGCTGCGAGCATTGTTATCATATCCCCCGTAACCACCACCACCACCGCCACCCTGCTGCTGCTGATAGCCTCCTGCACCAGATAGAGAGCCCTGTCCACCGTACATACTTCCCTCAACGGGTGGTGGTTGCTGTGACGCCTGTGGCTGTTGCTGTCCGTAACTGCCATAGTTGCCGTATCCACCTGGCTGTTGCGCCCGCGCAGCAGAGGATGATGACGGCGGCTGGTAGTTGTACTGGTCACGCTGGTATCGTCGTCCAGGCAGCTTCTCGAATCCTTCTGGATCAGGCTGCTCTTTCTTGCCGCTGCGACCGAATGATGAGGATGATGCCGGTCCGCCCCCTGCTGGACTGCCGCCCCGCCCGACGGGCTCCACCTCTGGAATCAGGTTCTTCTCCTTGCGCTTAAAGATAGGCATGGTGTGTGAATGTATGGATTGGTGATTCGTGTAGAAGATGAATCGGAGCACCAGGGCGCCAGAGCGAGCGTGTTATCATTGATAGATGAATGCATCCTTCGATCGCGGGCTTGAACCTGGTGGCAAAAGATGGGCTGAATGGCAACCTCGGATATGGATGCAAGCCATTCAGCCAGGGCGCTTTGAAAGAATACCGGCAACACCGACATGTTCCGTTCCCCTAGAATCCTATCTCATCATTGCCGCGTGAAAGCTCTGCCATCATACAGCGGCGTTGCAGTCCTGCTATTTTACTGTAAAACGGTTATGTAAAGTAGCTATTTTCATGTTATCCGTCCTATATGGTTTGTAAAGTAGCTATTTTCATTTTTCTCATGTTATCCGTCCTATCTAGTTTAGTAGCTAGTGTGACCTCTGGCACCGTATCGTGGCTCCATGCTATCGGGTCACCAAGCAATGCATAGAAGCCGCTGTTGCTTGTCTGACAGTCCACCACAGAACGCCCCGACGCAGAAATGGTCCATTCAGCACAAGGAATTGCAGGAGATACAGGTGCATGTCTATAGAAGCAACAACATCAAAGCGGGATATACATAGGCGGACGATAGGGAGACGAAAATCAGATGGACATGTGAAAGACTCCTGCGATCGCGGGTTGTGTGCACATGTAATAGACTGAGAGCTTCCAATTCTCCTATCGGTGACCCTGAACATGCCCAGAAATCCTCCCTTTTGTATTGCGGGGACAGCCATCTGAGCACTTCGCGGCCGACCTACCCGGATTAAATTGGATGCCATAATTGACAAGAGAATGATACAGTTCAGTAACTTTACTGCAGGGATACATGCAGAGGTTTGCCTTGAATTGATCAGTCATACGAATCGATGAGCCCGAAGTTCTTCGCCGAAATCGATAATCACAATGCGCTGGTCATGCGAGCAGCTGACGAGTCTCGAGACATCCATGGTAACATCAAAGACGAGACTCTTGTGGCTCGTTTTGAAGGTCATCTTCAGGTCGCCGCTCTCGACATCCCATAGACGCGTCCTGCAGCAGCGGATAGATGGGAGGTAGTGCATGCAGGTTCGTCAACAAAGGTACATATCCGGCGAAGCGGCCAGAATCCGGCGAAGCGGCCAGAGAAGGTAAGGTAGCGCTTACGTTTTGTCATAGCTCCCACTGAACAGCCTCTTACGGATGGGATCATATGAAAGTGTCCTAACAAGGTCTTTGTGGCCTTTCAGGACCTTCGTGCATTCCCCTGTGTTCGGGTCCCAAACACGTATAGTCTTATCATTCGAGCCAGTGGCCAAGAGGTCGCCATCATACCTGCGCCACAACAAGATGTGTTAAGTTCTGGAACACGGTCTTGCCTGCGGCGCCACCACTCACTGCACACAAGCTAGACCCCTTTCATGGCCTTTGAATACTCTGATTGCCTGTCCACTCTCTATACTCCACAGCTTAGCCAGCGAATCACCAGAGGCCGAACATATCTTGTCATCATGCAGTTGAATAGCATTGACAGGACCTCGATGACCTTGTAAGACTCTATAAGCCTCTTTCGTGTCTCTTCTCCAGACTCTTATTGAAGTGTCTTTGGAGCACGATACTATCCATTTGTCGTTCATCTGAACATCAAGTACTCCCATTGTATGGCCTTCCAGTATATCCGTCACTTCCCAGGTAGTTGCATCCCAGACGAACATTTCACCGTTGGAAGCGCCAGTCACCATTATCTTGCCGCTGTATCAGATGTGTAGTCTATCAGCCTACATCCACATGCAGAAGAAACTGCTTCAGACATACTCATACTGTATTGCAAGCACACTGGCTGTGTGAGCTTCGACAGTGCGCTTGAGCACACCAGTCTTGGCATTCCAAACCCTGCGAGGGAGGACAATAATCATTAGCAAGCCTCGCAATAGGGCAATGCGGGCACAAGGCTGCTGCCCACTTGATAGTCTGATCTCTAGCGCCAGAGATGAGCATATCTCCTTTCATTGAAATGCAGTAGACAGAATCCGTATGTCCCTTCAAAATTCTATTAGTAAACCTCCCGTCGTGCCAGCGTCTTTCCAATTCTAATCGATCTCTATACAAGCCTTTCCAGTCCAAGAACAGTGAAGCATTCCGTTCGAATTCTTGTTTTGGACTCATTAAGCTTTGATATGGTGAAAACGTGCCAGTAGTATGTCTCCTCCTTGCCGTTAGTTTCATGCCATCATCAGCCTCGACAAGAGCTGGAGGTGTAGCCATATTGCTTGTTGCAGCATGAGAGGGTGAAGCGAAGTGTCGATGTGTATGTTCGTTTTCTCGCATGATTTGCGGACCAAGCGGAATCCCGTGGTTGTTGGGTGATCCATGGGTCTCGAGAAGCGATTGAACGATAGAGACAGATTGACTTCCACGTCTCGAAGGAGTCGGACCTGTGGGTGCAGGCTGTTGGCGCAGGGAAGATCGAAGGGGAGTGTAGAAATTCGAAGGATGCGTGGCTGCTGAACTTGTGGCTGTGCTGGAGCGAGTCCTACTCGGTGTAACAGCTCGCGAATTCGAGCGTGAACGCGGACGATCTATCGCGTCGGGAGCACCCGCTGTTATACCCTCTTCGGGTTGAGCAACAGCTGCAGCGGGACCATCGTCCTGCTGCGTATCCAGTGCATTGTTGCGATCGGTTTGCAAAGTGAGGAAGCTGATATCGGAAACTATGCTGCTGATGCGTCTGCCGATTCTAGCTGCTATGCTGCTATCACTAGTGACTGTTGTCGACCTGCGGCTTCTAGACTGCGAGGATGTTTGCAATTTCGATGGAGTGGCTTCCTCTGTGACAGGCGAGTCTTCAGGACCCACTCCATTCATATATCCAGTTTCTAGGATGTCGGCGCGGATTTCCCAGCCTGGGTTGCGGTAAAAATAGTCTCTCCAGATGAGAGCGTCGGATGCGATGGCATGCCACGTCGGGGAGACTTGCATCGCGCGTGAGGTAGTCTGAACATCCGAAAATAGCAAGATGTAGAGGGCGAGTTCCAAGGGTAGGGAAGTAAGAAAGTCTGGAAAGAAAGCAGGGCTTGGTCAGCTATGGAGCCACTTAGGGCGATGACAGATAGTGCGTTGGTGACGCACCAACTTTCCCAGAAGTGTCGGACATGCTGATGCCTTCATCGACCACATCTCCGCTCGATGTATTGCTTTCAGTAGGAGCCAAACCGACTGCTTCAGTTTCTTCGACATCCCCGTTCATGGTCAGGCCGACACTTCCGAAACTATGGGCTTGTTGTTCGGCTGGCATAGCATCGAGGGATTGGAGGTCCGTCTTTCTCCTGGGAGAAGTCCAAGGTAGTCTCCAAGAGGTAGACGCTTCACCGTTGGCAGGTCGGGGGAGAGTCTCTGGACGTTTCGACATCGATAGATCTTCCCCTTTGCCTCCGCTGTGAATCTCCGAGGGGTCAGCCGAAGCAGCAGAGTTGCCCGCCAGCATGGACGACAGGAACGGGGTTTTTGAGTTTCTTCGCAGAGGAGTAGTCAGGGATCCATTTGCGACTGCATACCTGCCTGTCTGGGAGTTTCCACGCGCGGGCGGAGTCGGTGATGATGGCTGCCCATGTTGATACATATGGCTGATCGTGGGGTGTCCGCCGCTGGCGGCGGAGCAGGGAGAGCCCGGCTCTCCCGGGACATGCAGGTCAGAAGAGCCATCTTGGTGCGTCGATGCGTCAGTCCTGCTTGCAGCGGCGGGGCTACTGTGACTGCCGAAGCTGAACAGCCGACTGATGCGCGAGGGCGTGGCCTGGCCGTCGTTTGAGGCTGCAGAGGTTGTCCGGTTGCGAGGCTGCTGCTGAGTAGACGGCGGCGTACTCGCCTCCACGACCATGCCTGCTGTGCGGGCTGCTGTGGTTGTATCGTCCCGTCTGTAAGCCGTTGTGTCGTGTTATTGGCAAGAAAGAAAGCGACGGGCAAGCACGTGATAAAGATAAGCTTCATTTGAGGAAGACCATACTCCGCCTGGAAACAAGACCGGAGCAGTTTGCCGCATCAAGAAGCATTGAAAGCCGCTGCAAGCTACCTCCTGCATCTGAGACGCTTGCGCTGTCGGAGCAAAGAGTCGCTCCGCCTTCCGCCACAGGGAGATCATTGCCTACAGCTTGGTACCTCACTATCTGGCTTTCCTCAGCATCTACCCAAGTAAGCAAGATATCAAAGCGAGACTCAGCACATGGGCGGCGAGGATGGACACAAGACTAGTGTTCCAAGCTTCTCGTCTTTCCCAGCAGCTCCATCATTTGATAGCTTTCCGGTAGCAAGCACCTCAAAAGCAAGGCAGTCGAGCAGCGACTCTGAAGCTGAGCGAGAGCATAAGAAACGCAAAAGCAAGCACAGGCACGAGGAACAGGAGAGGAGGGAGCATCGCGATAAGTATCGCGACCGAAATAGGACTGGCTCCGAGAAAGAGCATACAGCGTCTCGTCGGGCCGATAAAGCTGCTGAAGCAAGAGATCGACACAGCAAGTCCAGTACAGATGAGTCACGCAAATACAGAAGACGACGTAGTCGCAGTGACTCTGTGGATGATGTCCGTCATAAATCACGCAAGGACAAGAAAGACAGCGTGGGTAACCTTGGAGTGCATGTGTTCAACGATGCCCAGCTGAACTTCGTTACCAGACACCGCAATTCTACAACGTGCCGAATCTAGCTCTTGGGGAAGTTGCTACACTATCTAGACTTCGAGATGAAGACGCAGACCCAGAGTATGCCGCTCTTCCGGATTATAAGCTGTTCACCCTAGACCGAAAAGGTGATCAGGATGTGCGAAAGTATGGCAGATTGTACCGAGGCTCAGTACCGAGGTACCGCAGAACAGGATGTAAGTCATGTAAGGTACATATACTGCAAGATCTTGCGGCTAACCAGCCTCCCATGCATCGAAGTCGGCCACGTTCTTGGCTTGCCTAGTGAATTCAGGATTACACTTGAGTCTGCAAGGGAAGGCGATCATCTGGATGTAGTTGCCGGACGAGACTTTAGCAAGGTGAGTTTGCTTTACCAACCTCCTCGTACTCTGTTGACGTTCTTTGTGACCTCAAATAGGGCACAAGCTTGCAGAACCGCTCCGTCCGTAATAGACTAACAGACCGCAGCTTCAAGAGACTGATCTTGGCTCCAACAACGAAAGCCGTTCAGAGTTCAATCCCGGCCGCAGTTGACCTGACCGAGGACACAGACTTCATTGCACTGCCTCAAAGCAAATCTGCAAAAGAGAAAGTAGCTGGCCTTGAACATGAGGATGGCCAAGACTACCGATCCGCAGCGGGGCAGATAAAGGCTAGTGATGTTAAGGAAGAAGATCAGTGGGACGAGCTGGAGGAGAATGACGAGGAAGACGCGGAGAGTTTTGACGATTATCTGAAGCGTCGTAACGTTGAATTCGAAAGACACCTAAAAGCAGAGCCGAATGATACGAAAGCCTGGCTGGAGCTAGTCAAATTTCAGGATATAGTCCATGATGGTTCTTCAGATGATGCACATAGGAGCAGGGTAGTCTCCACTATCACTAGACGTGCTCTGGCGGAAATCAAAATCGCAATTCTCCAAAGGGCACTCGAGAAGTCTGGCAACGAAACTTCTACGGACCTCCATTTGGCGTTGCTCAAGTATGGCAGCGACTTATGGGACACGAAAGAGCTCATGCAGCGATGGATGGACCTACTCAGGATGAAGCCGGAAGAGATGGAGGTCTGGCTCCAGTACCTGACCTTTAGACAGACCAACGCTACTGCTTTCACCGTGCAAGAAGTCGTAGATGTATATGCTGACTGCTTGAAGAGAATCGCCAAATCCATCTTACGAAATCCACGAGGCAGCCGAGGTAAGATGATTCTACATGTCAATAAGCAAATGGGTTAACTTGTTCGGCCTTAGCACGGAGTAAGCTGGAAGAGAATTATCTATACCTGTTTCTCCGAGTATGCCTCCTTCTCAGACAAGCGGGTAGGTGACAACCGCATTACAGCCTACAAGGATGAAGGCACTAAATTTCTGCCTTCCGATCTCAGATTATGCCGAGCGTGCTTTAGCCGCATTTCAGGCACTGGTGGAACTGAATTTCTATATGCCGGACCGTTATCGCGCGGAGGTTCAAGCATCTCCTTCTGAGCTTGCGCCTATCGAGGCAGCCCTCGACGATTTGGAGCTTTTTTGGGACAGCGAAGTTGCTCGCGTCGGAGAACCCGGTTCATCCGGCTGGTGCAACACGTCTGACACTTCTCTACCACCCACGAGCTTTGGGAATGGAGGATCCGAAATAGCCGTCAAACAAGTTGTCAGCGCTGAGACAGATCCCTATGAAGCATGGGCGCAGAATGAGCGGATATCAGCTCATGATAGAAGACGACCAACTCGGACAACGGACGTTATCGAAGATGAAGAAGATGATCCTTACTCAACTATACTCTTTTCCGACATACGATCTTTTCTTTTCGTGATATCCAGTCCAGACGCGCGGTCTCAGCTTCTATATTCTTTCCTGTTCTACCTCGGTCTACCACTGAACCCTCCCGATACGCCTTCAACATCTCGACTCGCTTCCGACACTTTCCTACATGCAGACGACTTCTCTGCCTCCTTCTCGCCGCAACGAAGAGCATCATTTTGGCCTGCACAAAGTGCGGAAGAATTCTTAAGAGCTCTTATACCCTTCGATACGATCGGAGGTCAAGCAATGGAGCCCGTACGCACGAGTGCAATAAACGACCCATTTCAACCTCCTTTCAGAAAGTTTCCGACATCGCCAGACTCGCTCTTCACTTCCCAACCTCGGTGGTTCTGTTTGCTTGATCAGAGAGCTTACATGCAAGATCTTGACATACCTTTCATCAGGTGCGAGTATCATTTTGCATGGACCCCCGCTTGTGACTCATGCATGCATACCAGGAATACCTTGGCTCAACTAAGACTCGTATCCAAAGACATCTTCCTAACGTTGGCATATTTCTCCATCGAGGCTTCACTCAGTGCAAAGGGGTAAACCGACAATACGACTTCCACCAAGGATACTATACTTACCTCTTGCTTTCGCAGATCTGTAAAGGCCGCCAAATCCATCCTTAAGGCTGATAGTAAAAACTTGCTCTTGTGGGACGCCTATGCCCGAATCGAGCGAAGCAATGGTAATTTGAAAGTGGCTCGCAATGTATATATGCAAGCACTTTCGCTGTCTCAAAGTTTCAACGATGCTGAGAAAGTAGACATGCCTCTTTTGTGGCGCGCATGGACTGAGTTAGAATGGGAGGATGGACAGCTTTCAGCTGCCCTCGCGGTCCTGGTAGCTAGCTCGACGACGGCCATCAATGCCGCCACATTGAGTGAGTTCAAGATTCATGCGGTTAAACATGGCCTAATGTGTAACCTAAACATACATAGTACCCATTTCGGAAGGGAAGGAGGTGTTGGCTCCATCCCCGGCGGGCGTATTGCGGGCCCGACAGTACTACCGTCGCCTTCTCGATGCTGCGAACGCGCCCGACTCGCCTCAATCACTCTTCCGTCACCGCATCAGCATAACATTCTGCCTGGCTTTGCTAGAATACCTTTCTAGCGGTCTCGATGCAAGTAATGCTATTATGGACAATCAAATCCGACAATTACGGTCGGAAGATGAAGGTTCTGCTGAAGAGGAGGAAGCTCGCGCACTTCAAGCTAAGATTGCCTTTCGACATACCCAAGCAAAGGCTGCTTTCAGGCCGGCTGTCTTGCGGGATATTCTTGAGAGTGCTCTGAAAGCATTCCCGAACAACTCCATCTTCCTGTCTTTGCATTTGTTCAATGAAATCCGAACACGCATCGAAAATCGGGTCCGACGAGTTTTAGACGAGATAGTGCTCAAGGTGGACAGCGTCACTTCCGAAGGCTGGCTATTCGCAATCTATGCAGAGTTGCATATTAGCTCGCGCACCTACAACGTGCAATCTGTGCGGTCCTTGTTCGAGCGAGCTGTGGATCACCCTCAGTAAGCAGTCAATCTCCAATCCTGCTTAGCCTAGCTGCTCACTTTGATGCCACAGCTCTCGCTCCTCTCTGAGCATATGGTCGCTGTATATCGAATTCGAACTACGACAGAAAGAGGTGAAGCGGGCAAAGAGGCTTCTGCATCGTGCTTTAGCCGAATGTCCTTGGGCAAAAGGTATGCAAAACTTTATCTCTGGTGTTCTCAGCCTAACTCGACCTGATTAATGGCTAACGCTCTGGCTGCTCAGACCTATATCTGATGGCCTTCGCTTCGCCGTTCCGGCAAGCCTATCGCTCAGCTGAACTTCGGGACATCCACCGGCTCATGCTAGAGAAGGGTATTCGTTTGCATAAATCACTGGAAACCGCTGTAGCTGGGTGGCAAAGCGAAGTGAGCGAGGAAGAGGTGGATATGGACGCCGAGGAGACGGAAGATTCGTTGTATGCTCAGAAACAGGCAGCAGAGAGGTTGCGCTTGATGCCAGTGTAGATGGTTAATGCTTAGCATTGTTCTGGCGGATTCTCGATCGCGTTGACTGTAGTCCTCACCAATGCAACGTTCACTTCTGCCGCTTACTGATTCATAGTGTACACCCATGTACCACTTCGTACCACGCTGACCGCCATGTCAGATCTTCAGACATGGACGGGCGACCAAGTTCTCAACCTGCTCGGGGCGAGCGACTCTGCCATCGTTAGCTACTTCATCACGCTATCAACGAAGAGCAAGAATCCAGGCGCTCTATACCACACCCTAGTTGCTAACGGTCTACCGGAAAATGCGCACGCTCAACGATTCGCAGAGGACTTGTACAAGCGGACGCCGCGAGCGAGTAGTAGCAGCAGCAATGCAGCCGTGACGGGCGGTTCGGCAGCAGCGAGGGAGAAAAAGATGCGGGAGGAGCGGCTGAAGGAGGAGAAGCAAAAGAAGGCGCTCGGAACCCAGAAGTTCAGCATGTTGGATGAAGACGATTTGGTCGTCGGTGCGGCTGCGGGCCCATCAGGGTCCTCATCCCACAAGGATAAGTCGACAAAGAAAGACAAGTCCGATAAGTCCAGGCGCCGGACAGCAGGAACTGAACGAGACTGGGAAGAAGAAGAGCCTCTACGTACAAACGGCTCAAGTAGGGGAAAGACGCGGAGTCCAGTGCCGAATGATGCTGGAGATGACGAAGATCATGAAGAGACACCTGAAGAGTATGCAGCACGCAAAGAAGCAGAGAGGCTACGTGATCTGGCGGAGCGTGACGAGTTCGACCGCCGCATGAAAGAGAAGGATAAAAACAAGTCAAGCACAAAACTCGTCGAAGACAGAACTTTGACAGCCGAACAACGAGCTAGAAGAGCGTTGCAAGAAGATGCCGAGAAGGCGGCAGCGGCTATGCCCAACTTGCGTGACTATTCGCGGCAAGAGTACTTAAAGAAGCGAGAACAACAAAGAATAGACTTGTTACGGCTAGAGATACAAGATTTTGAACGGGATACGCGTGGTCAGAAATTAACTAAGCGGGAGCTTAAGGAGCTGGAAAGCAAGAAAGAAATTCTGCGCTTAACGGAAGAACGTCTTCGAATAGATGATGGTTTTGATGGCTATGCCATGCCAGAAGACTATATAACAGAAAAGGGCAAACTCGACAAGAAGAGAAAGAAAGAGGTGCTTTATAAACGCTACGAAGACAATCAACGCGAGCGGGACCAGGAGCAGTTCGTAACCGACCTAGATCGATACGAACAGTTGCAAACGCAAGCCGCTACGTTACAGACTGGAGCAGCAGATCGCGCACCAGTAGACATCGGTGGGGAGTACGACTATGTCTTCGACGATACACAACATATCAATTTCCAGATGGAGGATAAAATCGCCAGCACGATGACGCAGGAGGAAATGGCCTTGCAAGCACAAATCGATGCAGCGGAGCAACGAGTGAAGAGCATTGATCAAGTACGGAAATCGTTGCCAGTGTACGAATGGCGTGAACAGCTACTAGAGGCCATCGAGCAATATCAAGTGCTAATCATCGTCGGTGAGACGGGGTCAGGCAAGACGACGCAATTACCTCAATTCCTGCACGAAGCTGGCTATACGAAAGGCGGGCAGAAGGTAGGCTGTACGCAACCGCGGCGTGTGGCAGCTATGTCTGTGGCAGCACGTGTAGCCGAGGAAATGGGGTGTAGATTAGGCAAGGAAGTCGGCTATTCGATCCGTTTTGAAGACTGCACCAGTGACAAAACGGTGATCAAGTACAGTGAGTAATGTCCCCACAGACAATCTTCAGCCTATTGAATATGGTGTGCTCCTCTAGTGACCGACGGCATGCTACTTCGAGAGTTTATGACAGAACCGGATCTGGCAGGCTATAATGCGATGATTATTGACGAAGCGCACGAGCGAACACTCAGCACCGATATTCTATTAGGCCTGGTAAAGGATATTGCTCGGTTTCGACCAGATTTCCGTCTCCTTATCTCATCAGCAACCATGAATGCGGAGAAGTTCTCGGAGCACTTCGACGGAGCACCGATCTTCAATATTCCAGGCCGAATGTACCCAGTTGACATTCATTATACCCCTCAACCCGAAGCGAATTATCTCCATGCCGCCATTACGACCGTTTTCCAAATCCATACTTCGCAGCCGAAGGGGGATATCCTAGTTTTTTTAACTGGTCAGGATGAAATCGATGCAGCGCAAGAGAGCTTGGAAGAAACAGCTAGGGCTCTGGGCAATAAAGTAGCTGAAATGATGATTTGTCCTATCTACGCCAATTTGCCGACAGAGATGCAAGCGAGAATCTTCGAACCAACACCACCGGGTGCCAGAAAGGTTGTGCTCGCGACAAACATCGCAGAAACAAGTATCACTATCGACGGTGTCGTCTACGTCATTGATCCAGGCTTCGTCAAGCAGAACTCATACAACCCTCGAACAAGCATGGAGTCCCTAGTCGTGGTGCCGTGTTCGCGAGCTGCTGCAGGACAGCGGGCCGGACGGGCTGGTCGAGTTGGACCAGGCAAATGCTTCCGACTTTTCACGAAGCAGGCCTATATGAATGAACTGGAAGAGGACACGGTACCAGAGATACAGAGAACGAATCTTGGCTCGGCATTGCTATTGCTGAAGTCTCTTGGAATTAACGACCTCCTCGCTTTCGAGTTCATCGATCCACCGCCAGAGGAGACCCTTCGCCGCAGTCTGGAGCTTTTGTACGCTCTAGGAGCACTCAATGATAGGGGAGAGTTGACTAAACTCGGCAGGCGTATGAGTGAATTCGTAAGTTCCGAGTTTCCTTTCCGCATTGTATTTTGCCGTTGACGCATTAAACCCTTTCGCCCAACCCAATCCCATCTCTACTGTTGTTATCCTTAGCCTATGGATCCTCGATTGTCGAAGGCAATCATTGCTAGTGAACACTACAAATGCACAGAGGAAGTGCTCACAATCGTGGCCATGCTACAAGAGTCAGGCTCGCTCTTCTATCGACCTAAGGACAAGAAAATTCAGGCAACTCAAGCACACCAGAACTTCGTTCGTCCCGGCGGCGATCATTTCACACTGCTTAACGTCTTCAACGAGTGGGTGGACACGAGCTTTCAAATAGGCTGGTGCTACGAGAATTTCCTGCAACCAAAGTCTCTATCCCGCGTGCGAGACATCCGCGACCAGCTGTCGTCGTTGTGTGAGCGGGTTGAGATTGTGCCCGAATACAATCCGGATGCCACGCATATTGTGCCAATTCAGAAAGCTATTCTATCTGGCTACTTCTACAACTGTGCTCAACTCAGCAGGTCGGGTGACAGCTACAAGACCTTCAAAACTCAGCAGACTGTCTACATCCACCCCTCGTCCTCATTGTTCAATAACCACCCGCCAGTGCGGTACATCAATTATTTCGAACTTGTGCTTACCACGAAGGAATATGCCCGCTCGGTGATGGAGTTTAAACCTGTAAGTCAGACTTGTCGCAAATCGAAGGCGTTTCGGCCGCGTTCGCGTGTCTCTACTTAGCTTCACATACTGATCTGCGCTTTTTTTATGAAAGGATTGGTTGCTCGAAGTAGCTCCACACGCTTTTAGCAAGAAAGATGTACAGGATGATCAAGCCCGGAAAATGCCCAAGCAGCAGAAGTAGTATTCCGATGCATCGAGGTAGTCAAGTCGAGGCCTTCGAGCAAGTGCAATTGGCTGTTGTGACGGGACTCTCGCTTTGACACGAGTGTACCTGATACGATGTCCTTGACCGGATGCACCGGTGTCGACTTTGGAAAGTATACATGCTGTTTACGAGATAGTGCGCCTTGCACATGTGCAGCTCTCCTTCCCGCCAATGTTAAAAACCGTCTTATAAGCCGATAAAACCCATATCAAGGCGCAGGCAGTGCCCACTGCAGAGGAACAGCAGGTCGACAAGGCATTGGCTGAGAACGCGTCATGTCAACAGGGAGGGTACATAGGCTGGATCAGGTAGCTCACGTGTAATGGCAGCTGGAATCTTGTAAGCGTATCCGATTCGCTCTTGTTCCGCGACTGTGGGTGGGTCCACTGGATATGCTAGCAAGGAACGTGCGATCTGTGTACTGCAAGACGCTTGTAATCTGTCTTTTCTGGTTAGCGTATCACATGGGCACAACTCCCCCAATTGGCAACATATTCATCCTGTTCAATCTGTTAGGCAAGTATGGCCTTAATACCCCTTGCAGGAGGGAAGAAATCTGTAGTCTCTCTAGGAGTGGGTGACTAATCGAGCCATCCGATTATTGCATCAGCCTGAGGGTCTTTTCTGCACGTAGCAATTTATCGAGGCGTGATGTACAAGTTCTGCCATCGTGTCAGACCTACAAGATTGCAACATCGCGTTGGAAGCTTAGCGGAAGGACTGTTCACACTAACAAAAATCGCCGTCGCCATTGACCACTCCAACTGGAACATAGATAGTACAATTCTGTTGCAGCAGGTAAGGCGAAACAATGCAGGAAAAGTTACGTGATATACACTTAGCCGGTCACGCGGGTATGGCAACCATACGACATCGCTTTCAAAGCTTCGCGGAAGCACCATTTTCTCTGACGAAGATTGACGCGCCAGCCATCCCGGCACCTATACACTTTTATTTGGAGCAATGATTCAGTTGAAGCTTGTCTTTCAAGCCTTGTAGACGCTCGAGACTTACCATGGACGTGCAGAGAATATCCTCGTTTCGGCGACGGAGCTCCGCCAATCCAGTAGCGACTGGAGGTGAAGGTAGAAGAGCACCTGTCAGTTTGGATTAGACTGATACAAAACCTTCTGTGACATACCCTGTCGAACACCAGTGGCGCCGAGTGGATGTCCTAGAGCAATAGCTCCTCCATTTACGCTATTCAAAATCGTACATCAGTCGGGCAATGCTAGAAGAAGGTAACGCAGAGTACGTACTTGACCTTGTTGAGATCCAACCCGAGCTCCTCAACGCAGTAGACATACATGGTTGAGAAGGCTTCGTTGATCTCCCATAGATCAACCTGATCCTTGGTGAGGCCGGCCCTTTTCAGGACTTTGGGGATGGCATAAACAGGTCCAATACCCTAGGAGGTGGACATCAAGTTAGTTGTCCTGTGCATTATTACTCAAAAGGTTGACCCAAAGAAAATGAGCCTACCATGTATTTTGGTGTGACACCAACAACGCTGGTGGCGATATGTCTAGCCAGAGGCTTCAAGCCCAACTCTTCGGCCTTCCTTCTTGTCATGATGAATGCGGCAGCTGCACCGTCGGTGACTTGCGAGGAATTGCCGCCAGTTGAGAGATCGCCCCATTGAGGGAAAGCGGAGCGCCCTTTAGCGAGAGCTTCATATGTCGAGCCAGATCTGATTCCGTCATCCTTTGTGATCGTCACTTCCGTCATCTCGCCTGTCTCGGCATTCTTCTGGAATGTCTTGACTGGTACAATCTCCTCTAAGAATTTTCCGGACTTCGTAGCCTCTTCTGCCAAGTTATGCGAACGAAGGGCATATCTGTCCATCTTTTCTCTTGAGATCTTGAAGTCGCGACCGACGTTTTCGGATGTCCATCCCATGGGCTATTGAGCAGAACCGGTCTTAGATGTAGCACATAGGCTGAGAATATGCAGACTTACCTCGGCGCAGTCCTTTGCGGCACCGTTAGCTAGGATGCGTTCGTCTCGGAACACCGGTGTCGGACGAGCACTGAAGACGACATCAGTATGAGAGACATACTGACAAAATAAGGCTTTATGTTACTCACTTCCATGTCATGCTTTCAACACCGACGGCTAGACCGACTTCGATATCACCTCTAGCAACGGCGTCACTGATCGAGCGGATGGCCATCAATCCGGATCCGCACAGTCTGTTGATAGCTTGCACAGGAGTATGCTCTGCGAAGCCAGCAGCGAGAGCAGCGGCTCTGGATTCGTAGCATGGGGAAGGTGGGTGGCACGTGCCGACAGCAATATCTTCAACTAAATCGGTATCGAAACCAGCTTGCTCTTTGGCGTTCTGGAGCATAGCTAGAAGTAACGCATCCGAAGGCGTGTCCTTGAATCCACCCTTCTTCGCCTTTGTTAATGCCGTCCTCTTGACCCAGGTGATCACCACATCGTCGGGCGACTTCTTGGTGACTTTCAGCCGGTCGATGCATTAGCTACGTTGCTAGAGTCCTCGCATAGAAGAAGGACAGTAACCCTTCTAGACTCACTAGATTCAGGCAAAGCCCTAACAGACGAAGAGCTTGCGAAAGTACGCGACGACCCCATAGCGGCAGTCGCTAGTCGTCTTCCGGTGACGGTAGCAGCGGTGCGGAGCATGGTGTAGAAACGGGGGTTCTTAGCCGAATTCGATAGGGAGGAACAGCAAGTGGAAGCTGGAGCAAGGACAACAGCACGTTTTCTAATCTAGAAGCATGGGACTGCAAGTCCGCCTGTGCTTCCGGCGGCACATTGCTGAACCAGCATGAATGATCGACATTTTTCGGCAAGGCATTCATCCGGGTTCTCCCATGGCGGGTGGCAAGAGCGGGACCCCAGGAAAGCCGTCAGATACGTAGCATCCAGCCGGAAAGGTTGCCGCAAAATTGCGAATTATCGCCCTTCGTCCTGGACAGTTACGCAAATTTGCCTCGTCATCCTTAGTCTGTCTATCGCTGTATGGCAGTCTCGTGGCCTGTCAATGCATTACCTCCGCATATACTCTAGATAAAGCTAATGCAAAAAGGGGCTTTACAATTCCCACGTTAGGCAAAAATTGTGAGGTAAGTAATTTGTAATGGTTTGACAGCTACCTAAATAAACACAGAGATCCTTCGCTCAAAACGGCTAATTCAGTCTCACTGAGCTATGTGTGCAGACAGCGGAAGCATCGTTACTTCACATTCGTGCGGGACCATATTTAGTGGTCATGGATTTCCCTTAATCTCATTACCTATCAAGTTTGCACTGTCGCTTGGACTATATCGTTTCGGAGAAAACCTGTTGCAATGGAGCATGCTTCCATTCTGTGCTGTTGGACCGGCCCAAAGCCTGTACCTAGGAACCAAGCCATCTTGAAGTATCCCCGTACTCTGGGTTGGCATCGCTACTCCAGGCTCACACGTAGAGGATAAAGAGTTGTTCTGCTGTGATGGCGCCAGACGAAAATTAGTCGCAGCTGGTCAGGTTAGCGCTAAATGTGTCAGCTTCTGTAACGAAATGCGCTCTCTGAATTCCGTCGTGTTCCGTGCCGTGAGCAGATTGACAGAAGCGAGCAGTCGCCAGTAGCCTACCAGGACTTCCTCAGACGGATGCCGTATCCTGGAGACTGGCAAAGTACTCCCAACAACCATAGTTCAGTTCACACCTCTGTCAGCCTTCCGCTTTTACGTATTGTGCGGGTAAATCCTTTGTTCCCGCTTTATAACCGGTTGGTCCAGCAGAGCAAGGCTATATCGAGAGTGTTTCAGAGTCACCCTGGTAGGCTCGTATGGCGATGGTATCAACTATGTTCAAGTGATAGAGTCGGCACGATTGCTTGACAGGCAGGATTTTCGCGCAAATTCTGTATGGCATCTTTCGATGGACGGACAGACGCCATAAGCACGGCAGGCTGAAGAACTGGAGTATTGCTTGAGAACATGTCTATCTAAGCCGTGTGCATGCCCACTGATTTATGGCGAATTTCTGCGACACTTCGTAGCATTATCGTCTTGTATTTTGGGAATGCAGCATTTTGCTTTCGTAACCAGCGAGCGAGCCGATTTTCTTCCGCGAGCCTGAGAATAGGGGAAGGTCTCTCTGTGTGCGGGAGACCATCCAGACGACGCACCTGCTGTATCGGAGCACACAAACCGCAAAAGCTCTCACATCCATCCACATAGCATTCCTGTGCACGGAAAGCTATAGCTGCGAGCATGTCGAGAAATCCGTTTGCCGCCCTTGCAGGTTAGTCGCGGCGGAAGTGGCAGGCACTGCATGGCATGATGGAGACAGACGGGGCAGGAAGCAAGGAACGAAAAGCACAGCAGCAAGAGCAGAGCCAGACAGCGTGAAGCCATGCATGCATGCATGCAGTGTCCGCCGCCTGCAGCGGATAGAGAGACCCCTGCAAACCGGGAAACCTGTACTGACTTGGCCATAAACTGCACACGAACAGGCGACGACGATGCTTCCGACATTGGTGATGTCCAGACACCAAAGCAGTCCACGAAGCCCACCGACAAGAAGGCTGCCGGATCCGCTGCCCCTGCACCGAAGAGGACCATCCCGGGACAGTCCAAGCCCAAGGCGGCCGGTGGTGCTGCAGCCGAACCCGCTGCCGATGCCGCTGCTGGCTTCGAAGGCGAGCGCGGCAGAGATGACCGAGGTGTGTGATGGAAACGGGGGTGATAGCAACGTGAACTGACGGGCGTCCAACAGGCACCGGATTCGGAAGAGGTGGACGCGGAGGACGAGGCAGAGGCGAGCGTGGAACCGGAGTCGCAGGACGTGGTGCTGGACGTGGTGGCCGCGGCGGTCGTGCTGAGCGACCCGACAGAAGGTCGCAGACAGGACGAGAGTGCGCTTCAATCTTTCCGCCCGGTTGCCGCCATTCATGGTCAATAATGGCTGACTGTGGATATCTAATGCAGAGACTCCGCCAAGGCCGAACATCAGGGCTGGGGAGGCGAGGACGGCAAGCGTGAACTAGAAGCCGAAACCGCAGGTGCAACAGACGCTGCCACCGAAGTCAAGGCTGGCGATGATGTCAAGCCAGCAGCCGAAACCAACGGCGATGACAAGGCTGCTGAAGCTGCTCCAGCTGCCCCAGTTGAAGCTGAGGAGGAGGATAACAGCCTCACATACGAAGAGTACCTCAAGCAAAAGAAGGCTGCTCCTATCGCTGGTGTTTCCCAAATCCAGGCGAGAAAGGCCAACGAGGGTGCCGACGAGTCGCAATGGAAGGATGGTGTTGTTCACACCAAGGAGGAACAAACAGAGTACTTCACAATCGAGAAGCAAAGAGTGCGTCCCCTAAGTTCGCAAGCCGCGTGCGTGCTGATAGTGCTACAGGCTGACATACCAATGCTTGTCCTCCCGAACGTGTTGTTTCTCGTTAACAGCAAGAAAAGGCCCGCAAAGAGAAGGCCCGCAAGGAAAAGCAACTGCTCGAGGTTGAATTCACCGCACCTGCCCGCCAGGAGCGAGGCGGCGAGCGTGGAGGACGTGGAGGACGAGGCGGACGCGGACGTGGCGATGCTGCTGGTCGAGGACGTGGTGGTGACCGAGGCGGACGAGGCCGTGGTGCTGCTCCCCGAGGCGGACGCGGAGGTGCTGCCGCTGGTGGTGCCAAGATCAACGTTGACGACGACAAGGCTTTCCCAAGTCTGGCGTAAACGCTCAGTCTCCCACTATGGGTCAACTAGTTGTCCCCTGCTCCTCTGCACCGTCAAGAGCACCAAGAGAAGCGATACATCATGGGCTGTTTTGTCACTGTCTATCCACATATCGACTGCTCTTACGTATCCTCTAGAGAGATACTGCAATACTATGCCACAAACATCCCTGCGGCGGTCGATATACTTTGGCTATACGTCCCCGGACTCGCTTCGCTGCTCGTCAGCATTTGACGGATGTACGCAGTCCATATTGCCAGCTGATTCGCAACAGCCGATACTACTCGGATTGGCTCTTTGTCGAGAATAGCAGGAGGGAACCCTCTGCATTCGTTTTGCATGCACGGGTACCATTGTTCTCTTTCACGGTTTGGCACTCCACGCTCCACTCTGCTCCAGACCTCTGGTAGGTGGAGGGCCGCTGCCGCCGGAGCCGATGACCGTATCCCGATGAGCTAAATACCGGTTGCCCTGTGTGAGGTCGCCCACGGCATTCTCTGAGTTCAAGCTCGCAACAGCAGCTCTGCGCGAATGAACAGCAATAACACTCAGCTTCTTCTTCATGTTTTGGATGGTAGAAGGCGATACTGACAGCTGACCTAACTGGACCAATTTGTCCAGCTGTGCAGAATCTTCGACCACCATGCCTCGCGAAAGGCCGGCCAGCACAGCGCCCAGCATCGAATCACCAGCTCCGATGCTGTTAACCATGTGATCTGCCTTCAATGCTCTAAACCAAATACCGGTGACGTGGTCCGGTTCCGATGCGCCGGGGTCGTTGATGTAACCTACCGGCCATGCGACATCTCCAGCTGCCAGTGTTTTCGTGCGAGTGAATAGGCAGACGCCGTCGGCACCTCCTTTAACCCACAAATACTCGGTGAAGGACAATGCTACCAGTGCTTGGAACCAAAGGGCCCGGTCATAGAGCCACGAAGGAAGTTTTCTACGTGACCCTTTATACACGAAGCCTTCTTCCCGAAAGTCATGCGGATAGACATTGAAGCGATGGGACTTGGTTGATTCAGGTAGATCTGCATAACTCTGCCTAGATTCTGGGTAAACCTCCCCGGCCTTTTTGGCGAAAGCAGATAATTCTTGAACGTTGGGGGCGAAGTGTTTCAACGGTATCTTTGACTGATTGAGCGGGCCGGCGTCCAAGAATTTACAGGCTTTTGCGTCAGAAGTGGGTTCAAAGACCACTGTGACCTGAATTTCAGCCAACACAGCAACCAACCACAAACAGCAATGGAGGTAATGACAGTGTTTTCAGGCTTACGATCAATTGTGTTATGCTTGTGTGAGAACTGAACAAGCCGATTCATAACGGATGATGAGACATTTCCATCGAAACACACGATGCCCGGTCCGAGTCGTTGCAGTATGGGATGGATCTGTCCTGGCACCGGCTTAGCGAGATCACTTGTCCTTTTAAGTGGACCATATCTCTCTCACCTGGCTCCACGACATCTGTTCTACCAGTTGAGTTGCGGCGACTCCCACTTCCAATGTCCCGCGTTCATCCAAGATCATGTTGACGGAAGGTGTTGGGCCATCCATCTCAATCAGTCCTTCCTGACTAGAACCGAGCTGTTTTAGACCATCTCGAAGGATATTCGCTAGTGGGTCTTTGCCCTTGCCTATAGAGGCAATAAGTACGGCGTCCTCAGCGCCAGTCTTGAAAGCTGCCTCGTGAACATTTCTCGCTACTCCGCCGAGCCGAATAGCTGTAGTTCCTGGAACTGTAGTCTTGGGAATCAGGCCGCTGGTCTCTTCAAACTTTCCACCATACTCCTTGCACTGGCCGGGCAGTGATACGATGTCGACGGCGGCAGCGCCTATAACGGCAAGACGTTTTCGGCGAATCCTTTGGTCCTGCATCGTTGACGGTACGCTGTGACTGCTAGAAGGTCTCGATGTTGGAACGTTTGATTGCTTCATACATATATCACACGGTACGCTACAAGTCAGCCTTTTAACAGTATTCAGCAGGCTTAAACGACATCATACAATCTCTCCGCGATTCCTAATAAGCCGAGAGAGCTCCACTGCGATTCCAGTGCCGACTCTTGCATTGTTTTCTATCAGTGCGATGTCTACGAGCCGAACTGTGTGTTAGACAGCTTCATACTTGAATGGGAGGAAATGCTTGACTTACTGCTTTCTACACTCTCGCCTCCGCTTAGCTCTTTTACTCTCGCCAATATCCAAGGAGTGACTTCTTTCCCCTTCTTAGCGATTCCATTGCGTTCTGATTCTTGAACAGCCTGTTCGACAGCACTTTGTATCCGTTTAGACTTTCCCTCGTATTGCTCGGGTATGGGGACGCCAATAAGGGTTCCCGTCTTTGTCTTCAACAATTTGGATAAATCTATCAAAAAGTAGCCAAGGTTAGACGATATTGCCGACACCTCGAGCGGGACAAGCTCGCCCAGAGAGGCTGGTCTTACAGATCAGTTCAGCTGCCTCTCGAGCTGTAGCGACATTCGACGGCGCTTGAAAGCCGGACTTGCTGGCGTAAAAAGCTGGAAAGTCCATTGCACGGCCAAAGGTAGTCACAGTCACTCCGAGTGTTTCAAGGTATTCCAGCGTTAGGCCGATATCAAGTATCGATTTTGCGCCCGCGCAGACTACCGTTGTAGGTGTCTTGCCTAGTTCTGTGAGATCTGATGAGATATCCATAGCTGTCACAGTAATCAAACAATCCATTAGCCCGCAGGGTTTATCTTAGCCTGGGGAGTTATTAGCTTACTCTCCTGTGCACCTCGGTGAACACCCCCGATTCCACTGACGGTAGTCCGTGTTCAGTGAATGTATTCGACACTCAAGACGCTATAGCTCACCCAGTAACGAACACATCGATACCGGCGAGGTGACTGAGAAAGCTGGTCGCAGAGACGGTGGTTCCTCCATCGACTTTATGAACGATAGCAGGGGCAATATCTCTTTTCCCTACTTTCCATTTCTTGACTTTGCTTTCGGGATCAGCTAATCGTGCGATTTCGCTTCCGTCTAGTCCAATCTTGATTTTACCGTCTATCAAGCCTACTACCGCAGGAACGGCACCGCTAACACGGATGATTTCATCCAATGATTTAGCTGTGGATACAGCTTGTTCATAAGGTAAGCCATGCGATGTGATTGCCGTTTCCAATGAAACGACAGGTAATGAACGATGCAGCGCATCCTTTACTTCTTCGCTTATCGTAACATATCTTGATAGGGGGGAATCATGCAGTCGTGTCAAGGCGCTTGGTGTGCGCAGAGTCGGGGCACAGCGGAGACAGCGACGGACAGTAGGTCGCATCTTGCTTGGGGTGTGTGGTTGACGACAGTAAAAGAGCGTGCGGTCAGCTCGGTCAGTACATGGTTATCGCAATACGCAAATGCAAGAGATACATTGTCCCGGTAGAAAAGCGTGATCGCCGGTACAGGCGGAGCAATGCTGTAAAGCACTCAAGACTAACACACACAAGGCAGCCCAAGAAGGTTTCCCTGCCCAAGACCAGTCACTGGAAGGCTCTCGGTGTTATTCTAAAACTTGCAGCGCAGCTGCTGCTGTTGGTACAGAGTGATCATACAAGCCTATCTGCATTATTGGAACAGCAGGTCGCGCCGGACAGCTGCAAGGGTACCATCTTCTCCTCTCTGATGCTCTGCTCCGTTGAACGCTTGATGCTGTCGTATGCTCCTGTACTATCGCGTGCAATTAGATGCTGGGCGGTAGTGTTGTCGATGGTGGTGGCTGCAAGCGGGCCTATCAGTCACACATTCAAGGTACAAGGCTGTCATAGCACCCTTGTTCAGAGTATACACACCGTAAAGTAGTCCCACTGCCCCTTTGGAGCAGGTGTCTTGAGGTTCTCCCACCTGAAGATGACAGTTCTCGTCAACATATGGATCTACCAGCTGGCAGGAACGGATGCCATAGGACCGCAACCGACTCACGCCTTCCACTCAGCCATCTGATCTACGAGCTTCTGCTCGCCCTCAGCAACCTTGATAACCTCCTCGATAAGCCCGGCATCGAGCTCCCTCTCAATCGCCTCGATAGCCTCTTCTCCTCCCTGTGTGCCCTCTTTGCCGGCGTGCCTTTCGAGAATCTGCATCCGATGCTCGGTGAGCGCTTCGGCTGCCTGTCTGTACACTACACCTTGAGGGATCTTTGTCTGCAGCGCTGACAGGGTGCTCTTGTATATGCTCAGCAACGCTGGCACTGGATTCGGGTGGATGGGCACGCCATGCAGTCCGGTCGTGAGCTTTCCTGATCTCTGGTTGGCCTTGTACGGATGGAGCGGAGCGGTTGCCGCCTGGCGGAGGCGCAGAGCTACGCGCATGATGTACAGCGATAGCTTGCTGTGTTGATGTCTGTGATGAGGCTTGAATCAGAGCACCAATGGTCCACCTGCGATAGATGGAGGCAGAATGATCGAGCGAATGGCGAGTACAGCAATGCAAGCGAGAGAAAGTCTGAATGATTGCATGGTTCGACCCCTGCAATGGGTATTATACATCGTGTACTTTGATCATACATGGTCTCTGTTGGTAAAGCACCATCGATGCAACTGCTTCTATGGCTCACGCGGCTATCCCCATCCAGCTACATGAGACCGCTCAGTTCTCGGCGGTGACGTCCGCCGACAGGACCTGCTCATTCAGCGGCCGTTGCTTGAAGAACTTCTTCCTTGCTTCTGCGCGTGCTTCCGCGTCCAGGTATTGTCTTCCATCGCCTGAGAGTGACCGTCCTGTGAGGTCGAATGTGCCCATCAATGCTCCGACCATCTGTGTACGGTACGGGAAACCCAGGATGGAGATCCCATTAAAATCAGCCAAACTGTTTACAGGGTCGGCGGTGTATGAGCTCTCGACGCACCGCACATCCTCCTACTGCCGCTGGTAGGGACCCCTTCCGTAATCCTATCAGGAAGCCGGCGGCACACCCGCCGCTGTTGCGCCCAGTACGCAAGGAGTCAGCTTTATTTGCACTATCATCTCAAGCCTTGGTCAACGCACGCAGCTCCGTTTAATGCATCTTCCTTCCGTCTGACATTCGCGACCGTGCGGTCGACATATGTGAATGCAGCTCCCATACCGGCTGCAGGAAGAAGGATGTTAAGTGACGATCCAGGTCTAGATTAGAAGCCATAGATTAGACCTACTGAACAGACCAATCGTTCCTCCTGTTCTCGTGAACACACCCATTGCACCTTTTTTGTGCTGTACCGGATCCGCATGTCAGCTTCTCTTGATGGGGTATGCTTCTTCAAGCTTCTCCCGACGGGCTTGGGACTCACCTTTTGTAGCGAGTTCTGTACAGCTGATACAACCAGACCAACACCGAACTGATGGGACACTCGACCAATCATCAGTCTCTTGCGCAATCCGAGCCAAATTGCAGACCACCCACGCCGGCTAGACCAGCCTGGAAAGCGGCATTGAGAGCGGGCGACTCTGTAAAGGTGGCATCCAGGCTGTTCTGCTGCCCGCCCGTCGCTGGCGCAGATGGTAGGTCCCCTGAGCCCGACATGACTGTCAAGTAATGCAAGCTATCTAAACTTGTGCCGAGCGGTGTTCCCAAGGTCCGGGTTGGGAAGAAGAACCGGGCGCGGTTGCTATTCTTCAAAGCTTGGAAGCAGTGATCGCTGGCTGGGAAAGCCCAGCAGTGAGTTGTACTACCAAGTTCCTCAAGCTGACACTAACTGCCCGCAAGCTGTAGTATCCAGACATTGCTCACTCCTAAGCAGCAGAAGTCCGATGTATATTTTCGGACGAGCATATGGCGGCGGTGTTTCCTTCAATTCGAAGCAAGCTACTGCACCGATTTGACGCAAGCAGGCTCCATACGTGACGTCCTATCGTTGGCACTACAAGGCCCCCGCAGGCAAAAGTAAGAGGAGACCATCAGGCCAAGTCGCATTGTGACCGTCTAGACTTGTAATTTCGCATCTGGAACTGGAGGCTACAAAGCACTAACGTAGATCAAGCATAAGGCAGATAAAACGCCTAGAGATCAAAACGATACTGCATACAACACGTATCCCAATATACTGATACTGAGTCTAACTGATGGCATAGTAGAACGAAGTGAAGGCGGCGAAATATTTGACTCCTTGCCAATAGGGTTTCTTTTTTTCTGTCTTTCTGATGACCTTAGTGAACCGGTTCAGAAGCGGTGGAGGCTGAAATACGATAGCCTCTGTGTATGTAAATGAACTTCATCGTTAAAGTACTGCCACTGACACTTTTGATTTGGATACATGATTTCTTTGAGAGATCTGTAGACATGATGGATGGGGAAGTCCTTCCTTTTATATGTCTAATACCAACCCGAAAGGTGCTACAAGTGCGTACATTTTGAGCGTAGCAGCGGAAATGAGATCGCCTTGTGGGCTTGAGCGACGCCCTTGAAGTGCATAGGACTGTACTTTGGTCGTAGTGAACGTTGATACTTCGGAGATATGCGTGTATAGGGTGTAGACTTTTCTAATGACAGGGTCGCTTGCAGCGAGGAACGAAGAGAATGGCGGCTTGGTTAGATTTACCGGGAAAGAACTCGTGATAGGCGAACTTCAGCTGAATCGATAGGCATTGCGTTCATGTTCGACTCCGACTGCAGAGCCATCATGAGCAATGGGGGTAGACAGCTGATCGGATTCATCAGGAGCGTCATATGGTTGCTGTTGAGGCTGCTGACTAGCAGGATAGCCAGGAGGGATATGGCTGTTTCCATATGTCTGGTCCTCTTGATCACGACCTCCATTGATGGTCTTGGATATGGGCTCATCCTCAGCTACCGACCCCAATGTCGATGGTCTATGATGTCCGCCATTGCTCGATAAGGGAGGTCCGGAAATCTTCATGTCGTTTCGCATCATCGGACTCATGTTGATCGAAGACGTCGCAGATCCCGACGTTCCCGGCGCGTTGGGAGGGGGCATCCACGGGCCACCCCCCGAGACCGTTGCATGATGCCTCATGATGGGCGACTGACCAGATGTAGCTAACGGAATCGAAGGTGGGGCAGGAGGAGACCTCCCAGGAGGCCAGCCAATAGGTTGAGGAGGCAGATTACCTGGACCAACCATTTCTTCAGGTTTAAGATAAGAAGCTGAATATTTGGAGATAATCTTTTTTAGAGCATTAGACAGGATTTTCCAGGGAAAAACCTTGACATCTTTCTCTATGTTCCTTGGTTTTGGATTGGGGAATGACATTATAACTTTGAAAAATTCCTCGCAATCTTGTTTTGCTTTTGTTACCGTCAGTGGTTTGTAGCCTTCTAGATTCCTTCTTATTCTGTTTTTCTCTTCTACCGTGAATCTAACAGAGACGAGAGCTTCTAGTAGGTATATAGTATCTACCGAAGTAACATAGCATTCATTCTTATCCTCTCTGAAGATGCATGAAATCACAATCGTATTGGGCGTAATGTCTTGCAAAGAGATGGGCGCAAATGACGATGTTATGGTACCACCTTCTTGAGAGCGAGTAAAGTGGACCAGCCGTCGTTTAGCATGCCACTCCTCGTGCGACCAACCTAATGCCATGTTGTTTAGGTCCGAGTCGAATTTCAGCTGCGCCTTGGTGGCAACATTGCTGTTACCGTCTGGACCGGTGGTGGGCAGCTGGCTCGTCCGGTACAACGTCGGTGTATTCTCGGTAGCTGGTTCCATAGGCGGATGACGCAAATTGGAAGAGGCAGGAGTAGAAGATGGTGGCTGTACGGGCGCTCGTAACCTTGCTATCGGTTTCCTCTCGATGATTTCTCCTTCTGGGGTAGGGTACCAGATGGTGGAAGCAGGGCCTTGATGAGCACCGTGTCCTGCGATACTCCCGCTCACGCCACTAGCGTTTGTGAGACTATCGGACAATGCAATACCCTGTGTTTGAGGTGATTGCTGCTGCATCTGCAATTCATAGTCTCCAAGATTGCTAGCCATGCTCGAATTCCTGGAATGTGAAGAGTGATGTGACATGTAACCGAAGCCATTGACAAGCGAGCCGATAGACGATCCTCTCGAATGACCTCGTCTGTGGGTTGACCCATAAGGTGATTGATCAGGAAAGGCAGGCCTGATGGACGAGCTTGGAGAGTCTCGAATACTGGAAAGTGGAGAACCTGGCCGTTTGTGACCTTTGATAGGCGATGCAATGTCTGTATACCCCACATGTAAATGTACATCAACCAGCAGTAGGTTAGTATAGACTTATTATCGATCATATCCTCAGGATGGAGACGTGCGCGAGCGTTATCGGGCATCGGAATCCGGTTAGTACTCACCAGTGAACTCAAAGATACCGAGATCTGCCCAATCCGCCACGTTACCGCCCTCATCCAGCGCTTGCAGACTTAGCTGGCACGTTGTCCCGTTTGCTGGTATCCGATGTGTTAGATGGACGGGAGGTGTGACAGCGGCCAGTTCGACTCTTTCTTCTCCACTTGGTGTTCTCGACTCGCCTATGACGCGGGTAGTTGTGCCGTGAGTGCCGAACAATACGCGGAACCCGCGAATGTAGTGGGGCTCGTGTGGCGCTATTCCCACTTCTAGATTGACCTGAGAATCCTTGCATCCGTACATCGGGGAGACGGTATAAACGGTCATGTATCCCTGCGCGGAATGCGAAACTGGGTAGTGAGGATGATGGTATGATGTTGATTGCGATAAGGAATGGTGGGGATGATGGTTAAAGTGATGGGACGGGAGAACAGCAGGCAGTGAGTGCGCAGAGTCGTAGACATGCTTGCTGCTGCCTGCAAAGGCGTGATAGCTTGACGGAAGGGAGGAAGCCGAGGAGGCATAGGAGTGAGGGGTGTAGGGCAGGCCGTGGTCGTCGGAGATGCTGTGGGAAACAGACGAAGCATGGGCGGTCGACGGCGAAGGGGGCGTCACCGCGCCGTGCATGTGCTGGTGGGCTGCGTACTGCGCCGTCTCTGGATGCGGGATTGCGTGCATATATGCTGCCGAGGCCGGTGGCAGCGAGCTTCCTGGATGGGTGTAGACCGCCCCAGCCGACCCCGCTGATCCGGCTGGGGAGGGAATCCCGACGAGACCCAGCCCGGCCGAGTAGTGTTGGTGGATGCTTCCGACATGGCTGTGCAAATCCTGCAGGTGCTGCTGCCCATCGTAGGGGGTCGGTGCTGCCGACGTCTGGGGATGCCCGATCGCGGGGCTGACGGTCTGGGTCCGAGAGGTGGGGGCTGAGTCTCCGGCTGACGAGGGCGCAGAGAGGTACGGCGACGCTGCGGGGGCGTGGTGCGGAGGCGGGAGGGCGGCGGCCAGCAGGCTCGCGTCGGTCGTGGGAGACGAGTGCGAGTAGCTGCCGTCGGGGGTGCGCCCTAAATGGCTGCGGGTGAACGGGACCTGCCCGAGGGACAGCGAGTGGGCGTGTCGGGGGATGGCGACGGGCCTGTCGGTCCTGTCGATGTTCCTGTCGACGCTCCTGTCGATGTTGATGCTGCTGCTGCTGCTCGAGTGATGGCTGAAAGCGGTGCCCCTCGTCGACGGGCCATCGTAGACCTGCTCCATGCTGCAGCCCCTGCTCGAGTCAAGGCCGCCCCACCTCAGGTCCTCCGGGGGCCTGCTGGCGGGGTACTGGAGCTGCTGCGGGCGGTGGTGCAGGTGGTGCAGGTCGAGGAGGATGTCTGCATCTGTCGCGGGCACTGAGGACGATCCCAGCAGTCAGCGCGGAAAGAAAAGACTCGACTTGCGGCTTTCGCCATGCCGCAGGGGCAACTTGAAGCTTGGACAAAAGCAATGGAGGAAGGGGTGAACAGACCGGAGCGCGAGCGGTGTAGGCAGCTCCCCTTAACCGCAGGCATGCTCACCTTGATAGAGTGCCATCGTCTGTTTCTGCAGTCTTCCGCTTTTTCCCAGCTGCAGCTGTCCGCTGCTCCCAGATGATTTCAACTCTAACGATATCCAATTCTGCCGCCTGTCGCAACCGCACGTCACCCGGAATCCCACAATTCTCCTTGTGGAAACAGACAGTGGCGGAGAGGCGGACCGTGAGGATGATAGAAAGATGACAAGACACTCCTGTCGTTATGCTGTAGATAGACTGTGTGCCTCCAAGCGTCTTGTGGTCGCGGTAATCTGCACACTCACCCCGCCTCTACTAGTGAGTCGGGCTTCGGCAATGCGCAAATCAAGTCGTGAGAGTCAGCAACACCAATCTGCCGGGCAGCAGTCGTGGATTCATGCATACGCTTGTACAACTCCCCAACTGCACCTCCGGCTGACCTCCCCCGCCGCACCGAACCGAACCGGAGTTGCTTGGTAGCAGGGCGTCCACCTATACAGTACTCTATCACAGGGGACCTGGTGCTGTCTTTTTTTATGCCACTAATTTAATGGCATCGTAGGCAATATCCATTAGGTGCCGATAGTCATTATTCTCCACTATTCGACCTCCTCCAACGCCTGATGCAGTACTTTCGCGATGACACGCCTACATTGTAGTCTGCCCGTTTGCTCTATGCATAGGGGGATCTACAAGCATTATTAGATGGTACGGTACCTGCCGGGCCAAGGATTTGGTGGCGAATCCATCCACCCCTATCGTTATTGCGTGGGCAGCGAGGGCATATGACCTGGCTTTTACTGGCACGCGGTGATAGTATTACAGCATGCGGAGGCGGCCAAGAAAACCGTTCAGCGTTCTAGACTGTAGAAGTTGGTGCTGTAGAAGGGGTCTCGTAGATGCGGCATCGTAGGCGCCGCCCCCCTTGCAGGGATCGGACCAAATACATAAACCATGATAAAGCAATACGGGCACCCTATTCTCCAGCGTTTATTGAAAACGGTCTCGAAGCTCGACAGGAATGGGGAATTCCCCTGCCCTGGGATTGGAGCCGACCCGTAGGGTAAGGAAATGTGTTACAGCAGGGTATTTTACTAAGCAAAGCTTATCTGCCACTTCTGAAAAATCATTTATGCCATTCTTGTGATACGTACCTACTACTTCCGGCATGTTGGTCCAGCCCCATCCAGCATTGCATCATTTGATAGTCATCCATTCACGCAACCATACAAATGGTTAACCCAAGCATCACTAATACACGAAGTTCCTCGAGCCTTTCCGAGATAGTGCATCTTTACGAGGGCGCCCATTCTCCGGGACTTTACGAGCAGTATTTTAGCGTTAAATAGGGAATCTAACATGAACACCGCAGTTTTTGTAGGTTTAGGGAGAGAGGTCACTATTAATTGAATATGAGTTGTACCGGTAGATCACTCATTCGGCATCCTTTCTTAGCTTTCAGCCCCATGCACTACCCCTCAAAAGTAGTTTACAATTCTGCCGAGAACTGCAAACAGTCTGGAACGCTAATAAATGCTGTGCACATACATCCAGGTAAATTGCCGAACACACATTCATTGAGTTTTGAACAATTGACCGGATTATCGTTGTTGGCTGAGAGAGCGGAATACGGCACCGAGAGAGCGGACACGACTAGGTACTGCAGGGCCACACCGCAATTATCATCAGAGTCTTCCTGAACAGCTGGTCACGAGAATGAAGTTGACGATATACTACCACACTACTGCTTATCGAACTATAGTTGCTTGCAGTTCCTTGAACAGACGTACTGAGTTGCTGGATCTGCAGTAGCAGTCACCGCGAAGCATGGGCTTACAATGAGCTATTCAAACTTCTCAAAGCAACTGCACCTTAATTTCCACTAGAAAGCTTTACGAAGCAGGGTATTTTCCGAAGACTATCCGCGAGGCCCTGTCTCTCCGGGAGCATCCGCTTGCCGAACAGAGCCAGAACATGCAAGTCACATGCATACCAAAGCGGGTACCATGCTCAATATTTGGCAACATTAGTCGGCAGCAGCTAGGTATCGTCGCGGTCGAATGAGGAGTACTGGCGCCTGGTGCAGTACGTACTGCCGTGATGGCCTCCAGGCAAGAATAACCGATTCCATGATACGAAAGCGTCCAGTGTGGCGTACAGCGAGAGTCAGCCCAATATAGCGTCGAGCTCGGACCTGCGTATATCAATGTTCGCTGAAGAGGGGGGAAGCGTAAAAGTGTGATTTGGGTGGATAGAATCCCGGCTTGCAGGCACTGAAAGTTGAATGATGAATTATTGTCAATTAGCACAGTGTGGCATACATGTCCGAAATCCTGGTAACGAAGGAGCATGGCTTGCTACGCTGCCCTGAAACTCAATTGAGGTCGTAAACGAGGAGGAAAGAACCAGTGCAATTATCCCAAACTATGAGACTAGTAGGGTCCCATCGTCCTGCTTGTTTTTCTGAAACGAGGTATGTCCAAGCTCTTAGCAGCTTGAGGAAAATACTGCAAGGCGAGTGTAGTGTGGTGGCGTTGTGTCTTCCCAAGCGTTTGCTCAAGTTGAGCCAGGTAGAATGTCGACCGCGAACAGCTGAGAGTAAAGGCTGCTATCTTGTACCCATTTGCGACATCTGTTCGTTGTGATAGATTCGCGGAAAGGCACGAAATGCCACTTTTGACAGTGTATATAATCTTGTACACTATTTCGATCAGGCAGCATCCTCCGAGCCCAACCCATTAAGCTCATCTTCTGGCAACAGCAGTAGCAGCAGCAAGATACAAGACACCTTCCAGCCATGCTCAAGATGAAGACTGACTGACGAGTGCGGACCCTCGCCCTTCGGTAGCGTCGCGTTCAAGCTTGCTCTCGAGGCACGGCGGACACACTCCTTTTTGTGTAGTGGACTCATTGCATTGAGGCGCATTCACGTATCCACGAATGGACTAGACGAACACACACAGCATACAGGACTCGCTTCGGAGCTGCTCCTTGGTCTGCTTTTGGTTTGATCCCTCTCCACCACAGCTAGTCAGCCGGCCTTGCTGCCACCGACCTCTACCCGGCGCTTGAGCCATCTCTGCTATATCACCCTACACGACCTCGAAGTTGCTGTTCTGTAGAAACCCCACAACATGGCTGCCTCGACCTCTGCATCGGCGGCTCCGCATACGCGCAGTCCTCTGAGGAGATCCGCTACCACACCACTCGTGGGTGCCACACGTGCTGCTGGTGCAGACACCTCTTGCTCGGCTGGCGAAGACGACTTGCAGGCTGGACCACGGAACGACCAGGATACAGAAGATCCTAATGCCAACGCATCGCCCCCTGCTGGTCTGCAGGCTATGCAGCATGCGCTCATTAGGCTCTCTTCGCAGCATCAGTGCGTATCAGACAATACTGGCTTGGCTTCGGTTCGCAGTGTGCAACAATTACTGATGTATACACGATCGCCTGCGTTTCTGCATCACCACTTGCATTTGCATACACACTTTCATCTCCTCGTAAACCACTCCCCATATTACCTGCCACAATCTGTTGCCCGCAGTCTTTCCGACTACAATCGCATGAAGCGGCTCACCGCCACATCACAACCAATGGCACCGACTTCGAGCATGCCCTCAGCATACAGGCAAAGCACTTGGTCGGCCAGGGAGCCTCCACACACCTCTCCTGCTCCTCCGTTTGCCATGCGAGGCTCCAGCGCTCGCCCTGTGGCTCTAAGTCATCCTGCCCAAGCTGTCAATCAGTACTCTAATCCTCTTGCCCCGTCTGGCACTGCGGTAGTTGGCAAAACCAAAGAAGGAAGCATATTAGACAGTACAAAGGCATCTCTAAATCCTCCGGCCGCTCCCCTCCTTCATCGCTCGTATACTGAAGAAGAAGGTCAAAACCCACACCTGCACCTTGGCATTTCGAGGGGATCTATTTCCTCGGCTGCATTGAGCACTCCCGCCCTCTCCATGGACTCTATGCCACCTAGTCCCCCCACTGTGGACCACCAAGGTGAGGTCGTTCTAAGCAGATCTCCTGGCAATCATTCGAATTCGCCGAGCGCTCTCGCTACACCATTGGATCATGGCTCACCTCGTTACAACGAGAGTGGCACGCACGTCCGTACTTCTCCGCTCGCTACAAAGACGAAATCCGACGAATACAATGATCACGTTCTTTCAGAACGACTGTTGGATGCGATGGACCAATCCGTTGTACAGACTTCGACTATTCTGTTGCCTCCGCATGTCAACGCCACTTCTGCGGCTTGCGATACCGCTCGCACTCCATCAAACCAGCAACAACGTGCTAATGCACCAGATCAACACAACCAGTCGGCACTGCATCAAGATACTCTGCGCAAAAACATCTTTGTTGATAACAGAATGGGTGCTCCTGGCCTTCACCATTCGCAGCAGGGGGATGGTGTGACGTCGGCCAATGCCTCAAGTGGCAGGACTCAGCATGACATTTCTGTTCTGAAGTCAAGCAGTATTCCCATGTCGTTTCAACGGTCTTCTTCGGCTTCCTCATCCGTAGGCATTTCGGCCTCTCATTCGATGATGACGCATTCCTCAGCTTCATCGATTATGTCAAGAGCATCTACCAATCTCACCAGTGCGCATGCTAGTGGCATGTCGAGCTCGGCTGCCGGAATGGCTTCTTCGCTCTCAGCACTCACACATGCGACTAGAAGAGATGTCTCCGCCGACCAGGTCGCATACGGGGGCAAAGACGACTTCAGCCATACCTTGTACCACATACACGTGAATCATCCTGGTCTAGCGGGGGTCAAGACTTCCCTTACGCATCCCATGAACGTATCGCCTCTCATACCACCCGAACTGCTACATCTGTACGGTCAGAGTATACTACATGCTGTTCCTGCTTCTCTCGAATCTACCCAGCATCAACAGCAATCGTACACTTCTCAGCAGTCCAGGGCTAGATCACCTCTGGGCAGATTGGCGATGCCTGATATGCCACCTGGAAGCAATATCAACAATGCAAGTCTGAGGCCTCCTAGTCCTACCAAGTCGTTATCCGGTTCTTCGGCTCTGAATATTTCAAGACCGACTACTCCAGCAGCCCTCGAAAACAAGGATCTAGCCGCCGAACAGTGTGACGAAGCTACGAGGAAACCCTTTGTCATTCAACCGTCCGCTGATATACATGACTTGACTGGTCCTAATGCATCAGCTGCCTTGTTCAGCCTGACTCTACCCATCTCTCAGCAACTGGCGATGACCTCGGCTGATGAGGAGAGTAACGGTGAAGGCGCTTTTGGAGGGTCAGGTTCCACGCCCACGAAACTAGGCAATCTCGTTCTATCATCCTGCCCAGGCAAAAAAGTTCGCTTATCGGATCAGCATCTCAGTCTACTGGGTATCCCAGATATATGCCGGCCTGGTACAGGTCCTACTATGGATACACCTTTAGTCGATCCACGATCATTACCTAAAGCTGCTGTCGTACAGTTGGGCTTGAATAGGTCTCCGATTTGTAGAGATCTGGAAATGGATTTCAAAAGGGCTATATCTCAAGCTGATGTGAGATGCGTAGTGTGCTGTATCGACGATGATGAGCTTAGATTTTTGGGTGCGGCATGGGAGGAGTATGAGAAAGTTGCACTCAAACTGGGTTTAGAGATTATCAGGTGAGAATCGAACTTGTGTTAAAAAAAAAGCATGTTGGAGCGACATTAGCTGACGTATCTTTTTTCAATGCGTGTTCCTGCTTTGTTAGATTGCCAATGGCCGAAGGATTTGCACCGCCATCCCCGGAAGTCCTCGACGCACACCTCTCTCATCTCATCACTCGATATACTCTACAAGGCAAAAATTGTCTAGTTCACTGCCGAGGTGGAGTAGGACGAGCAGGTCTTTTCGCCTGTTCATGGATGATCAAGCTTGGTCTACTAGGCCAAATTATCGACATTCACGACCCAAACGGTAAAAGTCTAGAACAAGAAATGGTGATTGTTGAGAGAGTCATCGCGGTTATCAGAAAAAGAAGATCAGCTAAAGCCATTGAAACGCCCCAACAAGTTCAATTCATTCTGCAATACACCCATTGGCTGGCAAGTACTGGCAGGCATGTTACTGCTAGGCAGGTGTTGCAGGAAGCTGGACTTGCGGTGTAGGCAAGACAACGCAAAACAACGCTACGAACGTCGTTGCTATGATAGAGTGGCAAGCGTTCTCGCGAGAAACCGGGAGCACGCCGACAACATGAGCAGGAAGAGCCGTAGCTTCTTGCATAGGTCCCGTTCAACAAAATCAGTTCCACGCAAAAGTCAGTCATTCGTTCATTGACCGAGGATACGTTCTCGGTCATCCGCCGCAAAGTAGACCTCTCCGTGTAGACCATTCTCCCCTCGTTTCCTTAGTTAAGTCAGCATCTCGCATCCTCTCCGTCTCAGTACCGTTAGTATCCGTTCATTCTCCCTCGTTCCAAAATCTAGCAGTTCTGCATTGTTTCCCCTCTTTCGCTTTTTAGGGAGCTCTTCCGCAAACATCGCTCTGGTAGACATGCAAGCATGCAAAGCGAAGCATTGTAGCTATAGTTGCTTTTTACTATGGGTCAGCGTCCAACCATCGTTGGCGCTCAACAGATGCTATCGCTTTAAAATCGATAAGCAATGCTCAGTTGCCCACCTTTCTGCACAGTGTGCAATTCAGCACGAATTAGGTCATGTGACTTATTGCCCGATCAATTGCAGCGGTTCCGTGGAGATGCTTAAGTTGGCTTGCATTCACATCCACATCATCGCTATCGCAGTGCATTCTTAGTCTTTCACCCAGTACTCCGTTGCTGACCCTCAAAATGGCTAACCCTTTCCCAGCACAAGCAGGAATCCTGTCGCGCTACGATTCACTGCTCATCCTCAAGATCACCTCGCATTCGTCGCTCACTTCGCTGGCGCACTATGCCCAAGCAGTACGGGATGGTGCTTCAAAGAGCACAAAAGGGCTCTTGATCTACTTCCCTACGACACCGCTATGGCTGCATTTAGCCAACAACCGGTCGAAATCATTTCAGCAAGTTCAGAAGCTACTGAGTGAACTTTATATACTTGCTAGGGCGTCATTGCCTGAAGATACGCCTTGTGACGTGGTGATACAAAGTTTACGAGGGCAACAAGAGACAGACAATCTGATTGATCTTGAAAGGATGCAGCCAGAGGAGCTGAAGAAGCTGTGCGGAGACAACGTCCGGCTCGTCAATGATACCGACGCTCCTAGTGGGACTGATGCAATATCGACGCCGGCCCCGGGTATAGACAATAGCGACAGATTTAAGGACAGAGAAGATTCCCACCTGGGTACAATAGCTTTGGGTGGTACTTTTGACCATCTACACGCCGGTCACAAGATATTGCTCACCATGGCATGCTGGCTTGCTAAGAGGAGGGTCATTGTCGGGATTAGTGGTAGGTTGGACAATCTGTTCCTGCACGTAAGGCTGTGGGCTGAAAGACTTCAAATGTGCGTTAGATGAAGTTCTTCTTACCAACAAGGCGGACAAAGAGTACATGGAAAGCCTGTGAGTTGGCTCATTACCAAGTACATAGCACTACACAAGGCATTAGCGGAGTCTGACGTTCAATTGCGATAATCAGTGACATTCGCACGGAAGCTGTGAAGACATTCTTGACACTGGTGTGTCCGCATATTCAACATGATCTGCCCCCTTTGCAAGACGTGTATGGTCCGACAGCTACAGACCCCGATGTACAAGGCATCATATTCAGCGAAGAAAGCCGCAAAGGGGCGGTTAGCGGTATGTTCCACGCAGCCTTCGTATTCTCGCCATGACGCAGGAGAACTCACTCCCTTGTTACTTTTCAGTCGCCGAAATACGAAAGGAAAGGAACCTGTCGACTTTGGAAACGTTCGTTATCAACGTCATCAGTCCGGATGTGGTCATCGATACAGAGCAAGTAGGCAAGGAAGAGATGCTGAAAGCAAAGATGGGCAGTACACAGATCAGAAGGCGGATAAGAGAGCGTGCCGAGCAACGAAAGCGATCTACGGCGTCTATACCGAACTAACTGTTCATAAGCAAGCCTGATGGCCTTTTAAAGCTATCATCAAATTCCGCTGGACTAGCCCTGATCGGGGATAACGCTACAGGTTACAGCTTTCTTACTGCCATTTTGGACGTAGACATGAATGACAGGGGCAAAAATTCACTCCCAAAACCCGCACGATTCAGCATAGTACATCTTGAACGGATTACAGTCTAGAAATCCTTGGCGTTCAACCACAAATCATCACCCAGGTACGTCACGTTTTCAATGCCGTGTCCTTTATTAATGTTTTTGATGTCGTCTGTAGTCATCTTCATGATTCCTATCGCACATGGCGTCTCCTTGCCCTCTGCATAGATCGCCACCGGTTGACCGACCTTAAGATCTGGTGTCAGATACCCTCCTTTCGAAGTAAGGCCGGGACTGTAGTTGAGGGAAAGTGATGATGCACGCGTCCAAGGTGGAGATGCGTTGGTGCACGTCAGATCGGAGAAAGACGAAGAAACTATGAAATGGAAGGAGAAACTCACCACATCACGTTTGCCCCTGCCAGGATGAACTTGATACCACCCTTGTCTATTTGTACCCTCGGGAGTAGCTCCGGATCTACAGCGATGACACAGGGATCCACTTAGCGCCAGGCGACCAACTGTAATGAACGACTTCTGGAAATACTACGCACATTGCTGTAACAACCGCAGAGTCGGCATGTATGGTCCGTCGAAGTGTTGGAAGAACAAGGGCTGCCCATGCAAAGCGAGAATTGAAATATGTTCGCGGCTGAGGTGTAATTTAGAAAGTAGACTCGGGGTTAATTGCACTGCAGATGCAAAAGGCAAGCGTTCCTGCTGGCTATCATGACGAGCGAGCGTACCATTTTATCAGAGCTGGAGCCTCCTTCTTCGGCCAAAGAACCTCGAGCAGCGTAGATGGCTCTGCTTCGGGGTCATCAGATCCAGATGGACCTCCTGGTTGTGCAAGCAATGGCATTTGTTCCAAGAGCTTGCTGCGTATGCCTCGTTGGTGGCTGCTCTTGATGGCGGTATTGGAAGCGACATCCTCGGTCTTTGAGAATCTAGGACGCAGGGACACGCAGGCGATGGCCAAATGAGCAGGAATGTCAGCCTTGCTGTACAGCGCGAGAGTTTCCTAGTGCTATCTGTCTGCCAGGTCCGAAGCACGATAATGCATTTTGATATGGCTGGCATTGTTTCCAGACTTTTGACCGACTACCAACTCACTTCTTGAACATGGCCGCAGATGGGCGGCAGGCCTCGCAAATGAAACGAACAAGGAAATGGACGAGGAACTACGTGCAAAGGTAGTTGCAGTCGATGCTGTGCTTACCGAGGTTTGCAGCTAGAATACGCGGACAGAATTCTCGATCATCGTATAGTGACACAGAAATATGGTGCATTGTACACTTCGGCAACATGGGTGCAGCAGGGGATACTGATACTGACAGACTGGCGATCCCACCCTGATGCCGACAATCATGTCAGGGTCGCATAGCCAGACAGCTTTATCGGAGTTGATCAGCTGTTCTGGCTTGCTCATGCCCTAGCCGACACTCCGACATCACGGCAGGCTGATTAGCAGCAAGGAGCCTGTCACACAAGGCATTTGGCGTCCATAGCATGCAAGTCACTGCCCGAGATCTTATCTGAACGACTCTCCTAAGCTTCTCTATCCGTCAAAGCCTACCCACCTGGACTATCCGGCCACCGCGCCAGGTTTACCGGTATTGCACAGATCAAGCGACATGTGCAGCTCTGTAATAAACCACAGTACGTGACATGTTTTGCGCTGCCCTTCTAGCGCTCGCTATCAAAGTAGCCTACACCACTGCGGGCAAGCCGGAGGTCCTTTCAGTCTACCTCGCCAATACCTCGCGTTCTTTGGGGGCCCAGGAATTGCACCCCCCAACATTTCACCCACCTCTGATAAGGGCAACCTGCGCAGGAAACCCTAGATCACAAGCCTCCAGAGCGGCCAAATACGGCTCAGAACTATTGACAGCAAATTACAGTAGACATGCCACTCCCTCCACGGATTGCCGGCTCGACTAGTTAAATAAGCTTTGCTGCCTGTATAACATAATATGGCTAGTGTATGAGCATGGTGTGGTGCACAATGAAAGCTGTTTAACTGCACTGTCCTGGTTTGACTGCTGCATACCGTTTCAGCGTGTCCTGCTCTATCTCAGCTTCGCTGCATACTTCTGCCTCTCTGGCCATATCCTGCTCGTCCTGATTCCATCACTCTTATGCCTTGCAAGCTATATTTTTAGCAAGATTGGGTTCACAGGATGGGTCGTAACAAACTTCGTTTGAGATTTCTGCCGCGATTGCACCTTAATTGTATTGTAAGCGATATTGTGTAAGTTAAGCTTATGTTGACCGATAATTCCCCCGCGCAGCCACAGCCATAACGTGCGGTTGGCACCTATCCTATCGTAAAATTGAGAAAGGCATTAGGCAAGATTACAACGCGATATGGGCCGATCTTCGGGGACGAAGGGAGAAGAAGTGAATTGTGACTTTCAGTTTCGAATTGTCCACATTTTCTACTGCAAAGATGCGCATAGGAAAACGAAGTATTGTGAAGGGTCACAACAACGAAGAAGCGCAACTACGCTATAGTATAGCAACAGAGTCTGAACCGCACCAGTACTTCTAATCTCGTTCGTAAAGCATCGCAAAGAGAGAAACCCAAAAAATGAATGTCGTAGTAACGGCGTCGAAAACGATAAATAAGCGCAAAGCATCATGCAGTAAAAGTTTCGACACCGCCACATCTCGCAAAAGCTTTGCGCAACTGGCCAGCAGTCCTTTGATCTTGATTGAGCTTGAAATCCTTGGCCATTGCTGAGATATCCGTACCGTGCTTCTTGACTAGCTGCCGAAGATAATCTTGTTCCGCTGACGAGGCGAATCGTAACGATGCAGCTTTGATCTTGCTCTGCTCCGCTGTCCGCTCTTCCAATTCTGTAAGATACCAAGGAACATCAGCTGAGAATGGAACGTGTTCACAGTTTCCTTGTAATCACTGGCTACTTACGCCGCAATGCTGCACTTTTAGCCGGAACTGGTTCAGCAGCCTTCTGTAGTCTCGTCTCCAACTCTCTAGAGACAAGCGGTCTGCCCCAAGGTGTATCCTCATTTTCCTCCAGTTCGGGTTCTGCAGATTGTGCTTGCTCTTCAGGTTGATCAGGGTGGTCTTCGGCTTCGTCGTAGGCACTCATCACAACGTCAATCACGTTGCCTTGATCATCTCGTATGATTCTAGCGAATCCTTTTGGGATATCTTTGCTCTTCTTGTCCATAGGCTGGTTTGATGAAGGTCCGGCTTGCGGTTGTTCCTGCTCTAAAGTGGTGGCGACAGGATTTTCGTCGTCTTCATCGCTCTCGCTTGCGTAGGCATCTTCGTCGTCTGATGCTTGGTTGAGCTGCTCATTGCCCTGAAGTGTCGAGTCGGTGCGGGGTGCTCTTTCTGTGCCTCCATTCTGCCTCAGCGCCAAAGGTCGACGTGCAAGACCGAGCTTTTCTAAATTTTGTAGTGCAGTCTTCTTGATATCCCATTCTTTGCGGAGGACCTCGGGGCCTGCGAGGAGTGGGAACGGGTTCAGCACCTGGAATGCACTGTCCTGATGATGCTTCAGACGGCTCACCTGTCACGACGACCTTTCTCAGCTTGTCCTGCTGTCTGCGTGACTGCTTCACCTTGCCGTTGCCGGATCTGGCTTTTCTTCTCTGGCGGGGGTTGGCCATGGCAGAGTGGACTGTAGATTGATGAAGGAGAGTTCTGCTGACCGACAATCACACTCCTAGTTGTTCGCTGGTCCCAAATCCGAAACCACCGGCAGTGTGCGAAAGAAAGTCAGGCTTTCCAATCGTGCATCATCTTGACTTCCTGCCTAATCGAGCACAAAGTGGAAGCCTCGAGCAGAGAAACAAAAGTGCAAGTGTGCAAGTTGGCACTGCATCCAATGGGCAGCAGCGACTAAGACACCGGCACACATCAACGCTCCTGGATAGACCGTTGCGGTCTGCAGATCATCGATAGCCCCCTCCAGCTTCCCGCAGCTGCAGAGGCCGGCAGAGACACAATCGGCACAGGCAGGAACGCAACTGACTCGATGTTCCAGCAGGCTCCCAGGAAAGAGGTGTGCTGCTGCGTTTCGTCTGCTGCTTGTAGCCTGGCTGACCAGTTACCTCCTTCCGCCCCCGACCAGCGCTCCAGATCGGGTAAGCGAACAGCGTCATCAGCATGCAATCTTCCACCAGATTGCATGCCGCAGCACGAAACGCCTGCGTGTACTGATCCCGTGGTTGTTTCAAATCCAGCTGTTTTCTCTGCGCCCGCCAACATGGTCTCGCTCCGAAGCTCGTCATCAGTGGCAGCAGCAGGAGCAGGCGGCATTACCAGTCATCATCTAAGAAACAGCAGCAACAACAGCAATGGCAACCCTGCCGCTAGCACTACTGGCGCTTCGTCCAACAAGCATGCTGGACATGGCCATGAAGCTTTTGGCTCCTACATACCTACAAGCGCCGCTATTCCTGCACCTCTCCCAGGACCGGCGGAACTGATCTCTGACATCCCAAACCCCCACTTTCAAACTCAGCACATAAAGCATCATCAGCAATCCAATGACCATACTCTAACGCTCTCTGCTGATGCGAATCCCACCCTACCGCAAGGAGTGCCACAGTCGACAAGAGCTCCGCAAGACCCATCGCATGCACCTGGAGTCAGCTTTAGAAGCAGCCTGAAGCCCCACCGCAGTGCTTCCATACCAGATATCCCATATGGATCCGGCCAAGGACGAAAGAGATCCGTTTCTACCGCGAGCGGTGCTGCACCCTCGAGCCAGCAGTCTTCCATTACTGCTCGCCCCTCTGCTTCTTCGACTGGTGCCACAACTATCGGTGCAGCTGGCAAAGCTCGGCAATTTACTCCAAGCGATGCTCACAAAGGCATCCGCGTTACTTCGCAATCTGCGACAGAGAAGAAAGCCCTGCAAGATAACACCACTCAGAACGCAGGAGCTTACAAGCAAGATCACTCTACTACAATCATAGCTTCGTCAGTTCCCCAGACGCAGCTTTTCACGCCGTCTGCACCGCTCACCGTGAATGCACCGATTGTGCCTGCTGGCCCACAAAAAGTGACCGCTATCAATACAGAAGCGCTCGAGGATAATCTACGCGATAGTGAAGCTGCGCTGGCAGCCTCCACAGCTGGAGGTAAACAACCAACCAGGTCGGCAATGAAGGGAGCTCAAGCTAGAAGTTGGGCAGATCTTGTACGACCGATGAACAATGTTAAGCTTGCTGAACACACGGTCAAGAATATTGGTTTGCCCGAGGACAGGCAGGAACATGATCCTGCTGCTGATGCCGCCATGGCTCACTTCCAGGGAAATTCTCCCCAAAAGAAAAGAGTGCATATCGCTGTTCCAGCTTCTAGTGCTGCCAGTCAGGCATCGGTCTCCACAGCGACACCATCAAAGGCTGGTGCTGCGGCTCCCGACAAAAGTCCGAGGCACGATTCTCCTCCGCCTGCTCAAGCCACTGCTCACCATACTAAGCACGATGAGCCTCACGCCGGCAATCCTGCTACTCATAAAGAACATCGACATCAACACGCAGAAGCAGCCTCAGACTCTGCGGATGCGAAATCCGTAAAATCGACTACTTCGGCTCATACGCATGGTAGCGTTCTTGACCATTACGTGTCTAAGAAAGCTCGTCTCGAAGAGATTTTAGCTGGTGTTGAGAACTCCCATTCATCAGTCTTGCTGTATCCTCGAGGTCTTGTCAATACAGGCAATGCGTGCTTCATGAACGCTATTTTGCAAGCTCTGCTTTTCACAGGTCCCTTCTACAACTTGATCTCCTTGATCGGAGCCAATACTTCCCAAGACTTGGCTGGCAAGACGCCTCTTCTCGATGCTATGGTTAGCTACCTTTCCGAGTTCAGGGCAACAAAGGACAACCACTCCCAAGAGAAGGAGCATGGCTTGCGGACTGGAGAGGGGTACGAGGAAACCCCAAGCGCACAATATAGGGATGCTTTTATCCCTTCCATTATCTATCATGCTTTAAACCACAATCATCGGTTCGCCCAAATGGGCTTCTATAATCCCACTTCATCCGCTAACTCGGCCATAACGAACGGGTCGCAAAACGCCAAGGGAAATGCACCCTTGACAGCTGCCAATCTGAATGCAAATAACCGACTGTCACAGGAGGATGCACACGAATTCTTGGGCTTCTTTTTGGATACGATACACGAAGAGCTGTTGATCAAGATCGAGCAACACGATAGTATGATCTGGCAGAAAGCAACAAAGGGGTACAAAGCTGGTCAAGATGCTCTAGCTCGTCAAAGCGTTAACTCGGTCGCCGATCTCACAGCTCAGCCCAAAAGCCACACTACCTCCGCCGTCAATGGAAATGCTGATGATGAGGATTGGCTCGAAGTTGGCTCAAAGGGCAAGACTGCCACTACTAGAACGACAGAACAGCAGGAGTCCGCGGTTACGAGGATCTTCGGTGGTCAACTTCGGAGCGTACTCCGGTGCCCTGGTCAGAAAGACAGCGTTACACTTGAGCCGTATACATCTCTGCAGCTTGAAATACATGTAAGCAATGTCTTTCCAATGAATTTCAAATTCCGAAACTGATTCCCTGCTGCTTAATTCCTTTCAGCATAACAACGTGACCAGCATCAGCGATGCTCTCGCGCTCATCTCGAGTCCGGAAACGATCAGCGACATGACAAACAAGAACAAAGTCCTAGTCGAAGCTACGAAACAAGTCTTCATTGAAAGTTTACCGCCAGTCTTGATACTTCACCTGAAGCGGTTCAACTACGATGCACGATCGGGCCAAGTTGTCAAATCGCACAAAATCATATCGTTTGACACCGAATTCGAGGTCCCGAAAGACTGTGTTGCACCTACGAAACGGGCTACCCTAGCGGATGCCAGAAAAAACAGATACAGACTTACTGGAGTCGTGTACCACCATGGCAAATCGGCTGCGGGCGGTCATTACAGTGTCGCTAGTGAGTGCAGTATCGCCATCGCGACATTACGACTAGCATACTGACACATACTTCCCGATGTCAGTGCGGCAAAACAACGGCCGTTGGGTCAACATCGACGATACGTCAGTACCAGTTTTCGCTTCTGCTCAGGGAAACACGAGATCTAACCTACTTATCTGCGCTCAGCACAATAACACCAATATCCGCCGACGAGGTTGCAACTGATCGCGACAAGGAGACTATGCGACTCAGCTTACCTAGTGCTGCTAGCCTGCGCGGTGTACCTGAAAAGACTGCCTATCTCCTCTTCTACCAAAGAATATGAAAGCCTATACATTCCGGCCTGGTTTGAAACGCCTGTACCATACTTTGTCAATCCTGATGTGAATACCCATGTAATGTCGAGGTTGTCCTCGAGGACGTATAGCCTGGAAAGTATTCCCCATCCTACGTCACTAGCCTGGAGGGTGTCTTTGGGCCGACAAGCGCGGTCCGAAAGCAGATATCAGTTAGCTTGGCTAGCAGGTAACTCAAAGTGCTGGAGTTCTCTATGTCTCCCTTCACCATATCTATACTCCTGTCTGGTCCTCTTGCATTGCTTTTTTTGTCGAGGGCCCTGTTGTACATTCTCCGCAAGCGCATTGCACCAGGTCCGTGTTGGGAAAGCCTTACGAGTGTGCAGAGAATCGCATCATAAATAGTACTTTCAACTCCATCGCAAATCCCCCGGTTATTGCGTCGGGACGCAACCGATCGAGCCAGTCGGCACTTGAACCGACGAATGATACTCATTACCTGTTGGATATAGGCGAAGATTCTTGACCATGCACGCTCTCACCTACAAGCAGATTGACTTTCTGCGCAAGAATCCTTACCATTATAATGCCTGGTCGCAATCTTTCCTCGACGTTTTTATGCAGCCGTGAGGAGAAGCTTTCTGTATATATGCATATCGGAAAAGCTGGTAGGTGTCGAGCAAGCTAATAATGGATATGCTGTGCACGCAGATTCTGGCGCAAGCTCGTCCTGTATGTTCCCAAGGATGCTACTGCGTCTTCCATAACGGCCCTGGGTCTCGCTGCCGGCATTGCAGCCTCTTTGGCAACCGTCATCCTGTGTCCGAATTTCGACCGGGAAGCCCCATCCTGGCTTTTCGTCCTGAATGCCGTAACATTGTGGTAAGCTGCGCATTTCCACATGCGCATTCGGTAATTGTGTTGCGGAATTAGTTGATTGAATTACTTCCTTTTCGCTTGTAGGTTTTATCAGACCGCAGATGCGGTCGACGGCAAGCAAAGTTACCGAACGCAGTGCTGCGAACTAGAAGAATTCACCGACCACGGTGCCGATTCAATCACAACCATCAGCATGGCAATGATGCTAGCCGCGGCGCTTCAGATGACCACATACTACCCTACCCTGTGCCTGCCCCTCTTCCTACTCTGCATGTCAGCACTCTACACGACCCATTGCGTTTCGTACTTTACGCATTCATGCGTGTTCGAAAAATTTGATGTCACAGAAGTCCAATGGGTAGCGATTGGGATCTCACTGGTCACTGCATGGAAAGGACAGTCCTTCTGGTCGCGGACGTTATTCACCCTTTCGGGCTACTCTGTTCGACCCGGTTTGCTTGTAAGTAAATAACGGTTGGGCAGTGAGAGAGTACCTGATGAACCCCAAGCTGATCATCCGCCTTTTAGATGATTATTGCATCTGGAACAGGGTTCGCGAACAAGATGATACAGAACCTTCTCATCGTGCGCGGCGCGCCCACTCCTCTCGAAGCAGCGGGGATCAGGATACCACGTCGGCGACCTTCTATAAGGCCATACTCTATACTTATCTTCCATCTTCTCTTGGCTTTTCTCGACCTCTTAAGCCCTTCAAGCAACTTCAACAGGCAGCCAGTCTTGTTCATGGCTATACATGGTTTCGGCATCGCGAGAGCCAGTTGCCGTTTGGTCATTCACAGCATGACCAGAGCCGCTATGCCAACCGTGGACTCTTCGCTTCTGGCCCCTCTCTTGAGCGCGTCAATCACTCTATTGACGCCGCTGCAGAAGGACAGCTCAACCGCTTTAGCTCTCTATGCCTTCTGCGCTCTGATGGCCATCGCTGACCACGGTCTATACTGCACTTTGGCAATCCGCGATATCTGCGAAGCCAGAGATGTATATACATTCTCCCTCAAATCCGGTCAAGCTCGAGTGATTGACCAAGGCTTCTACATTGCTGGCACAACACCTACTGGCGTGCCGGATGCAGTCAAGCGATGGGAGGCGTGGAAGGGAAATCCCGCCAACAAACGAGCATTCACCGCTCTGTACGGTGTTAAGTGAGGCTCAGCCCATAAATGTTTGGCATAGCATTCAAGCATAATCGTGCCCTGAGCATAGCATTTAAGCATATGTCGGATGCAAGCTGTACTTCCGCATCCACGCAACCTGCACATGAATATATATATATAGTAATCCTGCATTGCGAATACACATTTGATACAATGAAATGATATCGGTTATCCGTCACGACATGCGCGACAGAGAATGTCTCGTGAACGCTTCTATGCCTGCCAGCTCTGACTAACCAGCATCTGTACAACGACTAAAGCCTTGTACCGCACCTCTGGATCTGGATTCGAGTTCAGAAGTTCCAACACGCGAGTCTTGCCCCCTAGCTTCTGTATATCTCGCTTACCGAGATCGTAATACTTTATATACATAGCCAGATCAGAGCATATAATTGAATATGTATTAGCTGTTTGGCCGGGCTCCAATAGGCTTATCATTTTTCTGATTCAGACAACGATTGTTAGCATAATCACGGCTTACCGCTGGACTCCAAAGAGTGCAATTTTGCCTACCTTAGAACGGCATAATTGTTGTCCGAGAGCTTCCGGGCATTTTCGTTCCAGAATTCATCATCGGTATGGCAAGGTGACCACGAGAGATGCTTGCTGTCAAGCTCAGCGACATATTCATCCCATGTCGTAAGCTCCTTTCGGGCACTGCGTAAATAATCACGTAGCCATTCCGTGTCTTCCTTTACTTCGTCGTCGCCAAAGAAGCGTTTCGTGGTTATGAGAGATTGTGTAAAGTTGAGCATGCCAGACGAAGCCATAAGCATAGCTGACTGATTCTCGGCTGGCGCTAGAGTAAGCATATTCTGATTTTTTGAAACAAAGACAATGTCAGTCTTCTGTTAGTCTTGAGCCGGTGGTCAGCATTCGAATACGACTTACTCGGAACGTTGACAGGATGACGCGCACGACTTTCTCTTTTACGGCCCGTCTCGCAATATCCGACAGAAGCGGAATGATACCGAATTTGCTGACAAGCCAGCGTTTAGCTGCCTATGTGCACGTCCCATGGACGTCGGAGCTCACCTTTCGATCTTCTCGTCTATACTGCGTTCGAAGCTAAACAACCAGAAGCACATTGCGATTCCATACTGTGTTTGTGGGGAAGCGGATGTTGAGGAATCGACCATCTGCTTCAAGATTCCGACAAGACTGAGAGATGGCAAGTGGAGGGTCAGCTCGTTCGAGCGCAGCTTGACGACACCTTACCCTTGGATGATGTTGCCATTCTCAGCTTGCGACTTTCCTTTGTCGCTGGTCTCGTTATGCCAAACGAGTATACGAATTTCGTGTGAGCGGAGTACCTCGTTTAGGCACTGCAAGGCGATGTCTTGATTCTCGGACGATTGTCCTGCAGGAGTATGTCAGCACAGGGTTTGGGAGCCATCAATAGCCAGTCTTACGCAAAATTGCACCTAGAGTGCGGGTCAGCTTGGCTGACACCTTTGTTGGCGCTGAGGGTTCGGAGCTGCAGTCGTACGGGATCAGCTATTTGGACAGAAGTTCGAGCGGTCCTTGTAGCACTCACGGAAGGAGTAGAGAGGCAATAGTAGCAGACTTGAGCTGGCAGAACTCGTCTTGACTGTCAAGGTGTCTGTGACAATAACGCGAGACACCATGGGTCAGCTCTGGTGGCGGCTGCAAGGCCAGACGATCTCCGCGCCTCTCACACTCACTTGACGAGCGCGTCCCAAGGCTGGTGGGCTAGCAGACTCTTCGCATTCGTCTCGTCTTTTCCTGCCGGAGACGGTCGGGTTCAGCATCCTCTGGTTTTCCACTTGCCCCGTTGCCCGCTAAAGGCATCCCGCACCTATGATGAGGTCTCCAAGCATGACGAGCGACCACTGCAGGGCATCGGTCCTGTTGCTCTTAGACAGCAGCTTGACGAGAAGCTTCGCGTATACATCGAATTCCTAAAGCGCCAAAGTCAGAGTCAGCACCGGTTCAGGGTAGCCTGTCGCTATGCCTGACGCACGTTCTGGAGATGTGCATCGCTCGTGCTCTTGGGCTGCTTCGCGACGCGCGATATGAGGCCCAGCTCTTCCTGCGTGATGTCTCCCGCTCGACAGTAGCCCTGATGCGAATAGACGGATAAGTACACCTCGACATTGCAGATGACGCTGTCCTCGAGCGACTGACCTCCCAGCCAATCTGCCTCGCCCGCAGCTTCTCGCTGGCGCTCTCCAGCTTGCGTGAGCTGGCCATTGGACTCGTGTGGCCGACGGCTGCCCGGATGTCCAGATAGAGGTGAACTGGGATTCCAGCTGTAACCAGGCGTACCGCGTTGTCCTTCGGTAAACCTCCGATCACGCCGTCTGCAGCCACCATATTCACCAGCTCTTTCTCCCCATCACCTTTCCTCCCTACAAGCTGCCAACTGACCAGCTCTTACCGCACGTTCTCTCCGCTAACGATGGCTGATACTCCAAGTGGCAGCAAGGACATACCGGTCTCTGTGTTCACCGGATAGTAAGCCGGCTCCCCATACATCTTCCCAAGTACCACAAGTATGACCTTGCTCTGGTACTATCTTCTGATCTTTCGGTCTCCTCTGCCATCAGTCTTGGAGCAGGCAAAACAACAGTGCGACGTCCCTAGGCTATTTACTGGTCAATCAAAGCTGACTCTTATTTCTATCAGATAATCCTGTCTCTACTGAAACAGCTGCCTAAAGACTACAAGGTAGCTTTAAGTCTTCCAGCCTCATACTGCCCACATATGACCACTCAGTCATTCTCTTCCAGGTTGTACTGTTGAAAAACGAGTTTGGCGATGTCGAGGTCGACAGCGAGCTCGCCAAGGAATCGTCCATACAGGCAGTTTCTGAAATCCTAAGTGTGTATGCATACCGAGAAGACCAATATATGGGAAGCCTGTACTGACACTTCCTTAAGATGGCTGCATGTGCTGCGTGTAAGCCAACCTTTTCTATCTTCAGGCAGGGCCATATCCCTAAGGGTACCTCTTACATCATCTAGCTTGGTCGGCCAAATGCGTTCGGCACTTTTGGAGATCAAAGGTATACACCCATCTAGCCAGGTTAGCTGAACCGAGTTCCCTGACGAGTCGTGAACCACACCAGAAAATTTCGCTCCTGATAGGATCATCATTGAATCCTCGGGATCTGCTTTTCCTGCCACACTAGCATGGCAGGTTCGACAGCTAGAGGACGAGGGCCTGAAACTAGACTCGGTAATCAGTGAGTCGAGAGCACCTCATGTGATTCATTTTTAGTTTGACAGCTGAACCAGGGCTCTCCTCGCTCTCTCCTCTTTGATAGCTGTGATAGATTGCGTCAACTTTCAAGGATACGAGGATAACAGCCCGACGTAAGCTGCCAGCCAGTATCTAGCAACGATGCATCGAATGCCTACTGAACCCGGCTCCCGGACACTATAGAGCAAAGATGCAAGCGAAGTACACAGACTTGCTACTGTTGGTAAGTTGATACCGTTCTCGCACAAAAGCGCGACGCTTTGGGAGCTAAAACCTTGCTTCGATAGAACAAACATGAACTGGTGGGTCTGACTTTTATCACCAGAAGACCTTGTCTACTTGGCTTATTGTACCTGGCGGGGGCCTGTAGGTATCGGAACGTCAGCTCGACACTGTCTTAGATTCACTATATGAACTGAATACTGAAACACCTAAAATCAAAATATCACGCGAGGCACCTCCTAAACCATCTCTCGTATTCGGCCTGCTGTCCTCATCGGGTGCCGAAAGCAAAGTCTTCAACATGCTAAACGATGAAAACGAAGACAGGAAACGGTTAGGCTTCTTGAATGGTGAAAATGGCGCAGATAGTTCTGCACACGCGGATGCCGAAAACGGAGAGGTGGAGACTGTCAATATTTGGCGTGGAGGAAAGAAGCCAGGTCACGAACACTCGCACGATCATCAAGACGAGCATGCACAGAGTAAGGCAGACGATGTAGCCTCAGTAGTGACGCAAGGTCTTACAAGAGAAGACCTCGAGCAGCTTCTAACAAAGTTACCATCAGAAGACATCTGGCGTGTTAAAGGCTTCATCAAGCTGGCAGCGAAAGCGGCGGAAGCAGAATCGCCAAGCTATTATATCTTGAATTGGGCATTTGGTCGGTACGAATTGCATCCAGCGTCAGAGCGGATGACAAGCCAGCTACGCGAACAAGGTGTAGACATTCGCTTCACGATTATGGGTGCTAGAGGTGAAGCCAAGCGGCGGTCGCGGACGTTAGCGCAGAAATTGGGAGCGGAACTCGCGTAGCAATATAGAGTCATGCGGTCCGTGTGAGGTCCGCGTGCAGTCGTTCGATACCGCAGTTTATGCTTGCAAAGAGCCCTGAATTGCAGTTTAGAATGAAAAAGAACGAGAGCATTGGAGTGCTACATGGAGCAATGGTTGCTAGATACTGCGAGAACCTCTTCCATCTCTTGCCCTCCGTCCTATCGCTCCAGCCTGCTAACGCCAGGAGAATACCACTGAACGAGAAGCATTTACTCGGCGGCGGTCGTTCTCGTGTAGATGATCTGGCTGCGTGAGTGCACGACTGGCTTGATGAGACTGTAGAGCAAAAGAGAGCAAAAGAGGCAATGTCAGCTCTTGTCGATAGCCAGGTAGCAGGACATGGAGGAACGTACCCCTCCTTCTCGAGTGTTCTAATGGCCTTGCGGGCGAGCGAACCGTTGATCTTCATTCGGTCGATGAGGACGGAAACGGAAACGAGCTTGTACGTTGGGACTTCCTTGAAGATCCTGTAAGAACGAACAACGACGCGCGATCAACTAACTGCCTGGCCTCTCCCGTTGCCAGCAAGAGCGAGGCATTCTCTCGATGGCTTTGCTTGCTGGCATGCTTGCGACTCTTCACTGCTCACTTGTCATAAGTCTCCTGGCTGATGGAGACGGCGTTTTGCGCCTTGTCCTTTACTTTGCCCTTGGACCACTTTTTCTTCTGCGAAACGACAACATTGCACAGCACTCAGCGTTCTGATTCTCCATGTCTCTTCGGTGTCTCTCTGCTGCTTTGCTGCCTAGGCTTGCGTGATCGTTCAACTAACCTTTCCCTTGCCGGACGAGGCAGCGGCTGCAATGAGACACAACCAAGACATGTCAGTGTTCCCTTCATGCAGCCCATGTCATCTGGTATCGCTGCCTGACTCACCAGCTGCCTTTTGCGCCTTGGTCTCTGTTCACGGAGAAAGCACACACAATTGCCAATCGTCAGCTCCACCGTCCCCATCCATCTCGTCCGACTATCGCAGGACCACGCAGCGAGCGCGGGCATGCGTGCTTCTACACGTACTCGTAGGTGCTGGAGGCATTCTTGAAGGGTTGGCTCTGTATCAGAATAGGTCGGAGCCGTCGTCGTCCACCGCTGTATGCCCTGCCTGGCGTGGCCGGTGGGAAATGGCGGAAGGAAGCCCGAGGGAAGGCTCGCAAATCGGTGGCAAGAAGAGGACATGGGCATGCGAAAATCCTGACTATCGAGGTTCGAGCCATCATAAGCATCAGTGTGCAGGACTATGAACGTGCGTTGGCCTGCTGTCCCGATATGCGGTTGTCCTAGTCCTGACCATGCCCGCTGTTGTTCTCGCGGGCGATCTTGTACCATGCGGCTGGCAATCACGCACGGTATGCTGTAGCATACACTGCGGCTCAGAGAATGCCTTCGTCGCGACTTTACGCATCACTACTTTAACAACGACATGTACAAACAGCAGTTCCGGGCCAACATCTCACGCAACCTGAAAGGTGTTTTATGCCAAAGCTGGTGCATTCATTGCTTTCGAAGAATCCAGCTAGTGACAAATGTAAGAGCAATTCTGAGTGACAAGAGATGTATGTAAAGAAGAGAAACAAAGCCTAGGGGTAGTTGTTCGTTGAGGTGATGATGTAGGATGGTTCAAATGGGCATGAGTTAGTGTCATCCCTCCCCATAGCCTAAATGTATAGTCTTGCATTCGTTCAACAGAATCTTGTCCGGGAGCTTGTTATGGATATGAAATAGAGAAGAGAACGCAAAGAGATGTTCGGTTTTGGGCGAAGTCGCAGTTTGGGTCACGTAGGGAAATATTGCCATGCTGATAGCAGTGGAACACTGCCTGGGCCCAGGTAGTCTGCTTCTGCTTCTAATAACCTCCCTGACCGCCGGAGGCAGGGTTCGTGCAGTCCCTGGACATGTGTCTGCAAGGGGAGCAGTATTCAGTCGGCCTGTTTACAACCAGCATCGAATAACACTCACCCGGGTTGGCCGCAGTTGTAGCAGTTGCGGGATCCGCCGGATCCACCATATCCACCACCGCCGCCGGAGCGTTCGGCTCTGGGTTCAGTGCAGTCGCGGGAGATGTGTCCTTCACCGCCGCCTGTTGCATAATCACAATAAGCGAGCGGCTCATATGCTCTTAAAGGTTAAACAAGGGCCGGCAACTCACAGTTGTAGCAGCTTCGGCCGCCACCACCGCCGCCACCACCGTAGCTGGACTGCTGTCTTGGTTGATCACAGTCACGGCTCATGTGACTGAGAGGCAGAGTTAGTCTGGGGTTTGATACAGCACCGCCACAGATTAAGGTGCTTACCCAGGCTGGCCACAGTTGCTAATGCACGCAACGAAAAGCGAAATGAGCACCTTCAGAAGTCGTAAAACTGTGAGCGGGGCTTACTAGCATGCGCGGTCACCACCACCTCCGAAGGAAGAGTAGTTGCCTCCACCCTGCTTGGTTGGGCAGTCACGGCTCATGTGGCTAAACAGAGGGACCAGCATTAGTTGTGCGCCCTAAATACGGAGAATACAAAACCAACCCGGTCTCGCCGCAGGAGTAGCATGCGCGGTCTCCACCGAAACCACCGGATCGCTGGCCACCGCCGGAGCCGCCGGTAGGGCACTCTCGGGACACGTGTCCTTCAATTGCAAGTCCATTTAGACTCGCCAACTTCCAAAAGTCCGATTGATCAACATACCTTCTTCACCGCAGTTGCTGTGAGGTTACGCCAAAGTATTCAGCAAAGTGATAAACGACTGAACAAGCATTGACAGCCTGCTTACTAGCAAGCGCGAGCCTTTCGTGGCTGATCGCAATCGGCGCTTCTGTGGCCCTGTATAGAGGAAATGGTGCAGAAGGTAGTACCGCAACAAGGTCAGTAATCCATCCTTCTACAGGATGCGGTGTGCAAGGTAATGAACATGGTGGTGAGCGGAAGATCAGGATTGCAGAAGGTAGAAACACATCAGTCGTCTCGGAATAGTCAAGTGCAAACACCCCGACCGTCGCCCCGTCATATGTACCATCCCAACTCTCTCGCGCACTTCGCTCTATCCTGGTCAACCTCGCACTTGCTCCCGTTCAGATGGTCAATGGGAAGGCACTGCTTCACTTCTTCACTTGGTCTTCTTCACACTTCTTTGCATTTTCGCCACGCCATCGAAGCAAAGATATCACCGGCCGCCTAGTAGAGCGCATGAAATGCATTGCAGTGCTCTTCTCGCTTTCATTCTGCCTTCTCGACTGCCGTCTTCGCTCGCGAACAAGGACATGCACAGCACCGGAACACATCCTCGAAGCTTGCTCCTCTGAAGATACTGCTGCAACTTGATGTACGGGATGGGGGAAGGAGGGAATTACAACTCTTTGGACACTTACTTCTGTTGGTGATAAGCGATACAATGACAAGGACAATCAGAAGCTGCATCGCCTCGGCAGACTCTGCAGGTAAGCCTTAAAACTAACCTTGACCACAGTTGAAGCAAGCAGTGGATCGCTGACCGCCATAGCCACCGCCTCCCGACTGGAAGCCACCATCACCGCCGCCCCACGAAGCGCCGCCGCTGTTTCCCCAGTTGTTGCCGCCTAATCGTCGGTTATTGTCGTATCGCCGGGCAGGAGCGCGGGATCGATTATCGTCACGACCGCCACGTCGCCCGTAGGAGGAAGATGAAGAAGAATCGTAATCGCGGCGGGGAGGGCGGGAGGAATACAGGCGGAGGGAGAGGGGGACAGCCGGAGCCGAGGAGAGCGAGGAAGAGTGTGTTCGAGCGATGTTCGAGACCAGGATGGACGACAGGAGCATGAAAGACCGGGAATACAGACTTGCTCCACTCAGTGACTGTCTCGCGCGAGCGCTGCACAACGCCAGCCTGGCACCCTCACCGCCGCCAGCATTGCCCCAGCCTTCAGATGCCATTGTGTATGGATTTAGAGTAGTAGTAGATTAGGTAGAGCAGAATATGGTATCCCGTGAGATACTATGTTGGTGCAGAAGAGCCAAAGGTGGGCAGCCTGGACCATGCAGAAGTTGCAGTTGCGGAAAACGAGGGAAGGCTCGGCTACAAGATTTGGTGGCGAGAAGTTGCAACCTGTCGAACTGATGTAAGCACTAATAAGAAAGACAGTCTGATGCAAGAATTATTATCGACACACCCTGACCTCCAGGTTAGAATCAACATCCCTTGAATCACTTCGACGCTACACGGGAGCACCGAAAAAGCCAAAAAACTAATCGCTACAGAGATACTACATCCTATCTTAAGTGTTCCACAACCCATGTACTGCAATTGCTCTCAGCTCGTACTAGATACATCACTGCAATACTGCCAGTGCATCCTTCGCCCTCTTTATGATGTTCGGCTTCGTTTGTGATCCGCAGCGCCCAGCCTTGTAGCTGTGCGAAAGTTTTTCACCAAAGATGCCGAGGGACGTTATTCACATAACATATCGGAATGAAACATTCTGCAAGTGGTCGTCCACATGCTCAGCTATTGACGCAGGAAGAACATCCTGAATGAAGCCCACCTCAACATCCGTAATATCAGCAAAATCAGGGAAAACCTTCTTCCCTTCGAGCAGTTCCAGCTGATCCCTTCTTTGATTCTCGCGATTGTAATAGAGTCTGGTATCATGGGCCAGCCCGTCAGGAAACGTTATCCATTGGACTGATCAGCTGATACGGACACACCCACCTCAAGATACATAGAAACCCTATGGAAGCGGAAAAGCAGATAATGCAAGTAAGCATGCCATCACGATACGGAGGATTTTGGTCTGATTTCCAGAATTGCGGGCCGCTAAAACGAAAAGGTTGGTTAGACGGAGTTCCTGAAACTGTTTGAATGACAGTCCAGACACTCTGGCTGCACTGACATGGAGTTACCGCCGCCATAAGCGAGAAAGACCATAGCTTGTACGGTGATGCGTTTCGAGCTAGAATAGCAGCAGTTTTTCATTAGAAGAAGCGAAACTGGGTTGAGCGACTGATTGAACCTACTATCCGGTAACATTAGCGGAAGGAATCGCAAAAAGCTGAGAGAGAGCCCCTGTGAAGCCAACGATAATATAGTACCCGAATAGGCGGGCAGCATTGTTGCTGGTGCAGTATTGAATCGTAACACCGAGTAATGACCACGTTATCTGCGAAGTCAACAAGTTAGGTTTGGCTAAGCTAGGCTAGGATACGCGAGGTCCGATAAAGAGCACAAGGAGGGTGAATGCTCACTCCGAAAATAGCAATGTACGCTTTTCAACAGAAACCCATAGTCATCATTGGCCATTCCTCGCGACAAAGGTTGAGATGGAAGCTCACCCCTTTTATTGTCGTATCTTCTTGCGATATACCCGCTCCCGATGACAACCAAAACCTGCACTACCCCTGTAGGCAGCCCAAGGAGGATTGTCTCGAAAGCATTATACCCGTATTCTTGCAGAATAAGATGGAAGAAGTTACCCAATCCGCCATTGGGTATAGTCAACGTCAGGACGGCGAAGAACAGTATCCATCCTTGGGGATCGACGAATGGGTTCAAGGCTTCGCGGACTTGGTACCATTTGCTGTCACGTTATGGAGATAGATTAGAAGGACGCAAAGGAACGTCAGCTTCACGCATTCGCGCTGCCATGTGTGGAAGCATGTTTTACATTGTTCTGCTATCCAGAGATGACTGGTTTATCCGCACTCTCTCGAGCGCAATCTTCCTCTCCGCCGCAGATAGGAATTTAGCATTTTTCGGCGAGTTTGGCGCTACAACCAAGAAAACTAGTCCAGCTAAGATCGTCAGAGCGCCATTGAGTAGAAAGATCCAGGCCCAATTCGGATAGCCCGTAACGTCAATATGTCCGACTCCATACCCTACAACGCCGAAAGAAGATCTCGTATAAGTTGGCGTTTACCGGAGATTGAAAGCAGTCAACATACCCAGCAGGCCCCCAATGCAAGAACCCAGGCCATTGCAGCTGTACCATAGACTGAACCTGAAGGGTTGTTCTTGACGGGTGTAGAACCGAGCGGTGAGTAGTGCGAACCCAGGAGTGACTACTGATTCGGCTGCTCCAAGCAGGGTCCGCACAGCCATCAGTCCGTCGAAACCGCTAGGTGCGGCCATCAGCATGCTGAGATCGCACATGTACAGCATCAATAAGGTCACACAAGATGTGGGACGTCAAAAGTATATGGGGGATACTTACACTAATGAGCCCCAGATTAGCACCATAGCTCCCATGAAGTAGTTCGTTTGCAGCTTTTGCAATAGCCAACTGGACGATAATGACATGTCAATTATGGAAGGCAGCGAGATACTACGGGTCCTGTCATAGCGTACCTTCCCGGGACTTCAAAACCGAGATAGCCAAGATAGAAAGCGCTTCCAAGCCACGAGTATTGCCGGCTATCTAAAGCTCGATCCTACGGAAGAAAGGTTCAGACATCAGGCCCGCGGTTGTGCGAAGCGTATACTTGAGTTGGAAAGTCACCTCTCTAAACGAGTACACTGCGGCGTAGGCTATCCAGGGTAGTTTCGTGGGGTCTCAGTCACTGCGGTATCAGCAGGTCGGGCTTTAACCTACACATGGCTGATTTATCGATATCTGGATCGCGGAAAGCCATTGTTAGATATTAGCAGGCTTGGAAATAGCATTGAAAGCCATAATAGAGCTCACATTGGAGCATATAGATAAGCCCAAAGAGCGGGATAATGTATTTATCTATTTTCCTGAGGACCTGCTTGACTTCCTCGGCAGTGGCTGAACACAGTGTCGTCAAGAAATCAGTGGTGCTGTCTGTGTTATGGGAACTACGCATAACTAACAGTCAGGCTGATCCTCGGAAGGCTGGGCTGTTTCGCTTCGAGCAAGCTCGTCATTGGACTTGTTGGCCCTCAGACTGCCTTGTTGGCTTTGTGTAGTGGCTGCTTCGGGCTCTCCATTCGATTTCTCGGAAATGAAGGTTTGATGAGGGGTAGCTTCACAATCATCCTTGCTGACATTAAAAGTCGTGGAAGATGGCTCCTCCAAATGAATATCCTGCTCAGATTCGTGATCCTGAATCTCGGTTCGCTGTGGAGGCGGAGCTTTGTACACTACCCGGCGTCCGGGGAGCATCGATGTTGCGGAGGCCATAAGCAATGGCCAAGAAAGAGGCAGACCCGAAAGTATGGGAGATGAATCGGTCTGCTATTCACTGACTTCCCAGAGCTTGCAATGCAGGACGCCTAGCTCGCTGCATCTGGCAGCAGCCACAACTCCGCTCGCCCGGTACGCGTAAAACGCTGAATGCCGGTAGGCGACAGCGGCGAAGAGAGAGGGTCCACGTTCACCAGTAGTCTGCCACAATCAAATCCAATCCAAAAACATAAGTCGAAAGTACCTCCCTTGACTTGATCTAAGCAGGAGATCATGCTTGCCTAATGTGGTGATCGCGTATATGAACCGAAGGAGAAGACCTTCACCCGCTTCGGCTCATCGGCATAGGCGTAAGCATTCTAGCTGTGACATTGAGAGCGTAATTGTCCATCTAGTAAATCCTGATGTGTGCTACAAACATTCATCGCAATTGTGGCAAAGTTGTACAGGACAACGCGCATGGCGGGGAAACCGCACAGAGATGCGACGTGACCAGGGGAAGCACAACTCTCAAGAGCCAAGTTCATTGGACCTAGGATGGTAATTCCGTGCTCTCGGAACATGCGAGTATCCGAGGCATGTAGCTGGGGAAAACGAGGTCTATTGGTTGCAACCTAATTCGCAATAGCTTCTCCATCTGTTATTACCCGTAAGAATTTATACTACAACATACGTTAGCGAACATTGATACAGATGGGACAGGACATCTGCACGTGGACATCGATAATACATCAGAGGGTATACACGATTTGCGAAGGATGAGCGGAACGAGCGATCTTGATATTTTGAGGGGACCAGAAAATATGATTGTTACGCTACTTTGGGGGCCAGACTACATATCCTGCTCCAGCCCTTTTGGCGCAGTTCGGAGGCGACCACACCATTGATTCTTGTTCCCAGAAGTTCACGCTATTTCCATTTAGGCAACACAATCGGCGACGGCTTTCATCAGATCTGCACATAGCTGATAGAAAGTTACTCAACACACCTTGTTGTTCAATAGGACACCCGCATTATCGTCGAATCGAATATACCGCCCATCAGGTCGCCGCGTTTCCTTCTTCGTTCGCACAATGATGGCATGTCGTACGTCTCCCTTGCGGACTGTACGTATAGACCAACCACAGCAGACACAAAGTCAGTTCCATCAGTTTACGTTAATCTGTTCAGAGGAGCTTTGTGCGTACCCTTGTTGGCTGCTGCAAGGGAATTTGCGCCGACACTGGCAGCGATAGGGCGTGCCTTCTTGATTACGACAACAACTTCATCGCCTGTCAGTTGAAGCCACTTCGCAAAGTATCAATGTATCAGGTAGGAAGGTCGATGCCGGGCACAAAGCATTAGTTATCGTGCAGGATCTCGCATTCAAGATGCGAAAGTCCTAGACCGACCAATTCTACCATGACCATGGCCGACTTTCGTCTTTAGAACATGCACAACTTGGGCCAGTGCTGGGAGACAAGCGTGAGCGAAGGAGCACACGGTACGGAGACGGTATAGGATAACACTAACTTGCACCGCTGTTGTCTATGATGTTCATTGTTGCCTTGAGTCCCAGCATTTTTCTCGATCACGTCGGTCCAGGAAGTCGGTCAATGGAAGAGAGGCATCCATGGCTCTTTGCATCAACCTAATAACAAGATTGTAGGATAGCACCCTGCCAACGACCAGACTTTGACCATGACGATATGCTTTGCAAAGTATTTAGTGCATTAAGGCAATCCCTGCCAGGTGGTTCTTCGTGCGTGGTCCTTAGGTGGACATGCTGAGCATGAGGAGCTCCCTTACACGTGTTATGCTAGGCTGACAGGGATGTGGACAATGCTGACCACCTAATGAAATTGACGCTACCTTGTGAGCTAGTGACGTGATGGCGATGGCTTTCTAGGATGCAAGTTGGTATCGTGGGTCTCGTAATATACTACCTGACAGGCAGTCGCATAGAGACTAGGTGCAGTCTAGTAAATATAGAAAGCCGCTATAGAAAGCCGCTAGGCGGCTAGGATAACGAGCGAGACGAAATTACAACCAAAAGGAAAAGCTGCCCGACTTCAGAATGCACGCATGACAGTATACCAAAGAAGTAGTCGGGAACCTCCCGAAACGAGCAACTCCTCGAGCCTGTACAGCGCGATTTTTGTCAAAGCTTTGGAGGAGCACCACATTGCAGCTTGTAGCTATTCTCCTGGCCCTTCTTGCAAACATGCTCCGTATATAGACTACTTCCCGGAAAAAGCTCCAACGGCGCTATTTCGATCAGTCGTGTCCGTCATGGGCAAGAATCAGCACAGCAAGTGGCTTTTCTTCTGCCACCACAACTCCGACGATACGACAGTCTAGACTGCACCTTCGTTCCCATCCATTCAAGCCAGCCTCCTCAGGACAACACAACGATGGCAGAAGGATACCCCAAGGATTTCATCCTGTACGATGTCTCGCACGAGGAAGTCTACCTCACTGGCTCGTGGTGCGACTGGAAGCCGTGAGTGGGCAGAGCGAGCGTAGCATAAAGGCACAGGCTCACACCTTCTGTCCAGCAATGCCATCAAGATGACAAAGATTCCCAATCTCTACTTTATCGCTACCGTGGTGAGTAGAAGCAGAAGCTGGTCGCTGCTGTGTGGGCTGTCGAGAAGGCATGGCAAAGGCGGCATCTGGGAAGTAGCCGCAGAGGAGCTTTATATGCAGAAGCTGTCCATGCGAACGCACACACAGCAGCAACACGCTTGTAGAGAGAAGCTACTGCTCAGACTGAGCATGTCTCGTCCGTTTCTAGCTCCTCCCGTACAACACAAAGGTTGCATACAAGGTGAGAAGAAGGACAATCAACACACAGCATACCGCAGCATGCATTGGCGTTCCGCGAGATCTAACAATGGTCTCCTTCGCAGTACATCGTCAACGGCAACTGGATGACCAACCCCGAGGAGCAGTCTGAAACTGATGCTGCCGGAAACACCAACAACGTCTTTACGAGTAGGTGCTTCTTGCCGATTCCAGGCCGACCATCAAAGTGAAGGATGCGTGATCGCACGCCCTTCAGATGGTCGTCATTCTAAGGAGGCTACTGACTAACAGTTGTATGCCTTTGCTTCCCGTCCTGCAGCCCCGAGCGAATCAGAAGCTCCTCCTGCAGTCGCACCTATCGCCCCGCACTCGTCAGGCTCCGACGCCGCGGTGACGGGTACTTCCTCTACTTCCCAATCAGCACCTTCAGCTACAGCTGGCTCGAACACACATCACTCGGGAGCCACCGAAGAGATTCAAGAAGCAAAGCAAAGCGGGGTCCCAGTCGGAGCCGCTGTCGCCGGATCTGGTATCGCCGCCGCTGCTGCTGGAACTGCCGTCGCTGCTGGTCTCGGCAAGACCGAGGCCGAGGGTGTTACTGGAGTCGAGAAAGTCGCTCCCAATGTTACCAAGACCCAGGCCGAGGGTGTTACTGGAGTCGAGAAAGTCGCCCCAAATGTTACTCAGGCAACCACCACCTCGTCTGGTAGTGGACTTGGATCCGAGAAGGGTAAGCTAGATCAGCCATGAACGCTGCTGCGGAGTGTTTGATGGTATCTATGACAGACCTAGCCAAGCCCGACCTCGGCTCGTCCACCGCCAACACATCATCCAAGGCACCTCTACCTGCCTCTACCGCCGATGCACCAGTCGCACCAGGATCAGCTACAGGCGAAATCGAACACAAGGGACTCTTCTCTGTCATCGGAGGACTAGCTGCCGGAGCTGCCTCCGCTGCTACCAAGGCAGCTATTAATCTCGAGCACAAGATCGAGGAGAGATTCAGCGAGTCCAATACTATCCCATCGGCATCTTCCAATGTCGTCGGAGCGTCTACTACTCAGGCACCCGTTGCAGGCGAGAACAGTGCGTTCAACTTGGAGCTGCTTCACTTGGAGACGGAACAGCGAGAAAAGCTCATCAGCTGACCTTGGATGTCCATCTGCGGCACTTTTCTCTCTTTTAGTGACCACCACCGCTCATGCAGGCGCTCTTGACAGCGGCCTTTCGTCGACTCTCTCAAACACCAGCGGTGCCGCTGCCAGTCATAAGGAGAACCCAGCAGCCGCGCTAGATCCCATAGCCACCAACACCGGTGTGAGCAAGATTACCAAGGAATTTGCAGCTGTTGATTTCGACCATACCAAACAAGAGGTAGTCCATGCCGTAGAGAGGTTAGGAGAGGTTATCGCTGGTGGATTGACTGGTATCGGAGCGGCTCATGAGGGTAGGGACATACCTGCTGTAAGCGAATTTTGGGCTAAAAAAGGATCTGCTTCTGCCACTTCTGCTTTTGGAAAATCGTTGCACAAAATCGAATCTATTACTAAATCGATTACGACGAACCGTCCTACTACTGCTACTCCCGATACATCTACTACTGCTACTGTAGGCGACAAGAGTGTCGCCCCACTCGCTGGCATGGCTACAATGTCTTCCCCTGCGGCTGCTTGGCCTGCCAATACTGGTGCCCCGAATGCTGGAGCCACCTCTACCGGCCCGATGACAACGTCGAGAGAAGGCGGAAATACAGCATCACATGCTCAAGATGGAAGCTCTGCTTCCGCTCCAACCTTGTCCGCTGTCTCAGGTGGACCAGCTCTGTACCCAGCCGACAAGTCTGCACCCGCACCCATCGAGATTGATGCGCCAAAGACAAGTACCTCTCAAATCCATAACGAAACTGCAAGGGATGGCGCTGCTGCTCCGGCTCTGAACGGCACTGCCGGTGGCGCTTCGACTACTGTTTCCGGCAACACCGATGCCACATCTGGCCCTGCCACTGGTGCTAGCTCTAGCCACGCCGCTGGTGCTGGATCGGCTGCCACTGCTGGTACCGCTGCTTCAGCCGCTGCAGCCTCTCCAGCTACAGGCCATTCAGGTCACGCCGATAAGAAGCAACCCAGCATTATCGATGATCTCAAGAAGGGTGTTAAAGGCGGTAATTCGTCCGCAACCCACGCGCCCACTGGCACTGCGGACGCAAAAGGAGATATGCTTGGACCTCCTGCAGTTGCTGACCACGAATCGCATGGTCTAGTCAATAACAACAAGAAGGATACCTCTACTCTTGGGCTTCCTGCTATTCCTACTGCCGCTTCTGCTAAACCCCCTACTACTCCAAAGAAGACGGCTGCTGTGCCTGCAGGTACTACCGGTGCAAGTGCTGCTGGTACACCCAATACACCAAAGACAGACTCGTATAATACTGCTCCATCAACTCCTTCCGGTACTCCTGATGACCGTAAACGCAAGTCCAGCATGTAAGTTTTCCCTTCTCTGTTGGGTCATCGCGAATGTCGGCTGTATAAGCAAAGGGAGGAGTCGCAGGTCTGATTGATGTTATGCACCTCTTTCTCCAGCTTCCGCAAGATCAAGAGTGCCTTGTCTCCTAGCAAGTAAAAGGGTCAAATCGCTTCGGGCGATTCATTAACAGCCATATATAACGGCATTATGGAGCACGAAAACTATACGAGATGTCTCGTATAGATTCCCCAATGCATATGATAAGTTCTGCAGGGAGACCGTTCAAAACGCGGTTGTCTACTGCGTCGCTGAAGAACAAACATACTCCCCTCCTTCCTCTTGATACCGTCTGACGTAGTTGTGTGTTCAATAATAACTCAAAATGAGTCGTGCTTATTACCATTCCCTTCCCCGGTCGACCTTTCATACTCTCCAATAGACGTCTACATGTTATTTTACACCCACATCTGTCACCTCCGAGAAGGAATGTCAGGGTATTTACTTAGCTTATCGCCTACCTCGTAATTTCATCATATAGTACACCAAACGCATTGTCGGGACCGGCCTTGTCTGACGTAGCAAGTTCATCAACTATAACCCTGCCGCACTCGGGAGCCGCCGCGTCAAAGTGTGGTGGCAATGCATAGTTTCATGACAACGATTTGCAAACTTAGCTAGACTAGACATCTCGGTCACTTGCACTTCAAAACCTTCTGATGCACTGTGCACATAGCCATCGAACCAGTGCGGTATAGATAGAGCAGGTCCGCACCTCGCCCTCTGTTTCCTGCATATCGCGACTTGCCTTTCGCCTGAAACGAGCAACGTGACATCCAAACTGGGAGGAAAGTAGAGCTGGGCGGAAGGGCAGGACAAGACAAGCGCATGAGTATGAGCGCCTCGCAGGGCGGTCAGCGTACGCCGGCTGCACCGCGCCCATCGCTGCCCGCACTGCTTTCCACGGTGCTGCTGCTGCTGGCGTGCTGCGTGCGCGAGGGCCATGCACAGCAGCAGCAACACCATCCAGCGCGCGGCGACGCAGGCCTCAAGATACCGCTCGCGCATGGCAATGGTCCGCGCATACGAGCACGCTCGCAGGCGCATCTCAAGACGTGGGCAGTCAACGAACGCCTGCGGATCAACGAGAAGTACGGCGGAATTGCGGCAGGCTCCTCGTTGCTCGAACAAGGCAGCAGCATCAAACGGAGGAACAGCTCGGCGAAGGAGAAGAAAGCGAAGAGACAGAGCAGTGCTGCATCCACCCGGTCGAGCGGCGGCACCATCACCGTCCCGCCTTCAACGTCTGGCGCCTCGGCCACTCGAGCGTCTACGTCTGGCATTGCTGGCGGCAGGGACAATTCGAGCTCTTCAGCAAGAGCCTCGTGGGGCCGGACGAACTTGACCAACTATCAATCAGATTTGTAAGTTGACCGTTCTTTGTTATACTATCTTCACGCCGGATGCCTGGTGCTTGCGATCTCCATGCTTGGCGGCCCATACACAGGCCAAGACCAGGTCGCATGCTGCGGACACCCAATTGAGCATTTCGAGAGCAAGAAACAAAGCTGACATGTTGCGTCATACCTACACAGAGAGTACTATGTTGGTCGATAAGGATCATTACTAGGTTCGCACAGCGGTATTGACTTATTTCTACCCTATTCGCCTGCTAGGCCCCAATACGTGTAGGAACGCCAGCCCAAACCTTCGTGCGTACTGTCCCCATGGTCTTTCCTCTTCGTTCACGGGGGAACTAATCCTCATTCCGGTTTGCTTTGCCAGAATGTCATCCTCGATACTGGATCATCAGATTTCTGGCTCGTCGACAGCAACTGCACTTCGGTAGACTGCACCCAAGTTAGTACATTTGCGGCGAACGTATCTAGCTCGTCTGCCAGTACCGCCAGGGATTTTACAATACGTTATGGGATGGTGAGTTTGGGACAGTATGGTATCTGGTACAAATGCCGGCCTTGTTTAACAATTCTGTGCTTTCTTACAGGGTTCCGCCTCTGGCCAGCTGTGGAACGATACAATATCTCTAGCAGGGCATGCACTCGACAATCAGACTGTGGCACTATGTGACGAAGTTAGTGGGGCACTGTTGGGCGGAAATGCTTCAGGCATCATGGGTAGGCTAACGGCATTCTCACCCGAAACATGCGTCAGTATCGAGACCACGCTGATAGCTGCTCGTCCCATGCAGGACTTGGCTTTCCCGCCCTCTCGGTGACTGGTGCTGCCCCTTTCTGGATGAATCTAATGGAAGACAACTCGACAGAACTAGACTTTGATGGCTTCTCCTTCTACTTCACGCGGTTTATCAATGTTACTAATGCTACAGATACGGAATATGGGTGGGTTTTGTCTCGACATGTGATAACATAAGACAACGTTGACCAAGTGGATTATTTTCATTGTTGCATTCTATAGCGGCCTCTTTACGCTTGGCACGCTTTCAAATGAGTCCTTCACCGGCGAAATAAACTATGTAGATGTGCCGCAAGGCAGTGAATCGTATTGGGTCGTTCCAATGACCGCCATCGCACTGAATGGGACAAATATCACGGATCTAGGCACGCCCAATGTAGCGATTGACTCCGGGACAACATTAATAGGTGGACCTAGTCAAGTCGTGGAGAATTTCTACGAAACCATTGGAGGAGCGTATGCTCTTGATAGAGAATACGAAGGGTATTATACCTACCCTTGTGATGCGGACATTGACATCTCCTTCACTTTTGGCAACGTGGTATGTTCCAGAGCTTGGATTAGCCCGTGCAGCACGCTAACGTACTCTTCTCTGCCGTGCTGTCGAACTCCATCAGACATACCCTATGACATCGGATGATCTAAATCTAGGCATCTTCAATAGTGCTACCAACCAATGTCTGGGTGCCTTTTTCGATCTCACACTTTCTTCTGGGTCCGCTGCCGTGATCAGCTGGGTCATAGGTGGAGCTTTCCTGAAGAACGTGTACTCGTAAGTCCTGCCGACCTTTTTAGGCATTCGCTTCCTTTGTCTGAAGTTGGTATCTTGGGTGATCTGTGCCATAGCATTTACCGTTACGAGCCTGGCCCCTCAGTCGGCTTTGCGCAGCTGTCTCCTGCTATTCTCGCCAATTCAAGCCGACGAGTCACCGGATCTACGTCCCCCCGGTCGACAGACGGCCACTTCATATCGGGCGTGTTTGGTGGTCCTACGTTACCGGCGAATGGGTCGATCATAACGGGTTCCCCGTTAGACGACAGCGTGGTATCAGCTACAAGCACGCCCGCTGCGCCCGCGCCAGCTGGTAATCAGCCATCCACAATCAGCATATCAGCGTCGATGGGGAGAAGAAGTATGCTTTCGTTGAGTCTGAGGGAAAGTGGCACGACAGTCTTCCTCCTAAGTATCGTATGGCTTGGAATATGGACACTCGGCATGCATTCCTAGACAACGATCGGGATCTGGATGATGCATGAACTTTGTCTCTCGTGTTCGTAGTTTGTTCAGTAGCAGTTCGACCGTTTCCCCATCATAGATTCCGTTGAGCATCAATCTAAGTGCTAATTACTTCATACCTGGACTGCCTATTGTACGCATGCAATCCAAGCATTCTCAACAGACAGATCAGGTGTGTAGATCGGGCGAAGAACAAGCTGCTTTTCTAGACCTTCTATTGTTGGGCAGTCCAATCTTCCTTTTCCTCACGTGACCGTCGATCGCACGAGCCCGAGGTTTGTTTTTGCAGTTTTCGCTTGTCCTCCTCTTTTCTTCTCTCCTCCACACGTCGTTGACATCTACTTCAATACCGATTTGCATTCGATTCGTTTGATTCTGCCTCTGAATACATGAGCATAACAGCATGCCGACCGCGATGACTGAACGGAAGCTGACTCGCGCTCACGCCATGTATCTCGGCGAAGAGAATGGTGTCGATGCTGCTGGACTGTCTGATTCTGCACTTGGTGAGGCTTTGGAATACTCGTCCAACTCATCTATTCTTCTCGCTGTTGGTGCCATGTCTACTGACAAGAGGCGCTGTTCATGATGTTTTGCTTTCCTTCTGTTCTTTCACGTTCTTTTTGCCTACAGTCGCAACGATTGATGCTGATTCTACTGCTAGCACTGACACTGCATCTGACAATGCCGACTACGCAAAGGACCACACCAGGATTGCTTCCTCCATTCCATCTGGAAAACTGTCGGACTCAGCTCCTGCCTCTGACGCAAGTAACAACAATGCCAGCCCCAGCTCCAACTCGGACAGTAAGGCGCATGGTTCTCGCGATTTTCCGACTTTTGCTGCCTCTGCACTGAAGATGCCTGGACCCGGCTATGAGCTAGATCCTCTGCCTGCTACTCCTACTCGGCTTCAGTATACGCCTTCCTCGTCACCCGTCGACTCTCGGTCTGCATCTGCTGGAACATCTCCCTTCTCTAGATATCCTTCGAGAGACATAAGCTCAACTCCTGCTATTTCGTCTGATCCCATGCAAGCGTTCAGCGCCGCTATGGGTCAAACTGGTGGTTTCTACATGAACACTAATGGTGAAAGCATACCTCACTGTATCTCCCAGCTTCAAAGATCCGGTCAAGCAGGTCGCTCCGCAACTCTACGCGAGTCTCCACGCGATAGAATCATTACGACTGAAAGTGACCAAGACTACTTCAGTATGTCAAGTTACTCTACTAACTCGTCAAGGTCTTCCCTCTACTCAGGACGGAAGCAAAACTCCATAATTTCTCCACACTACAAAGAAGATTCGGGCTATGGCCCTCCAGATTCCCCTTTAGAGCCTCAACACCATCGCCATCGCGAGTTCCCAGTTCACTATCAGTTACACGGCAGTGCCAGAGATAGATCGCGGCTGGCTCCTCGCCTAGAAGAAAACGCTATGCTGAGGGATTCAGATGAGTCTGTTGACAAAAGTAGCCCGGCCCGCGTTATTGGCCATGGGCTCAGTGAATCGCACGATCACCACGGCAGGGTTCACTTCAAAGTCAATCACCAGCTCCAGGAAAATCTCACACTTCGCATTGGCGACTTCTGGCAGGCAGAGGGCAACTCCCTTCCACAATCTCTCCACGATGCGGGACGACTCGTCCAAGGCGGATTTCACGGAAGCACAGTCCTCTCTAACGACTACAACCATCGAATGCATACATCTGCAAGCAATGTACCCTACTTTAACAATGCGCAAGGGCCCGACGGAGGTTTGCGGCAGTCTTATCCTGTAAGCCATCTCGCTTTGTTGATGCTACTACTGGGCAGTCCTTGATAGAATGAATGATGTCGGCCATGCAGGCAACCCCCCTGCATGACGAGCCCCGCCTAACAAGCACAGCTCCACCGAGGTGAGGTTTTCTTTTCCACACCTATAGAGCACAGTCAGTCTTCTCAGCTCCTGCCTGCTCTTCAGTCCAAATACGAACGCGTTCCGTGTTCTCAGTAGTTTGGTCGATCAGATGACCCTCATGAGCAGCGAGCATTATTTCCAGAAACAGGAGTTGGCGAAACAACGAGAAGAGCTGGACAGGCAATACCAGGAAGTCAAGGAACTTCAAGGACAGCTTTCAGCAATTGGACTTGTCCCTTTGCATCAATCGCATCAATCGCATCAATCGCATCAATACACCGCTGTGAATTGCACTGATGGCGATTTCCCGGGATTACGAAGTGGACCTCCTTCTTCTGCGGGAGAACGCGGCAGTCCCCTCACTCTCACTGACGGTTCCTCACGCTCGCTGTATGCGTCTTGTCCGGTGTATCAGACTAGATCACATCCTTCTGGGTTGGCAGTGCCGTACTTTCCTCCTAGACGTAGTCTGCCCGTTTCAGAGTCGCAGCAAGACCCTCGAAACGGCATACCATCGAAGCCACCGCCATACTTGGCGCCTAGCGGGCCTGCAAATGTACCTTACGGCGGCAGCCAGATGGGGCCCATTTTGTCTGGCTCACAGAGCCAGCTTAGTCTTCATCAGGCTAATGGTGCAGGTGGCGGGGCTGATGGCGTACCCAACGGACCTTTTCATGCCTTGGCTGCCGCTTCAGGGGTTCTTCTAACAGAAAAGGTGATGCAGCGGCTTACAGGTGACAATGCCATCAGGCTGATGGCATCCCATCATAGAATCAACGTGAACCTGATCATACGCCGAAACTCCAGTACGCCTCGGGAAGCGATTCGCCGCTCAACTACCAGGTAAAGAAGGGCTCAATGCGAGCGGTAGTATGCATCCTACAACTGAGACATTTGACATGAGCACAGCCTCTGCTCAAGCAGATTCTAGATCGAAACGACCAGCAGGCTAGCATATTTTTACAACAAAAGCTGAAAAGTTGTACAGATCCGTACAGAAGGCTGCAAATCATTGACAGCGTCATTCCTTTCGCTATTCATCTGATCACGAACCGGTATGTGAGAATACTCCGCGGTATCATGCTTGCGTTTAATGAAAACTTTTCGCATGTGTCGGGTAGTTTTGGAAACTTCAGTAAGTCTTCAATCTAGCCCGGAGAAATATGTCTAAAGATATGGTGCCTCTAGTTGTATCTAGATGCTTGGAACTAGGCACTTTACAGCAGAAAAATGCTATCGCGCAAGCGATGGCTGGTCAACTAAGCAACCTTTCCGCAGACACATATGGCTCGCATGTAGTCCAACGGGCATTGGAGGAGGTCCCAGGCTTTGACGAGCTGGTTGTGAGCGAGTAAGGACATCCCTCCGCTTGTAACTCAAGCACATATCTCCTGACGCCGAGTCACTGTGCAGACTTTCTCGGGATCCAAAGAGTTTCACCACGTAGGCCACTTGCTAGCGCGTCGGAGAGAATTAGATTAACTGTCATGGTGCATCAGCAAATCCGCTGGACACGTATGGTCTAAGATTCTGGCCAGTCCTCGACCAGCTCCAAACCTATATGTCGCTCTGAAAGAACGCAGAGACTGGTCCAGTATCGCTATGGACGAGGCTGGGAGTCTCCTGTGTCAAGCTATCCTGGAGAACTGGCCAGCCGAGGAGAAAGAGTTTATCGTAAAAACGTTGATAAAAGATACCGTGAAGCTCTGCAGCTCTCAATGGGCTACGTTTGTTGTTCTGCAGTATGGTCATCGCCTACACAGATTGGAGAGATGTGCGCTGACATCGTTGAAAGCAGTCTCATCGAGCATGGTCGGGTAAGAAGCATCCTCTACTGGCTAGATCAACTGTCTGATTACCTCCCGATTAACAGGCTGATGACCGGGACGCCATCTTTCGTGTTCTTCTGGAATTTGCAATCAACATATCACAAGATCAATATGGGGCCAAAGCAATGTAGGGGAAAGCATCCAGGTGTATCTATCTGCATCCCAGTTGATGTTCTTTTCATGTGCAGCGAGAAGATGATCAAAACCGCAGGCTTGTCCTCGGGCATCGTCAAGAAATACGTCCATACGGTATGCGATGCTAGCCAGTGCGTAACTTCAGCCCTGAGGGGAGCGTGAACAGCTTGTCGATCTGATACAAGCAACAAATTGAACAGGGGTCGACCTGCTGTCATTTCCATTTGTCAGACTGCTAATGGCAGTCAGATCATCACCCTCCTTTTGACGAATGCCCCGAGCGATCTTAAGGAAATGCTCATTGAGGCCATCCGACGACATGGCGTTACCCTCAAAGGCTCAAAGCACGGTAGCCGGTAAGCAAGTGATCTGCCTTGATCTTAGTCGGTCAAGATGCCTAACTGGATTTACTAGCATCTGGTTCGTTGTTGAACGGGCCAGAGCTTGGCGTGGCCACTAGTCTGAACATGCGGATCGAAACCCCCGCAAAGTAGAAGAGATCACTACAGAACATCAACACTCGAAGCACTGCGAACGGTCGGCGTGATGATCAATCGTCAGCCCATCCTATTGATGTGCATAGCAAATGCATGTAGAATCTCACCCAAATGCTCACCGATAACACTCGTCCCACCAGGAATTGTAAACTTAGTGCTCAGTCCAAATTTGAAAAAACAAACAAGATGGTTCGTAGACTGGAAATACCCTGCATGCAAAGCAATATGTAGCTATAGATTACCGTCCGTCATGCACAGCACCGCGCATGCTGGATGCCCAAGTAATTACAAATGCCCATGCGAAGAAAGCCAAACACAAAGTATATCCCTGGTGATTATGCATACGGCATTAGTGTTTAAAGAGTATTAGGGAGGATGATTACCAAGTCTGCACGTGATTAGACCAAGTCCGATTATCAAAATCTCGAACAGGTACCCAATCACTGAGCATAATCCTTGGAGCTGCCGCAGCACCTAGCCCAGATTGATGATTTCTTGGCCTCTTTGTTTGGTACGGCCGCAGCCTTTTCTCCTGTGGGTGCAGTAGTTGCGGCAGCGGGAGCAGCAGCGGGAGGAGTGGATGTCGTTGCAGGGTGAACAGCAGCAGGAGCAGCTGAGCTTTCCTGTGAAGGTTCTGTTCCCGACACCGGGGCTTGGGCTTTAGGCTGATCAACGGTGTATCCTTGTTGTGCGTCTGCAATAATAACAAACAACAATGTCAGTTCTATGAGTACTGCTTATACCCTGATTTACTTGCAAGACGTACCCGAACTGCCGCTAACGGCATGAGCTGCTCCACCAGCTGCGGCGGATGCGGGTACAGACTCAGCAGCCATAGTCGTGCCATGGTTAGAGTGGCCAGCAAGTCTGAATAGCAGAAAAACAAACAAAAAGAGAAAAGTCAATTGACGATGCGTCAGCGAAAAGATCCGTTGATGGGACAAAGGAAAGGTATCATCGTCAGTCTAGACGGCCGCATAGCATTCGAAAGGCATAGCAGGGCAGGCATCGTGATCATAACCATTGTCTGGGAAGTATTGTCTAGATTATGCTCGACAGCATCATTGACAAGTTGCCAACAAAAGTATGACTAACCGCTGGAGCTAAGCTAGGCTTACATGTCGCTTCGTGCCCTTTGTTCGATTTTTTGGTACGCCTTCTTCCTCGCCTGCCTGCCGTGCCATGCCATGCCATTCGAAACTGCTCCACCGAGCAGCCGTCTAGAGCAGAACGTCTAATAGCCAAAGGCTGAAAGTGCAGCATATGGCTTACTTGGCCTTTCCAGCGACGAGGTTGCCGACGAAACCAGCAAAGTAAGAGCCCTGGTGCTTCGCGACGTTGAGATCGGACTGGACGGGTTGTCTAGATCCATCACCTCCTGCTACCGTACCGGCACCGTAGGCGGAACTATCGTGTGATAATGTCAATATTAGTCATGAAGATCTCGCGCTGAAAGACCTGTAACTCACCCTCCGATGATCTCGTCAAGCTTTGTGAGTCTACATTAGTTCAACATGAAAGTGGTCAACTACTTGCTGTCGAGTTATGGTTGAAGGGCGACCGAATAATATGCTTACTCTGGGTGGGAATATCCAGGAGGAACGTATGCGATACCATGGTGGATGAAGAAAGGCATGGTAGTCAAGGCGGTTGTCTCTAGGCCACCGTGCTGACTGTTCCAGGGGCGGGAAAACGGGTGATCAGTCAACACTTTCCAAATGAGATGCTAGTGTTGACAGACTCACGAAGCAGTGGAGGTGTAGACGGTTGCGCACTTGCCAACAAGCTTGCCGGCAGCCCATTGTTTGCCGGTTGAATCGAAAAAGGCGGAAACTTGAGCTGGAGCGCGGCCATATCTGGTGGGGAAGCCGAAGATGAACTGAAGGCATTGCCAGTGGAGCGTGTCAGAGGTAACGCCGGCAGGAGACCGATACGAATGCATGCGTTACTTACACCATCGTACTCTTCTAGCTTGTCGGCGGTGATGACGGGGAGGTCTGAGGCGCGCAAGGTGAATTTAAATTAGGACTAACACGAATGGATGCTGGATGCTGATGACCTACTAGGACGAGAGATGGCATGCTGCTTAGCTAGAATCTCCTCGGAGAGTGTTTCTGGGATCTGGAAGACATCGACATGTGCGCCACTGAACGACCACGGAAGAAGCCATGTCAGAATCTGCGAGCGTCTGCGGACGAGTGCAATCCGCAGCGAATCTACAGCTGTATACTCACGTGCTCTTGGCGCCCTCTACGATGGATTCGGTGAGTCTGGTGTGCAGGGAGGTGATCGGGGAGGAAAATGGCGAGCGACGCTATCAGTCGGGAGCGGAGAGGAGCGTTAGTTCACGGCGGGACATACTTGGTGATGTGACCGTAGCTGCGGGTTTGCGGATTTGTGAGCAGGTTAGCAGATGGATGGGCAGCAGTAGACTATGCTGTGTATAGCTTACGTCGAGCTGCAATGACAGTTCGAAAGCATGATTAGCAGGGGGTAGGACCGTTATCGCAGTGCGGGACCTACTAGTAGATGACGGCGATCTTGGCAGCAGCCATGGTGTGTGCTGGGATTGATTGAGAGGTGTGTTGGTTCTGTGTGTTGTGAAGCTATCAAGTTCTGGGAAAGGAAGAAAGCCACGGGCATCGAGAGCTGTTTATGTAGCTGTCCGAGCTGTCCGGGGTGCAGCGTGAGAACGGGGTTTCCAACTTAGGAAACCATCAGTCATACAACGTGGGAGAATGCAGCATAAGCAGTGCGCATAATGCGAGTGCAAGGACAAGGACAAGTCAGGCTGGAGTTGTTCGGCTGAGTAAGTACAGCTTGCTGGGAAGTGCGTGCTGCTGTGATCCGCCCGCAGTAACTCGCGCGCGGACAGCAGACTAGTCGCGAGAAGCACGGTCAGGGTCCGGCTGCATATCCGAGTAGCAAGGAGCAATCCGGCGAGACCACAAGCGGGCAGGTTCATAGTCGCCTGCAGGCTGCTGACCTGTTCAGGCTTGCTCTGTTAATATACCAATGACCACCCTGCTCCAACTCGGTGGCGGTGACCTGGAAATAGACGTCGAGGAATGGACAGGCAGAGACATGCTGCGCTGGACGATACATTCGAGCTGCAACGCCAATGGCAGTATACCAATGCTAACCTGCTCACTATTGTTGCTGCGTGTGAACAATGATGGTTCATTAGTACTACTGCTGCACCCAGCTAAAGCCTGGACACGCGGCTATTTGCTCCTCCGACCACCTCCTTGAGTACCACTATGGCCACAAATACCATGCGCACGAGGGGAACGACGGTCCTGGGCCTCGTGTTCTTCCTGGCGCTGTGCATCCTGTCCTGTTCGGGCCAACAGCACACCTTCGCAGCGTCATCGTCCACACCGCGCTCTTCGCTGAGGCTCGGTGCTATATCCCGGACAGTGGACCTGGGTGGAGCAACAAGCAAAGCAACGACCATCTACTCCTTGAAGCCACCGTCGCCGTCGCCAGGGGACGATGCTGCCCAGGTGTTCGTATTCGCCATCGATGCAAGAGACGCCGCCAACCTGAGCTGGGTGGAAGCATACACTGGCAGGACCGGCAACACGAAGAAGCCAGTGAAGATAGAAGCCTTGGATCAACCCACCGATGGGTAAGCTTTTGTCGCAATCATTCTGCTTCTGTGTGCAACAAACGCTGATGTTCTTGTATCTATCCGCCCTTGGACTAATTGCCAATTGCCATTCAAACGCGCAGCAACGCCCTGTACTATGCAGCTAGCATCCCGCCTTCTTCAATCAAGCCGAATGAAGACATCCATCTCTCCGTCTATACGACCTTTAACCATCTCACGACCCCTAAACCGGCTGCACTGCCGCAGGAAGCTGCGCATCAAGGCATGTATTGGGAACGTGATCTAGTAGGTGGTCAAATCATCAACCCAAGCGATGAGTTGGCCGGTGGCAGTATAACAGTCAGAGTCAAGTGAGTACGGTCCCCCAAATACCATGTTGGCTTTATGTCTTTACCTTGGCTGAGTCCCATGCTCTACCCATCCAGATGTCCAACCCCTCGTGCTGCGGAAGACATGGTACCGCAGGGATGGACAGCTTCGCATACTCCTGGATCAGCTATCATTCAGTTCACAAACACCGGAAGTTTAGGAGCGACATCGGGTGCTCAGGTAAGTGGTTCGCAAGGCTCATCTTCGCAAAAACTTTCGGGTTGCACAGGCTCAAGACATGCTTATACCCTCCCGGGCAGATCGCTTCTATTCACTATGAACAACCTGAACCTGTCCTTTCTGTCCGAAAGCTTGACAGAACTGTTCAAGTGTCTCATTGGGGAAACCATGTTGCCATTGAGGATGAGATTTTGCTCGTCAATGATGGGCCGAAGTGAGTGTGACGGCCACGCTACCTTGAACGCTGCTCTAGTGCTATCCAAGTCAGCCGGATCCGTGCTTGAGCTCACTTTCGTCTGCCTCGCTTTGTACAACAGATTGAAAGGTCACTTCTCCCGCTTGTCGCATCAAGCTCTTTCCTACCAGCGCAGAGGAGCAGCTTTCGTTACACCTCATACAGCAAACAACATAGTGTACTCGTTACCGGGAAATGTCTATTCACCATACTTCATAGATGAAGTGGGCAACGTCTCAACATCAAGATTCAGACCCGCTCCTCGTCCATCATCTACAGTGTCTTTGCATAAAGCACAACAGAACCTTGCAAAGTCACATTTACAGTTGACACCTAGATATCCTTTACTTGGTGGATGGAATTATTCTTTCTCGGTCGGATACAAACAACCGTTGGATGATGTTCTGAGATATGACAGGACCAAGCGAGAATATAAACTGGCTATACCATTCTTGACGGACTTGAAGAATGCTGCTTTCGATGATGTGACCGTCAAGCTCGTTCTGCCAGAGGGTGCACAGTGAGTTTGCGATAGATCGTGGCCACATCTGAATAATGAACAACCCTTGAAGAAATTGTCACTGATGCTATATGCACACAAACAGTGATGTTCTCGTATCATACCCCTTTGAGGTAGAATCATCCAATACAGTCAAGACATACAGCTACCTGGATACATCAGGTCGGCCAACAATAACGTTACACCGGGAAGCATGTGGGGAACATCACGCTCAAGATATCCTCATAACCTACAAGTTCACGACGTTAGACTTGATTCAGAAACCTGCAGCAGTGGCTGGTTGCGCTTTACTCGCTTTCATCGTGCTTGGATTAGGCAGAAAAATCAATTGGAGTATACAGGGAGAAAAGGCAAAGGTTGGGAAGATTGCGTTGAAGTGAATGGTTGGTATTGCTAGACTAGAATAATCGTTTGCCTTAGCCCTGCCCGAGAGTAGAGTTAAGACGAAATGAAGTAGATTTCTGCCCCCAATACTCTTCAGGCTACGTAGTCAATGTATGAGCAGATGCGTAAGATGGTTTAACTGCAGAATAGAACCTAGAGGGTCGTGAAGACTTTCAGGCATGTTACGCTATTATCGTCGTCAACGCGATACGATCCAAACTCCTTGCAGCTTCACCGTATGAAGCCATCGAGATATGCAAGCGCGCTAACGAGAAGGGCTCCCAGGAAGTGGCAGGGCATAAGTGGGTTCACGTTCCATCCTTACAGCTTGCCAATTCGTCAATACCATATCGAAGATCTCGCCATCCGACTCTGTCTGATGCGTAACGGGAATACTATCCTGTTATCAGGAAGTGGTGACATAAGGCATAGGTCAGTCTACACGAACAAGCAAAGATTATAAACATGCGCAATAAGCCATCTTACCAGTCTCGGCCTGCTTGAGCTCACTACGGGTGTTGGCGGAAGAACCGATTCTGCGCGTTTCGTCCAGCTTGAACCTATGGACGCTTGACGCGAGTTGGGGGCATCGTGCATATCAGTCGCTGTATGCAGGCCTCGTTCAGATCTGTTACCAAAGTGGTCCTGCTTTGAACATCCATCTTGGCTGTAAATACTCCCTTCTGAGCTGTCGTAAGAAGTGGAATGTTGTGCCTTGTGGAAATTACCAAGGTTTCCAGAGCGCTCATACATACTCGGAATGCTAGCTGAAGAGTTACTATGTTTATGCAATGGGTTACACCCAGGTCGATTGGTTGACCTTGAAAATTGAGGTTGTTGCTGCGTGGGCTCACACTCGTCCAACCGCGGAGTAGGCAACGGCTTGTTCAGCATAGGACTCGGTACGGACCGAGGAAGAGGAGTCGTATTGCTTCCCTTTTGTTGGCACTTGGCTGAAAGAGGTGCAGTCGATTTAGCAGAACCTTTCGGTACTACGCCAGTCTGATACAGAGTATCCTTGACAGTTCCTGATCCGCACGATATCACGCTTATGGGATCTGACCTAGGAAAGATCGTGGCGATCTCTTCAACTTTCGCAACATTTCTTCCCGAAGAGGAACGTACGGATGCTTCTGACAATGATCTGACATGCATACCGTATCTACGAGCAGCCCGGGGTGAGGCCGAAGCATGTCGAGAAGTACTGGATTCGTAACCTGGATCGACAGTCTCATTGGACGAGTCAGATCGCCTAGGTGATCTGTACCGCGAAGATAAACTGCTTCGAAGTGTCCCGACTGTGTGCAGTGATTTGCGTACAGTCGTGAAATCGAGTCTGATGCAGGCCTCGACCGACGGTGCTTCCGCGGGCTGCCCTAGTAGGATGAGGAATGGGAACTTCCGTGGAACCCAGCTGGTCTCTATTTCAGTATCGCGCTTCAGCATGATTCGAATGCTAGACGTGCCATATTCAGCGGCCTCGACATCCGTTGCGCCGAAAGGCGTACAAGCCTGACGAAAGGTAGCGGAGGCAGGTGTTGGACAGGCCGATGCCATGGCACGGCATCCTCTACCAGTAAATTTGTCTCCCTCGATGACAATTGGTTTTGAAATATGTGCTAGCCGTCGTTCGAACAGGCGGTACTGTGAGGATTCTGCCCCGCGACCTAATACTGCCGGTGCTCCTGAATCGCCATCCTCATTGTGAAGTGCCCGATATAGAATAGGACCGAAATCCTGTAAAAAGTTCGAAGAGACCAAGTTCATGGGAGCAAAACCCCGAACGATTGGCTCAGGGCATGCGAGACTATCGCGCGATGCATCGCTAGTCCGCTGGGCGCCATGTTCTCGGGATTTCGAGAAACAAGGCGACGATGCAGTTCGCTGGTGTCGAACTTGCGCTCTGATGTCAGCCATCTTGAAGTCGAGCTGCAAGGAGATGAACTCGAAGTTCTCCCGGGACCTGACGCCCGTCTCACCTTGAAACGGTTCTAGGGATAAGGTGAAGCATAGCAAGCTCCGAGGGACACTTGCAGACCCTTCTCTTTCACCCACGCGATCCAGCTGAAATGCTGGACCAAGACTAGGATTCAACGGGTTCGAAGTCGTTGCGGGTCTGTGGTTCCGGAGATCCCAAGTTGAAGCAGCAGATGGGTCGGCCTCGTACTGTATATGTCGGTCCAACGTTAGCATAACTTTAGCTTCTCCGTCAGTCACATGTGTAAGCAGCGGTCCCGAGTTATTCAAGCGATTATCCGGCAAATTTGAACCCTCCACAGTGCTGCGCCCGGCTGGCTGCCTCATGGGGTTTTGTCTTCCTTGGTCTGTTGCTGAAAGCCGACTATGTGCATTCCTTTCGCCCTCAGATTCGTTTCCGATGACAGATCCGCTAAGCTTGACGAACGAGTGCAGTTTGCTTGCGAGTTTATCTGGTGTGTCATCGCCTCCTTGCCACGGACAGGGAGACTGAGGGTTCGAGGAGACTACAGTACGACGCCCGGGCAGAGATGAACTATCCAACCCATATCCTGACTGTTTCCGTAAGCGTATAGTATCGAGTGAAAGCAGGGGTCGGTGCTTTGAAGGCTGCATGCTCTCTAAGCTTTCCAAGCTAAGCACGCAGTGCTTTGTGGGTAGCGTGCTCGGGCTTGGCTCTTTCACTCAACCCTAGTTATCGTATGAGCTATGGTACTGTGCTGTCATTCAAATACCGCCCTTGCTCGGTTCATGTGTCAGTCGGCGTGCATTCGAGGAGTGGAACCAGATCGTACTGGGCGGCGGATAATCCAAGTCTGCATGCTTGTATGACGGGCAAGCTGGGCGGTGCAAGCTGTGCGTTACGCCATAGCCATATTTTCAGATGACTTATCCGAGCTGCATTGTCTGGTGTTGCTCATTTCTGGACTGCACGCCTCATTGCTCGCTGCAAGCTGCAAGACTGGTTAGGCCGTTGCAGTATCCGAGAGAAGATGGGGACGGCAAGAGCGCTGTTGCATACTTCCTTTTCCAGGCCAACTGACAGTTCGAGGGTTGTTGCTGCGCACGCAGGGATGAACGATGCTTGCTGGTAGTGACTACCACGTTGAACAATTGGTGCAAGACAGGCTTTGGTCCGCCCATGGCCAGTCAATCTGAAGTCGGCTTACGGGGTGGGAGGCGCGATGAGGCAAACTTTAACTGTTCATTGTTGTCGCATTTAACTGTTCATTATTGCACATGTGAAGAAATTGCAGATAATCCGATGTACACCTATAGCCAATGAATTGACAACCTTACGGCGACAAGGAAACCAAATGTACGGAAAAGACTAGATAACGGAAAGCTGCTTTTGCTATTGCACTGAACCTGTATAAAACCGTAAGGGATGTTATGAAGACGACCATACTGCCCATCAAGGGGGGAACCTAAAAGCTGAGCTCGAGGGAGACACAAATACGAGCCTGTTTGACTGGTTCGAGACTAGACTGATGAACTTTATCTTGCGTGGAACCATGTACCTATAAAACTTGGAAAGTCGCGACGGGAAACTGATTGACATCCTGCTCTGTAAACTTGCGCCTCTTGTACTGCATTCATAGATCATCAAACTTGACTGTTACTGCTATGCAACTACGATCTTCTCATTTCCTCCATCCAGCAGGTGGAGTAGCGTTCCCGAAGATGCCAAGTGAATCATTGGATTTGTTGTCCAGGGATGTGTGTAGCTCCTCGTTGCTGTGACGAGCGCCATTGATGGGTCTGCCTCCTCCATTCCTGCCACCACCTGGCGCCCCATAAGAGGGTGTAGCAACCCCGGCAGCAGCGTGAGCAGCATCGGAGAAGCCGTTCATCTGTCCATTGCTATCATATCCGTTTGCTCCTGGATAGCTGGCCTTGCGTTGATGAGCGTTGGCAGCCGCCAGATACTGAGCATATGCGGAGTTGGCAGCGGCTTGCGAGGGGTGAGCATGCTGTGTAGCAGAAGTCGCAGCTGATGCTTCGCTACCGTTTAAGCCGCGGTGACTACCGTTGATAGAAGCGGAGGCGGGAGTGGAACCAAAGCTGCTGATAGGTGTCTGCGAGGTAGTAGTCGATCCGGAAGAGATCCCGGACTGCATAGGAGCGCCCGGCATGGGATAGTAGGCTGCCGGAGGTGGTGCAACGTAACCGCCTCGTGCAAGATAGGGATTAGAAGCGTAACCGTGATCCAGAGCTTGCGATGCAGGGTGGTGATGATGGGGATGAGGATAGCCGGCCATCATCATGGGTCCCATAGCTACAAAAAGGCAGGGGCGACTTAGCCGGACTTACAGCAACGGCACAGATGAGAGAAACTTACGCATTGGCATACCCATGGGGTTATAGCGGCTGGGAGGCATCATTCGATTTCTAAGTAGAATGTCAGCCACCAAGCCTAACGAGCATCAAAAATGCGAGACGGATTCTCTCTCACCTAGCCAAGGATACAGGCAATCTGGCGAGAGGGTCGCCTTGCACACTTGCACCATTGGGGCCTGTAACATTGAGAGCTTGGAAGCCCTGCGAGTAGTAGGTTTAGCTATTCATGACACTTGTTACTTCCGACCGGCAGCTTTGCTATAGCCTACCTTTGGACCTCTTCCGAGCTCATACTCAACCATCTCCCCCTCTGCTAGGGTCTTGAACTGAGCGTCACCTTGAATGGTGGTCCAATGAATAAAGATATCGACATCACCAATTTCTGAGGGCATATTGTCCCAGATGAAACCGAATCCTGTATGTGCGAATATCGGACGATTAGCAAGCTCAGCATTGTTATGTGGAGTAACATACCCTTGGTAGAGTTAAAGAACTTGACAACACCATGTCTTCGAGGCCACATGGTCGACACAGCTGGATTGGGGTTGTGATGAGGCTGATGGCTAGAGTGGCGAGAATGAGGATGATAATGGCCACCGTGACCTCGGTGGCTGGGATGGCCTGCATGAGGGTGTTGGGGGTAATGGTTTACGTGCGCTACAGGGGGATATTCGTTCATTCCTGGGACTCGGGAAGCTGGGGAGACAGAGTTCGGGCCGAGCGAAGTATTTGCGAACTGGCTTGTCAAAGCATCGAAAGCGGAAGCTGCAGACGGAGAAGTGGAAGAAGGTCCGCCAACAACGGGAGACTTTAGGGATGCTGGGAGGTTCATCGAAGCCGTCTGACGATGTCCAGGGGCGTGGACAGCTCCGGGCGGTGTTCCATTACCCATGCCGCTGCCACTCCCCATCTGAGCCGAATTTGGAGCGACGGGGAGCGGCGCAAAAGCGTCGAATATGGAAGCGCTTGATGAGGAGGACGACGAACCAGGCTTGTGCGACGACAAATGGTGATTGCTTCCGTTGCCGTTGGCTGCGGGTTTTGTCACGAGCAGCGAGCCCTGTGGGTTACCCATCTTTGCAGAGAGGTGCGAAGATGTCGATTCGAGTGAAGTCATTTCAGCGCGTCCGTGGACAGGTGAGGCAGGGACAGCCGGGTAGAAAGCGCAAGTTTGGAGGAGAATCAAGGGTGATAGTCGAAAGGTGTATCGTTATTACGTATCTGTATGATTGTCAGCCAACTTGAAGTCAGCTTTCCGCAGCTTTGATCAGCCAACCTCGATGGGAATTCCCGACGTACGTGAGCACACCTCAGACAGCTGGACTGCCGAAGTGACGGGAGTCTCGGTCTGAAGCGAGACGGTGTCTAGAGGAACCCTGGACGGCAATATGCACCTCCAGCTGGAATGCGTCTCCTGCGATGTGCAATCTTCCTGAATCTGCTGCGTAGCTTCTCGGATCTCTCTTGCGTATGCGCGGCCTCGCGATTTTTTGCGCAGGCACACTCCGGATCTGACAGCGGAGGACGAGGAGGGCACCACGCGGAAGCAGCGGTGGAGCGGATGTGGGCCGATGTGGTTGCGGAGAGAGGTCTGTGCTTGACGTGCCTCCTTCTGCACTGACGGCTGACAGCTGCACTGATGAGCAAAGTGTCTCGAGCCAAAGTATAAAAGCCGTGACAGGTTTGGCGCAGTCGGTCGGTCGGCCGGCGGTCGGGTGGCTGCCGTTGCTCGCGGGAAGGGGAGAAAGGGTGGGTTGACTTGGTGCGGCGCCGAGGAGCAGTGACTTCTTCCCCTGCGTTATCTGTGAAGTGGCCGCAGAGTATTTTGCTTCGCTGACCCTGATCACACTACTACCAATCCTGTTCCTGCTAGCTTCCGTTCCAGCACTTTCCGAAGCCGCTCTGACAAACAATTACTCAAGAGAGTGCTTTACGCGCCTTTCGTTTCTAATCGCCCTTTACTTTGCTCTGCTGTCGGGCGAAAGAATCTTTCTGATCCTCGGCAGTCCGTCTGCCCGGATTTACTGTAAAGCGCAATGACAGAGCTAAAGACTAGTCCTGCTATCGCTATTTGTCCGAGCCTTGTCGGGACGTTGCGACTAAGTGATGGAGAGGCAACAGAGGGCAAGGTCCCCCGGAGTCGCGAAAGGCAACGGCACAGTCACTTCTACTTTCTTGAGAATTGAGCGTATCTGTCGCGAAATGGTAGCTGCAAAGGATCTGCCTTCCCCGCTTTAAAACATCATCGCTTGCTAGGAGGTTAGCGGACTCGGATGCAGGGGCAGGAAGGTTTACACGGCAGGCAATACTGGCCATCGGCCGCGATGATCGCACAAATCGCACATGGGGTACGATCTACCAAATGTCAATGTCTAACAAGAAGAGCGGTGGTGCAACCTTCGAAAACATTGGATGAATACCGGTAGCCCTAGGCTGGTGCAAACGTTGCATACCAGAAACCACGTGCCCGGCTCTTTTCCGAAGGGTTTTTTTCCTCAGCTCGGGGCTGTAATTACTCTAGTGGTACCGGTAGTAAATAATTCAGTTGAAACGGTTTTATACTCTCACGTGTAAATCATGTGCTAGCTATGAGCAGTTGATAGAGCTCTTGTTCGAGACATTGCTTATCTCGTAAGCGCTCATGATCACCGAGTCCATCATAAGACAGAGTTGAAGTCTATAATTGTGTATACCAACCTACATAAAGCACTAGCTACTTAGCCCAACCCTAGACCATCTCTACACCTGGAATCAACAACCCGCTGGCCATGGGTGCTGCCACCTCAAGCTTCTTGCAGCGAAATCTTGGCGCGTAAAGCCAAACCAGCGCGTATAGAGTTTCCTATTGGCTTCGCTGCTCCTGGATTGTCGCAGCCCCTTAAGCAACAGACCACTAGAACCGGAACAAGTAATCTATTCTGCTGTACACGTGGAGAGGTCCACTCCGTGTTATGTCCGTTCCTACCATCATTGCCCGCGTAGGCATCACGTCGCAAGGCTCAAGGCTGGCTTTCTTAACCTCCGAGAAATCCGACGGGATGCGGCACTGAGCCGCCGGCCGGCTCTTTCTTCACGGGTCTAACACCTGGACAGCCTGAGACCGTAGATCGAGCATGATTCTAGCAATGCTCACAGGGTAAATTGGCACCTTCATAGCATACTCGCTGTAATCCACAATATTGCCATCTTCTCCGTTGCTGCCTGTAGACTGCGAGTGTAGTCCAGCGATGTAGTACCTACCTAGGCTCCGAACTTGGTACCTATCTCCGCGCACCGAGGCCTTTGGCTGGCGCCTTCGGTTGTCGAAATAGGCAACTAATAAAGTACTTGGCAGTACCAGTAAGAGTAGTGTACGTGCAGTGTGAATAACAGGTACTATTATGCATATACAGCACCGTCCTACTCAAACCAGTCGATGCGATGCCGAGGTCGTCTCCGCGCTGCCTCCATGCAACTTCAGCGCAACTTCCAAATTGACTGTACAAGGCCAAGCTTTCCCGTCCGGGTGTATTGGGAGCAAAGCAAGCTGTCTGTGCTTGGTTCTAAGGTGCTCATGACGACCTGAACTACAACCAGAAGAATTGTTAGATCGCTCGAATGTTCCAACATACCGGTATCCGCCCTGTATTCGGAGGTACGTCTCCCTGCTGCCGAAAGACACGTGGCAAATATTCGGAACCGAACAACATCCTCTGACGTACCGGAACGAGACCGGTGGCGAAGAAAAAGGCGGGGCCCCGGCCAGCTTTCTCGACAAGAGCGCATCACGCGGTCGCTTACATGTTCCTGCCTAGCAGAAAATCTTGCGGTAGCTTTAGTAGACGCTAAGGGCGTAGAATATGGCAGTCAGGCTGGCTACACGCTCATGCTTAGGAAGGAGCCACTCCTCCGAAGAGCTTACTACAGAACGATTGCATAGCTTTGGCTGCCATAAATAGGCCTGATGACTACCAGAGAGTGGAAGGACTCGTATGCCTAGACACTTAGCAGACGGAAGGCATGTAGGATCCCATGCCGTTCCATAGATGAATAGCGGAATGCATGTTCAGCGGAGTTGTGGCGGACTGTTGCTTGTGGTATGCCGGGAAGGTTGGGATGCTTGAGGTTGCTGGAACCTCAGCCTCTGCGACATCGGATGCACTGGGTACCGGATGAGAATGCTACAATTAGCCATCAGAGGCGAGGTCGCCATTTGGATTGATCGAAACAGTTAGCCTCACTGCTTTCGCTATTATTACTCGCAGCCTGCTGGGATTTGTGCACGCCAGCCAATACCTGCTTCTCAAGGATGGGATCCCGTAGTAATCGCAGCATAGTCTGCTGTCCCACATCTACCGTGTAGTATGCTCCCCGCGCCTCCGTGCCTGTCCGTGTCTTCCTGCTCCACCACACGCACACCTTTGTTGCATCTGCTCGACTCCCGGCCGACACTGCAGACAGCGCGAGACTGTGGACGACCGACATGGAGGGACCTCGCATCTAGGACGGTATACCCGATCATAAACGCACGTAGAGGGTTCTGGTCTACAGGATAGCGGAGCCCTGGTCGACCGGCCTCCATAGGCTTCTCGCAGTTTTCGCTGAAGTGGTGTGTTTTGGAACGTTGAGCTGCTTAGGACGGGCGAATCAAGAGTTACGGATCATCTGAAAACGGCCTGGTCTCGGTATCTGGACATCCTAGGTCATTCCTATTGCAAGTATTGCGCTTGTTTGCGCTCCCACTGTGCCGTCTTGCTTCAATCCCAGGGCTCTTCGCACACCACAGAAAGACCCGTTTTTTGACATCTGCATCAACTCTGGAGGTGAAGGCATCCCGCCGGCTTATACAGCTGCATAAGCAAGAGCAAGCCAAGCGTTGAGCAGGGAACACTCTCGCACTCTCCCAAGGGATGCCATTTGCTCGCCCTGCCTCCAGCCCATCAGGCCAGTCAAACGCCTCTATCGATCACCATGGAAGTCTCGCAAGTCCGGCAAAGCTCGCGACGCCTTGGGATACCAACTCCCTCGAGAGGCAGCTGGCATCCATGAAGCAAGAAGCTGCTGCATCGTCGGCTTCCTCCTCGTCTTCCTCTCCTGCTCCTTCGCACCACCCCTCCAGCCTACCGCGCTCGATGCCTTCACCGAACCTTGACGGCATAACGACCTCCCATCAAGCCATGCTTTCTCCAGCCTCGCAAGCCATGAGCTCGAGCTCTTCTTCCTCTCCACCCCCTGAGCATTACTTTACATCACATCGTGCGCTTAAGCAGCGTCTCTTTCAAATGTCAGATGACGAAGAAGAGGTTGCGAGCAATGGCCAAGTGGCAAATGCTGCTTCCGACCCTGATGGTTCATCATCTTACCCTTCCCGCTTTCGAACAGACCGACATGCACCTATCCGCCAATCTATTAGTGCTCTGAGTGGTGTCACTGTTATTGGAAGAGGGAGCCTGAGCAGCAAGCGAGACAGCCAAGGTTCCATAAGCACAATTGGTTCGCACAGAAACAGCATAGAAGAAGCTAGACCTGCATCAATCAGCAGGACACAGTCAGACAATGTCACCGCACCTTTATCCATGAAACGATGTTCTCCGCCTCCACCCTCACAGACGTCGGATGCCGGCCCAATTGATATGGGCTCGGCGCTGCACCTACTTCATATGTATCCTCGAGCCGCATCCCCGCCTGCCAACTTCGACAACGACTCGTACGTGCCCGCACCGTCTACATCAGTGTCGCCAACTGCTGTTTCTCCTCGGTCACAGCGGGATGTTCCTCTCCCCGGAGCTTCGGAAGGTGGATCCCGCCCCGTGCGACGGCATTCGCGAAGTAGTATGGGAAGCGAACTGGCTTTGAGCCCCGTTCCCTTGAACCTTGCCATGACTACTCCCATAAGCACCGCTTCTTGTCCGGAGCGGAGATCAGCACTCCCCTCTCCGCTGGATTCTCCGTCAGCAGGTGCGGGCAACGATTCACCTCAAATATCCTCGGCTCCATCTGGCTTGCCCGGCAGCTCCGAATCAGTACCCAATGGCACATCCTCTCAAGCCTTATTCGCAGCCCTTACGAATGATTGCGACTCGCCTGAGAGCAGGAGAACTATGACAAGTTCGCGGTCGGTTTCTACCAACGACCTGGCCCACATAATGCGTTCTTTCTCCTCACGCTCTCGCAAGGCTACAGGACGGCGGCGGAGTACTCAGGGTCAATCTATAGAGGGTGTGGAACCGTTCCCGGAATCGTCTCATATTCAAGCCAGCACATCTACAGAATTCTTGCGACGGTCAGCACGAGGCAGTCGGCATCCCAGTAACTCTGCAAATCTTCAAGAGTTGATTAGGCAAAAGCGAAGATTGGCCTCTGGGCCTTTCCATAATACAGTCTCTTCCCATTCATCTGGAACAACCTCTCCGATCCAGGGAAGTGGTGGACGGTCACCGGTATTTAAAGCTTCGACCGAGATACCGGTTGCCTCGTGGGATACCGTTGCACAGCGGAGAGCGAGAAGTCGGCGCAACTCGGCTGCATCTACTGGACTGCATCTTACTCTTACCGCTAATGGATTTGAGGAGGCTAGGTTGCGAGCATTGCGGGGTATGGGAGATGTCGTGATGACACCCTCTGTTGAAGTATGTACAAGATCATGGCCTACGTTTCGTGAGCTAATCTGTTCTTTGTTCAGGAATGGAAATTATTGGGACTGCACGAATCGCTTAATGACCGGAATGGATCAGAAAGTTCAGGCTCGGAGTCTGATACCAGCTCTTCAGGCTCCAGCCAAGCTGCCAATGACAGCGACGATGTACCTTCACGCTTGCGAAAAGTACCCAGAAAGAATACCGGAACGGGTAATGCCGATTCAATGTATCGTCCGCGCGTGGGATCCATCACGACATTCAATCAATACTACGGATCCGCCCCGCCTGTCAATTCGGACATTATGCCTGACGGTGCGGCTCGCGGTGTGCCTGATCTTGAAAGAACGTCTTCAGCGCCAGTCTTATCGCGATCCTCCTCGCGTATCCTTGGAGACAGCCCGAAGAAGCGCAACGCGAGAGAAATCGATAGCGACGCAAACACGTCTGCCCTAGATGATGAATATGGGAGCGACAGAGAAGATTCAGCTCGTCTTGGCAATCGGAATAGTCTGCCAACTTTGTCTCGACAATCTCTGAGCATGCCGACGGGAACGCAGCTCCCTGACTTAGCGAGTCTTCGCCAAGAGGAAGTAGAGAATAAGCAGAGTACCCAAACGCTGGATAATATGCCAACTGCATTAAATTGGGCCGCACAGGCAACTCTTTCCGCGCCTGCTCCCGCTTTCTCGCCTTCGAGACCTTCTTCTCCTATTCCGCTGGCACTCGGTGGACCGGCTGATCCACGGACCTACAGCGCTGTGACAGGTCTGCGAAACATCAGTTCGTTCGTCGTGCAAGGCGAGGCAGGGAAAGGAGCATATGGTCTGGTGCGAAAGGTCAGAGAGAAAGGCCACGATGGTCGACCAGTTGGGGTGCGTTGCACTGTCTTTCTGCCGACTTACGACATTTGGCTGATGGTCTCGTACACACAGCCGAGTCTTATGCTCAAATACATAGTCAAGCAACGCATCCTTGCGGATGCGTACAAACGCCACAAAGTTCTCGGTGTAATTCCTATGGAAATCCATGTGCTGGATTTTGTACGGCGAATATACAGAGGACCTGGCCATCCAGCTCGAGATCCGATAAGCAACCTGAAAAGGATGCATGGCATTCCAGCTCCGACCGCTCCGGCCACTGCGGACCAAGCTGCTAATCAAACACTGTATGGTCATCCCAATCTGTGTCAGATGCTGGACTTCTTCGAAGATGCCGAGAATTATTATCTCGTTATGTCGTGCTTTGGCAACGGTCAAGACCTTTTCGACTATGTGGATGCAGCTCCCATGGGCTTGACGGTGACAGAGTCGAAATCTTTCTTGACGCAGATTGTCGACGCCGTTGCCTTCTTACATTCACATGGTGTTGTGCATCGAGACATCAAGGACGAGAATATCATTCTCGACGGTAAAGGCGGCGTTCAGCTTATCGACTTTGGCTCAGCTGCATATATCAAGGAAGGAAAACCTTATTTCGATACCTTTTCCGGGACGCTTGAGTAAGCAAACCGACGGGGCCTGTCCGTCAAAGTATTGTAGCTGATACTAAGCCTGTCCAGCTTTGCTTCGCCCGAGGTCTTACGAGGAGAACGATATGGGGGCAAGGAAACCGATATTTGGGCACTTGGTGTCTTAGCTTATGTAATTCTCTGTGGAGAGGTAAGTCTGGTAGTCGAGTACTAGAAGTCTTATAGCTGATTTTCTCTTGTGTAGTGTCCTTTCTGGTCCAGTGAAGAGTCACTGGCAGGTCTGCATACAGGCTGCCGATCTGAAGCAGCATTGCAAGCCAAAGCAATCTCCCCGGATGTACTAAATGAAGTTCAATCTTCAGGGGCGGATGTCAGCGCACAGGACGCTGTTGACTTCGTTCATCAGTGCCTTCAAGTACATGCAAGAGAGAGACCACCTGCCATCCAATTGCGCAAACATCGCTTTATATCTGGCAAAACAGGCTGGATTGGTACCAGGGGCTGGGAAGCGCTGGATGGCTACACAAGCGCTACAAGCGGGTTCGAATCGGCTTAGAATCTCTTCTCGCATGCGGCCGTTCGAATGGCAAGGACCTCCCAAACCGCTCCCACCACTTCGATAGCAACACACATACCGTTCGCATATAGCATGTATTTACAATTTTTCAGCAGTCAAAGACCTAATTCCCTATCCTGTTTAGACTGAGACGTCCATGAGCTGTATCTCCCATCCTCATCATTGTGTAACATGCCTACCAGCATACAAGCAAACATTATGTCAGATGTTTCCCCTGTATCATCGTCATCACGCAGCCCATAACCATTCGGCCAAAGTTGTACCCCTCCTGTTTATAGGGGCGCGTTCGAAAACTAGCAGGCAGCTTACATGCCCACTCTTGTCTCTCGACACATTTAGTACTTATCGGCGAGAGACCAACTACTGCGGCTGATAGAGCTGCAGTCTTCCTTCAGTATAGCTATGTCTGGCTTCAATTCGCCGTCTGCAACGAATCTGCTGTCAAGTGCAGGCAACGACACGATCGCGCCGGATGTAGACAGTGGAGACTTGGAAGCCGGCAGAGGCGCCAATGGGGGCAACAAGGCATCCACCGCAGCAGGAAATCAGCTAGGAGCTCCTCCGAGCGGTATACAGAATGGCAGTGTCGCTCAAGGGCAAATGAATGCGCCCCAACGCGAGCAATCAATATGGGAGCAATCGGCGTGCGTGATTGACATATGTCCTTGCTACATATATATATATACACGCGCAGCTGATGCCTTACCGTTAAATGTGTCCGTAGCCATCCAGTCGCGCTATTCTTTCTTCTCTTCTTCCGATCCCTCGCCATTGTTGTCTATCTGCTATGTGGCTTCTTCAGCAGTTCATGTACGTCCGAAAACCCGCCTGATGCAGGCGTCACACTGTTAACACCTTCCACTTGGCTCCTTAGATGTCTTCTCGGTACGCAAAAGCTCCAATTTAACTTGCAACCCCGCACAGAGAGCAGCAGTATAGGCTAAAATATGGGTTTCCGTTGCAACAGACCGTCCTGGTTGTTGTACTTCTGTCAATGGATTTCTGGACAGTCAGGGTAAAGCCTGAAGATCTTGTGGACGTTGGCAAGACGTGAAAGCTAAGCCTATATCCGTAAATTGCAGAACGTGTCCGGCCGTGTCCTGGTAGGCCTCAGATTCTGGAATCAGGTCGATGACGATGGTTCAAGGTATGTTAGACTAGTCGTGTCGTCCCGAGAGGTACAGTGACTGAGAAACATATCTTTGCGCTTAGCTACTGGGTCTTCGAAAGTAGAGATGTGAGCCCATGTAGTTGACAGACGCTGGGACGCCTGAAAGAACTGAAAGGTTTCCGACAGCCGAGCCAGCCAGCCAATGCTGTAGACGCCAAAATGTTCTGGACGGCACTCTATGCCTATCCAGCTGCCTGGGTAGCTCTATTATTCGTGGCCGTTCTGAAATTGTGAGCGTTGCATGCGCATAGCGAACGTGCCGCCGTTTTTAGAGGCTGACGAAAAGACTTTTGCTGCAAGTAACATCTCCTTCTTGCCCATTGTACTGCTTGCCCTGGTATTCAACGTTACCAATGTAGTCGGCTTCACCTACGCGGACAGAGACTCGAAACGCAAGTGGGCGACCGGCATGGCCGCGAGCAGCATGTTCGGTTCTATAGGAGGTGTAGGAGGCAGCATCGTTAGTGGACTTGGTACGTCGCACTTCACCAGCATCCTGGTGGTCGGAAAGATGACTCTAACCGAGTCGCGCACTCTCTATCGCATACGCAGTTCGAGGCGGTATATCCAAAGTTCTAGGATAGGCCTGCCAGAACGCCTAATCAAAAAGGAAAGCTAATAAGCAGAGCCTTCATCATGGCCCCATCTTCGCAATGGGATGTAGTGCTAGCAGGGATGCACAAGCGCACCACCTTGCCGCGATAGCAAAAGGCAATACATGTATACTAAGCTCAATTGCATGCAGACCGAGGTTAACTCTTGTATGGCCTCTCCTGCCCTTACGGACGTGACTTTAAAAGGAGACAAATGAACAGAACTGATGATACAAACTGTCTGAATTGTAATGATATCGACTTTATTACTGAGATTCACGAATGACTGTCCATCACCAGACCCAACTTCAATACTGTCTAAGCCGTCCCCCTTGCTGCCCGTAATTTACTTGTACAGGCGATTGTGACACGTTGAACCCATTTCCATTGCCGAAGAAACCGTTGGCAGACTCAGGAGATTGCCCAGCTAATCTGCCCGGGTTTTGCATGCTACCGGACCCGTCATGGTAATCGTTACGGAACACATCCATGTTCATGTGACTATTCTGGCCATTGCTGCTGGAGGGTGCACTATTCGACGGGGGAAAGGTGTAATTCCCGCTGCTCGGCGGAGAGAAATAGGCGTTCCAATCGGCATCGATCTTGGCGAAGGAGCCGAGAAGCGATGTCGAGCTTGTCGGATCGGCCACATTATTCTGCAGGAGTGATTCCAGTCTGTCTGCACCGTCCGTGCTATAGACCATATTGTTATACGGATAGCCAAGGTTGGGGTTGGTGCCCGGCAAAGTAGAAGCTATCTGCTCCATATATGCTTGATGCGCCTTGCTACCTTGTAACGGATCCCAGGCAGGAGCCTGATTTGAGCCGCTGTAGCCTGGAAATGCACACGCCGCTCCTTCCATGTGCGAAGGATCAGTATTGCCATTTGCTTGTATTGCGTATACGGGTTGAGGCGCATCGAGTGGAACTGATAGGCAGGCTATGCTACGCAGTAATGTAGCTTGTTCGATTGAAGGGAAGTCCCTATTCGGTGCGGTAGCTTCATAGGTTTCCGCTGATAGCTCCATGAGGCGCATGAATTTTGAGGCGGGCAGCAGAGCCCGAGCAGTAAAGCCCACGCTCCAAAGATCGTTGGTGATTTCGGGTGCCATATCTAGATCACAGTTGAGCAAGTTTGAAGCGCGAAGCTGAGCTAAGAAGAGAGGAGGAAATGCGAAAACGACTAATAGAATCTGATCGATTGATCCAACTAACATCTTTGCAACGTCCGGATCGAGATTCAGGCCAGGACGATGCCCCGTCGTGACGTCGCGAGGAGCCCAGTCATGCTTTCGTGCGGCTCCATCCCCTTTACTCTGGCTTGACAGGTAGTATAACATTTCTTCAGCGGCTTGCACGGCAAAGCCGATACAATGCGCTTCTTCGCTTGTCAATGACTCTCTGGAATGGTCTGTGTCGATTTCCCCATCTGGCGACTCCTGTTTTCGTCGTATCAGCCACGTTCGGAAAACATCCGCATTCAGCACGAGTCTAACGAAAGGAGCAAAGATATTCGGAAAGGTCGCAGCCAGGTGATCGCCTGTTCGATGGGCTTCCTCGATGTGGGGCATCCAGTAAGCGCAAAGTTTGTCCAATACGCTATTAGCTCGATAGAGGGCCCGGAAATCCGTCTTTTGAGCTCCATGGTGCATAGCTACGATTGGAACTACAGCAGAGCTGAGAGGTGTATGCAGGTGCATCAATATCGAACGCGACCCGCTGTTAATGAGGACTCACTATAATTCCACCATGGCAGCAAGCCTGACATCACCGACTTTGCTCTTACAGCTCGCAAATAGTCTTGTATTCCTCAACGCATCGCTGGCATCCAGAGCTGGCTGCTTGCCTTCTGCTAGAGCACTCTGACTGTCGATCAAATTGATCCAGAGCCAAAGCCTGCAAGCTCCGACTGACTCCCTATCGTTCGGCGAGGTGAGATTGGACGCCTTCCGGTTGAGCGAAAGCAGTTGAGCAATCCTAAGCGCTAGACCACCCAAGACGTACCCGGAAGAAGGATTGATTTTCGATTGTGCCTGAAGTTCTGAGAAGCCTGCTGGACCGAGCTGCATCTGGGACCCGCAGCGTACGGGTTTCCAAAGAATGCAGATCAAGAGGCCCATGAGGAGGTCGACAGTAAGTTCTGACGGATTAGGGCAAACTACGATTGGTGCTAGTGATTCTACCAACGTTGTCACGATGGCATAGTATTTACGCAGGCCGTTCTCGCCCTGAGGCACATAGCAGAAGTATGATGCCACGGCTAAGATTGAATGGAAGAGGAAGGTGGAGCGCCGGCGAACGTGATACATATTGCGATCGTTATGAGCTTCGAGCGGCGGTGTCCATTGTGCACAGCGCTGGAAGAAGAAGTCGAAGAGCTGCTGAGCTTCGTCCACAGTTACGAAGCCTCTGCTTATAGCATCTGGTACATCTGGCTCGTAGGTGGGCTTCTTGTCCCTTTGATCCCGATTGCCCTGGGTGCCGGAAGTGCTGAAACCGCTTCCGGTTGTCTTTGGGCTGGATCCCTTGTCTGACCCGATACCATGACCGGAGAAAAGCGAGTTCGGACTGGCCGAGGCACTCGTTTTAGCAGCGTGTACCTTACTGCCTGCATGGCTGAGCATTTGATCTAAATCCTTGATAGCTTTCGATACGGTTGAGACTGGATCGTGCATCTCGCCAGGATTCACCTCTATTGCGGTACTGCCATCTAGGCCACTAGTACTAGCATGTGTGTGTCGCTTCATATCGGCATCAAAGCCGTAAGCGTTCCCGCTGATGTTGTTCTCAGTATACGTAGAGTTGTTGGAGATTGACATGTTTCCCAAATTTTTGTTCTGACTGGCAATTTGGTCTTCAATGGTACGCAAACGCTCTGTGATAGCTCGTAAACTGGAAACTCCATTTCAGCAAGGATAGCAGGTTGTTATCAAAATCGGAAGATCACCTGTGCAGGACAGCAGCGCCTCCTTCTGGATTGACGGAGGCTGGCTTGTTGATCGCAGAAGTCTTCTTGACAGGTTGTTTTGTAGGATCTTTTGCAGGCGGAGGATCCTTTGAGAAGACGCACTCTAGCTTGTATCTGCGGTTTGACATATGCCCAACGTTACGGGTGGCAGAAATAAATAGGGCACGAACCAAGCCATTTGGAAAATGGGATAGCGTAAGCAACGGACTTTAGCACAAGCTATATACTCTGGCAAAAGCCGGAAGGGGGGCTGAAATACCGCGTGTGGTGGTGGGGGACTGTACGCACAGCTGACAACGCTCGCAAGGACGTTTAGATGCTCCAGAACACCGCTGCTTAACAGCCCTACATTGCTGGCAGGCCTGGAAAGGAGGAAGTACAAGCATTAGTGGCGGAGTCCTTGTGGCGGTGGGCGGGATTCCAGGCGGGACGCAGGGTGGTGTCTAGCATATCAAGGCGACGCTCATCGCAACCGTCTGATGCAGATGCCCCGTATGCTTGCCTGTAAAGCTCATTACTTACGCCTTTACTTCGCGAAAACTTGTGCGGCTGGCCGTCCTTGTTCATAGCGGCCCCATTGCCCTCTTTTCCGTTGGAGCTGTCGCCATCGAATGAGTCCCGTCGTTGTTTGATAGCGGGAGAGTCGCTGTTCATCCTATTCGCAAAGGGCTGCTCCCCCTCGATGCCGGACTGCGACTGTTGCTGCTGCCTGCCGGAAGAGGAAGTCGATTCGCGGCTTTGAGACGAGCTCGCCGGGGTCGAAAGGTGGTGCTGATGCTGAGGTGCGCCCTGGAGCTGCTGTGGCTGGACGGCCTGCATCTGGGGATAGCTCTGCTGCTGCACATGGTTGGGATGCATGCCTGCTTGGTGCTGCTGCAGCATGGCATAGTACTGGTCTTGTGCGTATTGCTGCTGGTGCTGAAGCTCGTCGCGAGAAGCTCCAGGTAGGCCGGCCATGACGGCGGGCCGCAGTGCGATGCTCCCTCTGGTGTCGTCTCCAGAAGCAGTCCACAGAAGCTCGCACGCCAGACGCGTTCCTGGAGTCAAGAAGAGCGCCTCCAGAGGTGCAGGCGTGGAAGTCTTGGAGTCGATCGGGCTGTCACTTGTCGCGTGGCACGGTTGCGGCGGCGGAAGCTGGAATCAAATCTAAGTCGACCAGAGTGGGTGGCGGCTGAACTGTACTTAGTATTCTATTGTGATGCAGTCTGCCATGGTAGCAGGCAACAACCATTCGCACCATTCGTCCAGGTTGTTCGGCATACCTGGGACCGCTCATGCACGGGGGTTGGAAATTGCCCGGGCTAATACTAGTACTGTCTCGGCTCTTGCGAAGACTTTGTACAATCGCTCGATCCACTAATCACTGCTTATGTGAGGAATCGCGCTACTTGCAGCCATTCGCGACCGCGCGAGAAATACGGCACAGTTGCCGAAAAGTTCCTCGCTCGTCCGAGGTTTGCTTCCCGGGATATCCCACCTTCATACACAGCCGAAAAAATGGATAGTGTACTCCACCACTCTACTGCTGATGATACACCGTCTCTATTCAGACGCACAACCTTCAGGTCCTTTGGGGCGTACAATCCGTCAGGGAAGCAATAGGTAATCCGCTATCAAATATCCCCCTGCCCGCAAGCCAGTGGCCGCTATCGAGTACGTGCGCAGTACGACAACGTCGGATGTTTCCCACAACCAGTCTCTCCAATCTTATGCCTTACCAAAACGATGCGCGGGATGACGGCCCCATCGCCTCGTCTAATCCACGACAGTACGCACCTCCGATTCCGACCCCCGGATTCATTTACCGGGCCCCGCAGCCAATGCCTGCTGTTTGGCCAGGAATGGGGAATTTCACCCGCACCATCTGTGCAGTAATTGCTTCACTAATGGGAAATTCGGTCGATCAGAAGTTCATATCCGAGACACATGTACCTGATGGTCAGCTATAACTTCCTCGCCACGTGTGACAGAATCTTACGGCTGTATAAATATAATGCGATCTCGAAGAGCTCTGCATTTCAATATCACCCGTTTGATGGAAGAGCGTGCTTATTAGTCCATGAGTGAGCGTATAATTGCGGAGGACGCACATCGGAGAATGACAATGGTTACGCAATGGCCATACAGGGCAGATGTCAGCTGCGAAAGCGAGGTAGGTAACCGCCAACGCAGTTTTGATTATCGTACACTAGTATTCACCCACTGAGCACACGCGCAGTACCAGGGGATTCCTAGCATGGCACGTGTTTCTCAATATGCTACCTGTATACTTCTACCTCGATTAAAGACATGCCGCCGTCACGTCTTCCAGGCTCTGACTACATAGAGGGGATCACCGGATCGCGAAGGCTGGAGAATGGTCACTACCTCCACGCCATGATACAAAGCGCCGGCTTCTACCGCATGTTCAGCATCAGAAGTGCCGGCAAAATGGAAATAATCAGCTACCATATCGCATCTTTCAGCTTCCTCGATTCGTAACCAGCGGCCAACAACCTGCATCGCCGGAGTTTAAATTAGTTTTCTTTGACAGATAGTACAGGTGGTTGTAAACAAGGAGTACTCGCCTTCGAAGGAAAACAGCGGTTACTGAAAGACAGGTGAACACCAGCATCCTTCTTCAGTACTTTTGCCAGATCCGCCAGCAGCTCACGAGGTTTGACGAGGTAGTCTATACTGACACTACAAATAGCAGCATCGTATGCCTCTTCGTCCTGTAGGGTCGCAGAGATCCCCTGCGGATCCTTGTTTAGATCCAATACCAGATACCGGCTCAAAGTGCGGTTCTTTGCTAATTCTGATTCGTTCATACCGATGCCGACGATACCGGTGTTTTTTGAATTCCAGCTTTCAGGTAAATGTGAAATCCACGACGAGGCTATATCTAGTATTTTTGGCTTCGGGGGTGTGGGTGAAGATGCGGCCAAAATTGGCTGAGGTAACACTGATTCGTAATAAGAGGATAGTGCTGCGAGCATTAACACATGTCAGAAGTGGCCATACGACCCCGAGATCGACTATCCCACCTTCTATACACCTGTCGTCGATATGCGTCCTGCGAAACAGTTGGACTGTCAGACTATGGTATATCGGTGGCAATGCCGGCAGGCACTCACACGAAGCGAGGCATGCCATAGAAACGGCTATCATCGCTCTCGTCCATTCTCTGAAAGTCAGAAGCTCTATACGGCCATGTTGCAGGGAATCCTCCTTGTCTTTCTCGAACAGAATATGCAGGAGGTGCAGTCATATTGCTCGCAGTGTTTGTGGCACGGCTACTAGTGAAATACCTAGATGCTGTGAAGATCGCTGAGGCCGCTGCGAATCCAGGAACACCAAACCGTGACAGCATCAATCAAGGAGCTAGTTTTAGTCGACTTGAACCTAGCCAGCTTGACTAAACTTCCTTCAATGGACTTTCAGGTAGGTATCGGGCCGATGCTTGATCGCATGTGGCGGCTTGGAAGATAGCGAGCGACACGAGTCATACGATATCCGGCGTGAGGAATCTGTGCCACGCCCAACTTGAACAAGTAATGGGTATGCAGAGTTGTTGCCCAATCGCTCTATCATAAGCCAATAGAATTCAGCTACGGAAGCGATCGTAGAAAGATTTATCTTTTTCGACTGTTTTGCGCAGCTGACCTCGGCCTTTTTTTCCCTCCAGCGTATGAAGACGCGGAAACTTCACACATCTTCTGTACATACAAGCGAACAGAGCAATGAAATCTTTTTTCGTTTATCTTCGATACTCTTGGAGATATACTCTTCCAGTAGCAGGCCGGTCGAGCACGGTCCTAGAGACGATGTTTTCGCAGCCTTGGAAGGAAGGACTCTGTGCACTCGTCGGACAAGACAGCAAATATGTTACCATGGTTACTTCGATAGATTCTCTGCTCTACTTCTCTCATCTGTAAGAATTAAACCAATTGTACATATACATAAGCGCCTTGAACACCGTCCACATTCCGGCCACTTGCACGGACCGCCTCTCATTTCTGTGCAGTCCGTCGATTACCATGCAGGGCGCAGCGCAATGGCGAAGGCCATTGGAATCTTCTTAAGAGGTAATGAGCCCAGAGCGAACGAAAACACCAGCTTCTGCGAGGTGCATTGGGAACTCCGGAAGGAAGCAACAGACTTCCGACTGGCATCCCAACCTCATCGAGAGTGGCATTTGCGTCGGCGATGCCTATTGGCCCCTTTAGCCGAGGGGCATACTCATACGCGTCGCGATGACTCGCGAAAAGGCGCGCAATGTAAGTAGTCGCTCATATGCAGCAGCGCGGGAGTGTTTCACCAAGCCTTTCCACAGTATACCTGTAATCGAAGAACAACCCGGAAAAAGCTACCATCGCCAACCATATCGCTACTGGAAGACATGGATCTCAAGCACGATTACTTGATGACAAAGCTCAAGAAGCATTGAAATCCCTGACCAGAACCCAGGTTTTTCCTACATGGACTTGGAGTTAGGATAGCTGGGAAAGACATCAACGCCTTAACCGATGTGAATGAATGGTCTTGCTTGGACTTTCCATCTGCACAAACCTCAACACTGCTATTACTGAAAGCTAAGGGTTTTTTGCCATCGCCTGCAGAGCTACAAAGCCGGGGCGAGACGCTTGGCAAGCATCTCGAAGGCAAGACCATGGTGTTATATGGCAACTCGAAGTGCGATCTGCACAGATACAAAGACCTTCTCGACAAGCTTGAAGGTAGTGGTACTGCTTTCCCATCCTTCGGAAAGCTTACCGGATTCTACGAGCCTCAAGCGTCACTCTTCAACAGGAGGTCTGGCATTCTCAGCAATGATCCCGCTGATGAACTCCGCCCAGATCGACCACTATACGCCCCCGAGTTAGGGCTATCCCCCTTGTACGCACACGTCAACGTTGTATTTTCAACGGGTAAGCAGTGGAGAGAGTACACACAGCGATCTACTCAGGGACATTCCGAAGAAGGACCGCACATCGTCATTCAATGTCGTCAAGCTAGCTGAGCTGTTGTGCATCTTCAACGAGAAAAAGGCTGGAACGATTTTCGCCGATACATACCCCCCTGCCAAAACGAAGCAACCTCTAGCACCTGCATCTATAGCTGCGTCACCCCGAAGACCTAAGGCCAAGAGGAAGGGGAAAGCAAAGATCCAAAAAGGCCAGAAATTGCTAACGGCATTCGTGACCACCACGACCACTTCCACAGCTGCAATCAAGCTCGGTACGCCCGTCAAGTTGCTTGACAAGTCTAAGAGCACTAGCAAGCCTGCTATGAAGGGACAGTCTATTAGAAGTTTCCTTGCGACCCTCTCTGCCTCCTCCACCTACAAAACAATTCGACCCCAGTCTCTTCAAGTCACCGCTTCTATGGCTGACAGCGTTGTCTTTGACGTGTTGGATACCTTATTGCACGTCACTGTCGCCAGGTCAAAGACTGCTCATTGATGAGGCATGGTGCAGCAACTTCCCACTGTAAGTCAACACTAATTCGAAGAGTGCGAGGGCTACAACACTGACTCCTTCGCCTCTGCTACAGCACCGAAGCGCAGAAGCGTACGCTCTGTCAACGTACTGCAGCCGCTCTGAAGAGTTATAATAGGTGGCGCGAGCTCCATCCTGGTGAAGACCCGCTCGGTCAAGAGCAACTGTGCAAACTGCTTCTCTTCCTGACGCTCCATTCGAGGAGTGGACACGTTAGATACCAAGATTGATGAAGGTCTAGAGAAGCTACTCCTGGCGGAATCGTCTACGCCCCTTCCAGCTCCTCCTACACATGAGAATTAAGATGAGGTCTATCCGAATGCCACGACAGCAGAACTGCCATCGGCTATATCACAGGCAGTTCAGGAACCTCTTTCACCTGCTATCTCCACCTTAAGCTCGCCCACATCCGCTTACTCGACTGCGCAATCGCACCTGTCTTCAGAGATTTTTATTTACATGGAGTCCGACATTGATCTTGGTGATGAAGGCGAGCTCTGGGCTGCTCCAACGCTAGTCGGTCCTTAGTCTCTGCGGTCAACCTCACAGTCGCTGCCGCCTCCTGCTCCAGCGAACGATGCTGCTCTCGACAGCTGGGAGGAACACCTGCTGTACGACAATTTCTACACCAGCAGCGATGAAGACAGAAGCTCAGACGATGACGAAGAGGAACAGCTCAAGTGCAAGAAGAAAGGCAAAGGCAAAGCGTCGTGAGTTTTCCATGTACCTCATTCGTATAGGGAGCATACGTGCATTGACTACCGACTTGCCATGCCACCCTACTCTTAGGTTTAAGAAGGCAAAAGTCCAAATGGCACCCGTATCTGGTCTGTCAGCGACGCGTCCAGTGCTACGTCAAGTACCCAATGGCATTCTTCCTGGCGACTTCGGTGTGCTTGCGCAGCGCATCGCCTACTTTCGACCCAGATTGCACCAAGCACGGCGGAGAAACGCTTACGCCTGGAAGTTTGCGCCTTCATCACCAAGATCAATGTCGGACTGCATGTGAATAAAAATCTCTGAAGATAGGTGCCATTGCGCAGTCGAGTAAGCGGATGTGGGCGAGCTTGGAGTGGACAAAGCAGGTGAAAGAGGATCCTCAAACCCTAAAGCTATAGATGCAGGTGCTAGAGGTTGCTTGGTTTTGGCAAGGGGGTATGTATCGGCGAAAATCGTTCCAGCCTTTTTCTCGTTGAAGATGCGCAACAGCTCAGCTAGCTTGACGACATTGAATGACGACTTGCGGTCCACCTCCGGAATGTCCCTGAGTAGATCGCTGTGTGTCCAGTACTCTCTCCACTGCTTACCCGTTGAAAAGGCAAGGTTGACGTGTGCGTACAAGGCGGATAGCCCTAACTCGGGGGCGTATAGTGGTCGATCTGGGCGGAGTTCATCAGCGGGATCATTGCTGAAAATGCCAGACCTCCTGTTGAATAGTGACGCTTGATGCTCGTAGAATCCGGTAAGCTTTCCGAAGAATGGGAAAGCAGTAGCACTACCTTCAAGCTTGTCGAGAAGGTCTCTGTATCTGTGGCAGATCGCACTTCGAGTTGCCATAACACATCATGGTCTTGCCTTCGAGATGCTTGCCGAGCGTCTCGCCCAGCTTTGTAGCTCTGCAGGCGATGGCAAAGCCCCCTTAGCTTTCAGTGATAGCAGTGTTGCGGTTTGTGCAGCGGGAATGTCCAAGCAAGACCATTCATCCACATTGGTGGCGAGGTTGGTGTCTTTCCCAGCTGTCCTAAACCCCGAGTCCATGTAGCAAAAGCCTGGGTGCTGGTCAAGGATTTGTTGCTTCTTGAGCTTTGTCACCCTTTACTCGTTTCTGAGATTCTTGTATTCTATCGTTTCTGACCTTTCAGCATGACAAGAACGGCTATGACACGTACACCTTGTCAATGTGCCTTTTGCCGTAGTAGTAGTCGTCAGTGAATTCGCCCGTGTCAGTTTCAATGTTGGATTCATCTTGAAAGGTGCTTGTCGCCCTGATCCTCTTGGAATGGTAGTGAAAGCCTTTTGTTCGCAGGTTAGGTCGTGGTAGACGATGCGGCCCAATAATGTCTCGTTGTTCCAGGGAGTGTTTCCACAGTAACTGTAGCTCACAACCCCCATCGCAACATGCTCGCATTGCTTAGAAGTATCGGTGCTTGTTGCAACATCGATGTCCAACACCACTTTAAACAATAGTCAGAAGCAACCTGTCCAACCCCACACAGCAAAGTGATCCGAGCTGTATTGCAAAACAGCATGCAACTACGAACGACACAAGTACGAGAAACTATACAAGCTTTAAGCCTTAATCTTAAGCTGTCCCTGGAAAGCCTGCTTCTCAGCTGCCGTTTGGAATCTACCATGACCGAACTTGCTGCTGGTATCGATGAAGCGGAGGTTGGCTTGCTCGAGGTGTTTCCTGGAGGTGTGCGTTTGCAGGGATTTGCGGAGTGTCAACACACGTTTCTTGACACCAGGGCATGATCCCTTGATCATGACAAAGCTGGAAAGTGAAACTCAGGATCAGTGGCGGAACTAGATCAAGCATCCACGGCGCAAAATACACTCACTCGTTGTTGACCATACCGTATCTGACCCATCCACCTAGAGGATTGATAGTCTTCTCGGTAATATCGTAGTCGGTAGCACCAGAAGTCTTATCAGACCCGTTACCGATGCGGTAGATTTTGTGGTTAACGGAGGTACGCTAGAGGGAAAAAAACGTCAAGATCAGCTACGCAAATCATTCGAGAGATAACGACGGTTTCGCTGACATGGAAATACCCATCTTGACCTGCACGAGCGACAGAGTACATGACTTTGCTTGGATGCCATGCACCAATGCAGGCGACTTTTCGGAGACCCTTGTGGGTTTTTCGGGGAAGCTTCTTGGTGCCCCATCTGGCAGTGACACCCTCGAAACCGTGACCCTTGGTGACACCAATAACATCAATGTTCTCTTCTTGTTCGAAGATTGACTTGATGTCAATGGTCTTCTCGAAGTGCGACTTGGCAAAGTCGACCTTGTCGGCGACGGAACCACCGTTGACTTGGATTTCCATCATGTGTGCCTTCTTCTGCCTCAAAGGGGTCTTGCCCAGCTGGGTGTGTGCAATGACACGGACAACAGCGCAGTACTTCTTGATTCGCTCGAGCTCCTTGGCAACGGACTTGCCGTTGGACTCGGCGTACTTGGCGGCATACTTGGTGTAAGCCTTCTTCTTCGATCTGTACCAGTTCTGGTAGAATCGTCTCTTGACCTCGTCGGAAAGGTGCTCGGCCCAGACGGTGGTCAAAGATCGTAGACCACGTGGGGTCTCGACGTATCCGACAACACCGACAACAACCATAGGAGGAGTCTCGATGACGGTGACAGCCTCAACGACTTCCTTCTTGTGCATCTTGGAACCGACACGCTCTAGTTCACGGACGACGTGGGTCATGCCAGCCTTGTAGCCAAGGAAGGCTGTGAGGTGGACAGGCTTCTTGGCGTCATCCTGGCAAAAAAAGCGGGATAAGGGGCAAGCCAGCAGCCATCGAGTTCCGGAAGTGCTTACCTTGGGGAAAGACTTCACCTTACCGCGGTGACGGGCAGCCCTCTTCTTGGGCAAGAAACCCAGGGAACCTAGACGGGGGTGTTCTGTACAAGTGAAGCAGGTTAGAAGAGTTCTGATCTTGACGTGCTGCATGATGGTACTCACCATACTGTTGAAAGAAGTCGTCAAAATGGACAGCGTCAGTTTAAAGCCCTAAATCGATGAGGCAGACCTCGTTATACCTTTCGGTGGGACTGTAAGGATTGGGATTTATCGTCAGAATCAGACAAAAAAAAAAGGACCGATGAACACTCACCATCTGTACACGGAAAGTGCGCCATCAAGAGAATAGTGGGGGAATGCGGTCTCAAAGTCAGCGAGGGTGCTTCTCTAGAGAAGAGTGAACAGGGAGAAACCGAGTGCCGTCGCTGGCAGCCAGTCCAAACCAATCCATCTCAAATGAAGGAAGCAGTGACCTCGAAGACAGGGAGAGGGAAGTAGTGATAACAAACAGTCCGGGACACAGGAAGAGGCCCTTGTCGAGATATGCTTATTGCAAGGAAGAGCTGTTGAAGCATCTTCAAGCAAGCTTCATGAACGATTCCCTCCTGGCGTATCCCTGCGTCTCCGGACTCCCTCATCCCCGCTGCTTCAGGTACATTGCCGATCCATTGATTGATGTTCCATGGTTGTAGGGCCTGGCGCCAGCGCTATGACCAAATGCTTCTTCCGACTCGAAACCAGTACTAACCTTGCTGAAAACTGTGGTCGGCAAGCGGAAGGAAAGTCAGCGAAAGCTACGAATAGCAGAGTGCCACCGCAGAGGGAGGCAGTGTATGAGTGCGCCGGGATTGCTAGGTCTTTGTCGTAGTGTGCTGGATGCGTAGATTGTTGCTGCTTTCGGTATTCCTCCTGCATGTCTGCATGATGACTCTAGCCACCAAGATGTGCATGCGTCCATCCTTTCTCCTTCCCGGTGAAGTATCCAGCCTCGCCAGCGCACACACATACCACCTGCCTCCCTCCTATGCACGGGTATGCTTACCTCGTCGCAGATGTCTTGATGATCCTGACGGTGAATGCGAGGTCTGCCACTTCCGCCTGGTCCTAGCGCTGCCTTGGACAGGCGAGGTGCTTCTTCTAATCCTTCCGACAGCCGATCGGAGGAAGACTCAGATTTCGACTCTTCACCACCAAGAAGCAAGAAAGTGATCGAAATAAACGGGCATAAACAGGTGGAATAGGTTTGAAAATCCTGCCTGCAGCAGAAGTCCAGACTTGTGTGCATTGCATTGTGTAAGGATTTGTAAACAAACAACAAAGTGAGCTTTCCATTTCAGCCTCAGTAGGGGACACGGGCTATCGGGATCAAGTACTGCATGACATGTACCGTGGAGCCGGACATCCAGTCCTGGCCGTGTCGAAACGTACAATACTGCAACAGTTGGCTTTCATAGGTGTATAGACAAGCAGTATTCGTGTTTCTTCGAGGTTGCTCATCACGGCGCAGTCGTAGCCTAATCTGCAGCGGGCTGTCTGACGTAAGCCGGACTGACTCGATTCAAACCGGCTTACTAAGCTTGTCCTTGTATTTTCCTCCACGTCATTGCGTATTTCTGGACCGATCTCGTGTCTTCATTTAGCTTGCTGCATGGTGAGCTGTATATGCTGCAAATAGCCGCAGAATCAATTTTAGACGTGCGTGAAAACGGGTGGCCGACTGCTCGGCATCCACGATTGGCAGGACAGGAAGAAAGCTGCATCGAAACTTCTCCGGTTTGACGGAATACCACGCTCCAAGAATTAATTCTAGTGGACTGTCAGCAATGTCGTACGAAGCTCAAGATCCACACACCGACATCTCCCTGCTGGTGCCTCGCAGGCCGAATGATGCTATGAGCGAGCCGGTGGCAGGCATCAGAAGACCGGACTCGCCAATCGATCCCGCACCCGGACCTTCTCAGCCAGCAAAAACCCAGTCACCCGGACTCAACAGACCTCGTAAGACATTGCCGTTCTCCACATGAAGGCCAAGCCCAAAGCTGGCGCGCTTCGGGCTGCTTCCGGCCTGTCCGAATTTCCGCACGTGGCTTGCTTGCATGGTCCAAGCGCCTGGGACTGGGGGCAGTACTTCATGATTCGGGAGTGCTTCAGCTGACTTCATGTACCTCGTATGTTCGTATCAACCCATCGCTCTATCTTATGCGTTACACACCACCACTCGAAACGCTTGTCAATTATCACCGATCGCAAACGCCGCGTTGCCCGCCACCACAGCCAAACCACCTGGAGATTTGCTTGGACCATACATCCACTTTGCAACCACTACGCCTGATAGACAATGGAGAGGATCAGTGTTGATTCTCTATCGCAAGGGTAATCCTCTTCATCCATCCACAAAGGAAAGTAGGGCTAGCTGATGCGTTTCTGCAGGCACCGAACCTCCTACCATGGAGTTCCCCAACTATCACGTTTCTCAGAGCAGCACCGTCTTGTACGAAGATGTCTTCAACATGACTGCCATCCGGCTCGACATCTCCATGCCTATTCCAGATGGTTTCGGCGATGAAAAGATCGAATGGACTCTCGATTATCGTCACAACAATGCCAAGCGATCCAACTCCTTCCACATAGCGCGGTGGGAGCAAAAGATCAGAGGCGGGTTCTTTTCTTGCAATGGATTTGACGAGACTGTTCCACAAGAGACGGTCGATTTACTGGGTTTCGATAACGTTTGGAGACATTTGAACAGTGTCCATGAAGATACACCAATGCACCTCCTCATTTGGGGAGGTGACCAAATCTATATCGATTTCATTTTCAAAGACATACCGTTCCTGAAGAGATGGCTCAAATTGGGTTGGGATGATAAGTGGAAGCATGAGTTCTCAGAACAAAATTCTCGCTATGTCGCGGAATACTACTTCAACACTTATCATGAGACATGGGAGAGAGACGAAGTCAGAAGAGCCCTTGAGACTGTGCCGAGCTTGATGATGTGGGACGACCATGATATTGTAGGACTTGCCTGAAATAGCTCGCATACAGAATTTGGACCTGACATACTCTTTTCCATCAGTTCGACGGAGCCGGTAGTTATCCCCCAGAGCTACATGATTCGCCCGTGATGCTCGGCCTATTCCGAACAGCCAAGAAATTCCGACTACTCTTCCAGATGCATACCACGGAAGAACTGTCCCATACGCCTCAGCACGGTTACTTCGGAGTGCAGTCTCAGAATTATTTGGGTCAAGCAGGACCTCGCCTGTCTCTCCTCGTACCCGATGGGCGGTCTGAGCGAAATCATCGACAAGTAGCCGAGAAAGGCAGTGAAGACATGATCTTCGAAAGGCTGCGTACAGTGCCGCAAACGACACAGCACCTTATTGTGGTATTTGCAGTACCGTTCAGCTTCATTCGAGTCAAAGTTGCAGAGAAGCTCTTCGGCTTCCTGAAAGCTCAGAACCCGTCAGTTCATGTTGCGCTCTGTGCTGCCTTTGAACATATGTTAATGAGATTGTATAGATGGGTCCGCAAGCTACCCGGTTTGAAAGGCACGAACAGCATCTTTGATCTGCCAGAGCTCTACGACGAGTGAGTCGAACCGGCTGTCTCCGTTTGCTGTAACTTGCGGACGGCTGATTGTTCCCCCAGTCTTCTGGATGAATGGTGCCACGAGGCACACATCGAAGAGCGCAACAGAATGCTCGGGCAATTGCAAGAGTTTGCCAAGGAGCGCAGCATCCGCGTGACGTTCTTATCAGGAGACGTCCACTGCGCTGCTTTCTCAATGTTCAGATCTGACAAACACGTACGGCACAAGCTACAGCTCAAACCTGAACACGATCACCGCCTTATGTATCAAGTTATCTCGAGTGCTATCGTCAATCAAGCACCATCGGCCAACGCCTGGTAGGTCACCCGTAACAAGGCTAGAAGTGGGCGATTGCTGATACTCGTGCGGTAGCATTGGATATCATTATATTGCCAACTATTGGCACCCTATCAAAGATACAGATGAAGGCCTTGTGGAAATGTTCGAACGTCGGCCGGAGCAAGGAAAGCATGTTCGTCATCGCAGAGTGATGCCGAACCGAAACTGGTCAGTCAGAAGTCTATGTGCTGGGTTCCGCATATCTGAATCAACGCGTTATAACTACAGGACATACTTCGAAGAAGTTGGCGATTCTCCCGGATCATATGGTGGCATGCACGAAAGCACGCGCAATGTTTACGATCACCGGGACAGTCAAGATGGCGAAGCCAATGGGGATGCCCAACATAAGCACATGCATCGGCCACATTTACATTCAAAGGAAGCAAAAACCCTAGACTGGCACCGTCAACATTACGCTTTCGATAGAAAGAAAGGCTATCCGTCAACTCTTGGACCGGTTAGTAATCCAGATGGAACAGGAGTATGTCTCGATCAAAAGGTGCATAAACATTCGCATGGTTTCTTCTGTCATCACAAGAACTCGAAGCACCTTCACAGAGGCAATCGTGGCGATTCCAGTAAGGAAGGTGGACAAGGTGACGAGGGCAATAATCAGAATCAAATGCACGGTGGCGGCGATATTGCCGAGAAGGGTAACGAGAGTAGGAGCGAAGCATCAGGACTGCGAATCAGAATGTGGCTGGAAAGCAGGCGGAAGGAAGAGAAGGGCCGCCAGTTCGCCAGTTATGAGATTGTTGTCCCAGATCTTCATGCTTTGCCTGATGGGAGTAAGGCGTAGATTTCAGGCAGCAATATCGTTCATGATCTTCATACTGTACATTACAACGTAATCATGTGTATATAGGCTCTCGCATAGGTGAAGTCCTCGCCTACTATGTACGTACCTGTATTGGTGATTGATTAAAGCCTTGAAAAGAGCAATTTCAATGTACAGCGTTGTAGAGCAAAGGGCGTTCTATGATAAGGTCCTACCATATACGGCGAAACTATACCGAGATCCAATGCCAAGATCGCGATGTTCTGAGCACAAGTGAATGATTGCAGCAGCTGTTTCTACAAGTCTAGACCACATCGACATCGACTTGGCACAGCAACAAAATGACTTATGAACGTGTACGAAAAGAACGAGAAGTAAGCCCTACAGACAGAAATCTTGTAGAGCAGAAGAATCGAAAGGAAATTACTATAGTGGGGAGCAGGAAGACCGTTATGAGGGCCTCTGGAACCATTGAAGCAGAAGATGGTAGCTGAATTTGTTTCATTGATGCATGTCGTTGCCGACCTTGCGAATGATGCGGGATAATTTGGGGCGCAGGAAAGGAGATGGTCGAGCATTGGTTCTGAATACACGTGAAAACGCACTAGAGTAGAACGTGTTTGAAGCCACCTCTTGCTTTATTGCCGTAGACTATCATGGGATCATTCAGCGTACTCCAGGAAAAGGCTCCTATAAGACGGTTGAAATCTTACGGCCATATACATTTGTAGCATAGGTTGACCTTGCCTTCCTCATGGCATTGTTAGACAGAGGAAAAGGCTCCGGAAGACCTTTCATCGGTCCGGAACTGTAGAAGATCTTAGGACGATACTCTTCTTTTGCATCCATTACAGAAGAATTGCGAAATCGTTCGATCAACGCGGCCTTGCCTTGAATCTTACATCGGGATAGCCCTTGGTCAAATGGGAGACGTGATCTCTTCCCAATAAAACGATACTCACTGCAGCCATTCCGCCCATGCAAAGTTTGCGCGAGTTTGATTCGTCCCAGAAAGTCCCTAATCTGGCTTTCCAGAAGCGCAAAAGAGCATCTGACGATGTACTTTAGTGTAAAAGGTGCTGATTAGTAGCGCGAGAGGGCGAGAAAGCCGGACTGTGTCGTTGTTCGCCACGTACAAATTGCTATGCAGGAAGGAGAAGTATAAGTTTCATTGATACGGCTTATTCTCCTAATCGCACTCACATAAAGGAATAAGAACAGTTCGAACCAGTATTAAAGTCAAATCGAAGATAGAGGAAATCGTATTCTCGAGGTACAACTTGGTCGAGATTCTGAGCAGGAAAAAGTAAGCAGTGCGCTTGGTTTGACGACTTTACCGCTTAGCTTCACTGCGCTTCACTTACTTCCATTAGCTCCAATTGAGTCATTCTATTCGGTAGGTTACGCAGGATGCACGAAGTTCGCTTGTCTTCTCCCGACATAATACGATCGAATCGGATAATGTTATTATCGGGCACTGGGCTGTTTATGATGCGGTAGTATAGTAGACATGTAAGCGAATCTTCCCTATTCTGCTCTCATATGAATAGAAGGCGTACTCATCCCTGATTAAGCCCCATTGAGCGGTGCTGTTCCTAGACGGGTCATTGGGCACATAACCCAAATGAGCCATTGAAAAACCTGAATTGCGGTTTCTACCATTGTTGCGATTGCCATGATCGTTTTCAACAGGTGCAGAAGAGAAGTTTCGATGAAAAGGTCCCTCGGCTAATGCGGTTGCAGATCTAAACCCTTCAGGAGATCTAAAGGCAGCTGAAGAGGGTGTGCTAGATGTTTTATCCCAGACAGCGGTTGTTTTCTTGTATCTTGTAGATCTATCATCTGGATAAGAAGGGAGAGATGACGGAAGAGGTAGCAGGATCTTCTTATTTGCATCTATCTGGGGAGAAATAAGAGTGTCTGCAAGATGTACATTCTGTTTGCAATGAAGTCATCCAGGTTAATCCATCGGGCTGAGAGCTAATAACGCTTCGCTGCATATTCAGTGAATATAGTGGGCTTACCAGAGAAGAGGTATCTCGCCATCCTATCTGAAGATCCGCATTCTATCAAAATTAACAACATGGATGGAGGTGTTTGGTTAGAAAGACAGGGATACAATCAGAAGCTTGTTCTTTGAGAGTGAGCTTTCAAAGAAAGCTCACCTCAGCCTGAGTGATATCAAGCCAAGCTCTAGAAGCGCATCTATCATCGAAATACTCGATGACATACGCTTGTTTCCCATCTACGCTATTGAGAGATGAAAAGGTAGGATCGAGATCGAAATGCTTGACATCACCGAGCGCTGAAAAGTAGGCCTGACAAGTAGATTGTTTCGCCAGCATTAGTGTACTGTAACAGCCTCTACTCCGAAGAGCGAATGCCCAACGTCTAAGGGACATTCTCTAAACTTACCTTCAAACCGTCATATTGGAAAGATTTGGATGCTAACAGACTAAGCTTGCCTTCACCTAGCGATAAGAAGCTAGTGGTGAACTGTCCTTCAGCGAGCTTTCGCGGCGAGTTTCGAATGGGATCAGCATTGAAATTAGATTTGTCAAGAAATGGTAACATAAAATTATTAGCATCGAAAGAAAATTATGGCCTGTTGTCCTTATGGAAGGGACACAATCAGACTGACCTTTATGACCTCCTCTCTCTCTATGAAACTTGCATTTAGCTGTCGGTAACCCCAGGCAGGGTTTCTTCTTGAATCACGCAATATATTGTTTCTAGCGGTATTCGCATGTCGAGAGTCGTGAAACGAAAGGATTGAACATCCAGTATAGATGAGATGTCTGACATAGATGCCTCTTAACTGGCCGTAGATCTAAATGAGCAAGATGGGGGATAAAGGGGGTGATAATTCGATTTGGTTGTCCGTCAGTCATGTCAATAACAAAGACTCGAAGAATTCGAAGGGGAATGAAGGGCCGTTTGTTCTTGATGATAATCTCTTACCTTGATAGCTTCTGTAATCTCATTTACTAAAGTCTGTCCGTCCTCTTCTTTAGGTACAGGTAAACGATCCACAAATAGGTATCTAGTTTGATTTGTTTCTTCATTCAATCTTATGTTCTTGTAGGCATCTCTTACGTTTTTAGGGAAGTTGATGTCTTCGTTCGCTAGACTATTTTGAATGCCGGTTGAAGAAGCTACGTTATTATTTATAGCTGATGCCGGGAGAGCAGTAAAATTAGAAGAGTGATGGCAAGAAGGGCGACTCGATGCGCCATTCCGAATTTGTAACCTCTGGTAAAGTCTATCTAAATCACTCTGTTCCTTCTGATCCAAGATAATCTGACCATCCGCTCCGATCTTTGCACTTGAAGCACGAGCAGTGAATACATCTTGATCGTCACTGTTGCCATACCCCGAATCATCCAGGTTCAAATCCGAGATACTAGAAAGCGGTATGTCTTCACCAGTAGGTCGTAAAGCACCATTGCTAGCGCTAGTTACTTCCCTCCCAATATCGAAAGATCTAGATGAAAGCTCAGCCAGTCCATCGAAAGAATACAGCGAGCCATCATGTGAGGCTGAGACTTGTCTTGCATGCCTATGGCCAATCGAAGTGGTGTTACCATCTGGATTCAGCTTGATATCAGAAGGTAGATTGTAAGAGGAAGAACATGCATCCTGTAGTGAAGCAGAAGTATCGCCGGTGGTATCACCAATGGATCTGAAAGAAGGATCGAAGGAGGTGTTGTAAGAATGACCGTCATTGTTTGAAGAATTATTGGTAGACTCAGTGCAACTTCGAAAGTGAGGAGTGTTGATAGGATTATGCCAATTGGACGAAAAGGACGAAGCGATATCGTCAGTAGCATTGTTAACATGGCGAGTCTGATGCCGTCCCATGCTAAAAGACGGAGACAATGCTTCTGCATTTGGTCTTCCTGAAGGTCCAGCAGTAAGAAACGAAGAAGCTCCAAAGGGTGAACTGAGTGTGTTTTTCCTGTGGTTTGGCTCTCCAATACCTCCATTCTCTTGGGAGGCATCCAAAGGAGCGAGAGAAACTGGAGAATCTGGCCAGCTTGGAGTTGTAGGCAAAGCAGAAGAAGGATGTCCATTCCATCGCGAGTGAGCAGATCTTGCAGGTGTAGAAGTTTGGAGTATTTGCTCGGCTGGCATTGCTCGATGAGGTGTAGAGACAGAAGACATCCAGCCAACTGGTCTTTTGAATGATTTCCCAATTGTAGGTTGGTTGTATGCAGATCGGAATGGATCGCTTTCGCCACTTCCACAGCTTGGATACCATGGGTCAACAAAGCTGGCAGCAGAAGAAGACAAACGGGAGATCTTGCTTTCAGCATTAGCAGAAGTAGGAGGATTTCTTTCATTTTCTAGAGAAGCAGAACCTCCATTTGACCCTTCAACACGTTCTTCTTTCAGAGGATTAACATGAGAGGGCTGATCACTTCGTCGCTGTAGGGGAGAAAACACTCACCATTGGTTTGATCTTCCTTACTATGCGGCCGCTGTGCGTTGGCTCGATAGGCAGGAGAAGACGAAGAGTGACAAGGATTAGCTGTCGTCCATGAAGCTACTGCGCTAGAATTAGAAGCATTTCCATTCTTATTCCCGGAGGGGAATGACGAAGATGTGGAAGTAGAAGATGCAATGGAGTGGGAAGCAGAAGTAGTAGAGTTTGCAGTTTCAGTGCTTGCAGTTCTCATGTGTGAAGAAGTAGGCAGGATGTTGGATGCACCAGTAGTACGAGCAATAGAACTATGAGCAAAAGAACTTCTGGATGCAGTGTTGGATTGATTGGAATTGCCGCTTAAGGGTGCCTTAGGAGACTGCGGGTGAGTCACGTCGGACGGAGAAGGAGCAGTAGAATTGACATTCTGTTTCGGGAGAGAAGCTGTGAGCGTGGCTAGCTCGCTTAGACGGTGACAAGACTGGAAAAGCGAAGAATCGTGTATGTACACGGATTATAACAAGCAGACAACATAATGGCAGTGCAGGCATAGGCCGCGGGGACGAGGCCGGATCCCGGCATGGACATGCATCGAGAATTTAGCAGGAATGAAGCAAGAGGTATCGGAGATCAGAGCACGATGGAGAGGACGGGACCACGATTGGGCATTCTTTACTCACCTGCCTGTCAGCCTCTTTTGGACGTTGGTCCGAGGACTGGGTAAGATAGTGCCGTCCTCGAGTGGGAGTTCCCATCTTGGCGGAGGCCTGGTGAGATGGGAAAAGGTAGGATTGGTGATTATGGCGATGAGATGGAAGGCAGTATAGAATGATGGACGAGACGTACCGAGTGAGGGTAGATAAGCGCTCTCTCTACCTCGAGGAGTATGAGAGTCCAATGTGTTTGACGTGGTGGATCGATCGCTTCATGCAGGGAGGGCTATGTCAGGGCGATAAAGGTACTAGGATGAGGACGGTGGGTGAGTTGGAGAAAGAGAATGAGAGAGAGGAAGAGGCAAGAGACAAGAGTGTCAAGACTGAGTCTCAGGCAGTGTTCTTCTTTCCAACAAGCTCCAAGCCGAGACAGAGAGGGAGCGAAGATCTGGTCAGGGTGAGTCTCCAGCACCACTTCCCTTCTGCTGGTGTGTGGAAGAGAGACAAGAAGGATTGAGTGAAGAAGGCTCCAGACTGATCACTAAGAGTAGGGCGCAGTCGAGCAGCCCTGCTGCATTGGGTTGCTTATGCTGATGTTGGTGAGTCGGTCAGTAGAGCAGGGACGTCAACGGGGAGGATGGGGAGTGAGGAGGGACAGTGATGGAAAGACGTGCGTGCAGGTAACGATGTCCGCTTGAATCAGATGTCGCGATGGGGGGCATGGATGTCCAGCGAGTTGGGCGCGGTGGATGGACGGATGGCCACACTGGCTGCAGTCCTGCAAGGTGCCTCTGTAGAGCAGCGTCAGCAGCCAGCTGGAGGATGATAGATAGATTGGATGTGATGGTTGTAAGCAAAGCAGAGAAGAGAAGAGAGAAGAGAGAGAAGAGAGAAAAGAAGAGCAGAAATCATCCCCATCTGCAGCTCCTCCTGCACCCCGTGTTGGATCACTCTCCATCGTGTATTTGGCCACGGCTCTCCCTGGCGCGTCTCTCTTCATGTCTCGGTACGCGGTATGCACAATGCAGAGGAATCCCATCGCGTTGCCGTCATCTGCTGCATTTCTGTGCTGTCTCGCCTCTATGCCTAGTCTGGATGTGATACCATCTCCCATCTGTCCACGTGAAGCTTGGTCGGCGAAGAGAGAAGGAAGCGCCCACTGACAGCTCTTCTTCCAGCCACACTCGCCACTTGCTGCAAGACTATCACCAGCATATGCACACACTAACAGCTGACATGACATGCACTGACACTCTTCTGCTATCTCAACTTCCGTCCCACCCCTCAGTCAGTCCTGCTCGCAAGCTCCTTAAGCACTTCCATGCTGACCCAGGTAATCCCCGGAGAAGATGGCATGACGAAACACGCAAGCTGATGCTTCACTCTAGGACATGGTATATGAGCATAGCATCGAGCAAAGAAGAGCAGTCTTGGTCTAGCTTTCGAGCGAGGGAATGTAAGCGGGAAAGAGAAAGGCCATATTGCACTGCCACTTTGCAATGCAAGCTTTCCATACATACACAAGTTCTTCTTTGTCCTGAGGCAGACGACAGCGCGCGCAGACAGGACTCTGTAGGTCGCGTTGTACAGATCCGAGCTGGTCTACCGCCGTTTCTCTACCTTCCTCATCCTCCTCGAACATTGAGCACGACAAGCTAATCCAACATCCTACCAACTTTTCAAATGACATTGTTTGACTGGATTTCCAAAGTAGCTCCCATTCAAGCCAGTCGTGTAAAACCCAAAACACCAGAGGATGATATCGACAATCCACCATACATGCGTTAACACGAGCAACAGTCCGAACAAAGAAAGAAGATTGAAATTGAACTGTGAAATCTTATCGATGTGGTCATCTTCATCTTCATCATCTAACTCGCCATCTTCATAGTCGTCATCAGTATGGGAAACACCTCCTTCTTCTTTCAGCGGGAAACCGTCAGCATTGGTTCTAGACACACGCAAGCTGCCTGCGCGCTGCTGGATAATGTGCAAATCTATCCCAGACACCGCGGTAGGCGAGCTGGAAGATTGGGGGGAAGCTGTCGATGAAAGTGGTGGAGGTGGCAACGATGCGACCAATTTCTTCCATATGTAAGGCAGTAAGAAACCACTCAAAAAGATCTTGGGCAAGAAAAGCTGAATGTTGCGACTAAACAAGGCGGGCGCAATATACCGAAAAAGGGTTAGCTCCAAGGTATAGCTTTTCCTCTTTTGGAATAAGATGAATGCGCCTGGAAACTCTTCTTACGCATAAAGATGATCCAATCCGAATATTCCGAAAATTATCGAAATGATGACCATTGTCTTCTGAGATAATTGCCTAGGATATATTGTCTCCATCGAGAGATCATGGCATGTATTCTCGATACTTGCTATTTCTGCATTTGGGAAAGACACACGTTCATACATTCAATCAGTCTTGCTATCTAGCTGGTTGTGACGTTCAGTTATTCGGAAGAAAAGAGATCCCATATGGAGCAATAGAAGAAAGAAGACATCTTTGTGATAAAGGTTTAAGAGCATAACACACGTACTTTCACACCATCCCGTTGGAACACTCCGGATCGCTTCTCCGACTGTTTTCAGATGTGAAGAAATGGATCGCACATTCAGTGATATGATGCCACATTTGAGTCTTTTCCACGAGAATGACACAGAGACCTTGGATCGCAAACGTAAGAAGGAACTTACAGGCCAAATCGCGCAAGAATGGAGGTTTGGCTGGATCTGAGTGGTAGCAGGTGACCAGACTAATCACTACCATGCAGGTGCAGGAGATATACAAACATTTCCATGCCTTGAAAGGTGCGGGCGACCCAAATTTGTGCATCATAGGCTTAGATATCGATACTAAAGCTTCTCGATGCGCTGTCGAGTTGCAAGACCGGTCCAGAACAATTGAAAGAAGAGAGTTATGAGCAAGAAAGGTAGCGAGCATCAGTACACTTTCTACTTCACTCTCGTGTCGACAATGTCTGACTGACCTCCTCGGTCTTACTGTTGGTCATGCATCGTCGGTACATATGTATGACACTTCCAACAAGGCTTTACCTATCATTTTCAAGCTCGACTAGCGAAGACGCTTCTTATAATACCCTTTAGGTTATGTGTTTAGAAGCCCTACAAACCATGCGCACGCTCGGACAGGATGCTAATATATAACGAGGGCGCGCCTGATAATGTGAGGCGGACAAAGTCACGTGCCGAGTCGCCACATATTATCAAAGGAGCGGGACTGCTTTTCTGAGCCACAGCATTACATGCGCTATCTGCAACTCAATGAACTTTAGCCTTTTCCCTTAAGCTGTTTGGCATAAGCCGAGGCACATTTGATACCAAGACCTACCTCTTTCACGTCCCACCCTTTTACACATTCGCATCCTCAAAAGTGCCTTTGACGCCACTGGACTTACCAAACACGTGCCAAGTGTATTTCCAGAGAATGGCAAGCTGCAGACGACAGCATGCAGTAGCGAAATCAAGGCGAATGCTGAGTCCAGAGCGGCAAGCCTCCGTTGCTTTGTGCGGGAAACCGCAAACAAGGATTCGTTCCGACGGGCCCCTTTTCAGGCCGTACCTCTGAACGGTCGAGCAAATCCACCGCTCGGCAGTGCAGTCAGAGCGTCCTGTTCCTCTCTTCTACGACATTCACCATCTGACCTGATATAAACGCCATCTCCGCGTTGCTTTAACGTCTACTCGTCTCTAGTCCACTGCACATTTAGAAGGGGTGCACATCAACCACAAAGCGAACTCCGGGAAATGACTACACCTGCACGTATATCAAAGCGCAAGCTTGCTAACCCGGTTCAAGCACCTGCGGATATGGGATTCAAAGATGCAACTCTTGAAGCGGAAGCAAGAAAGACGAGGTACATATCGCTGTCTCTGAAAGAATTGGTGGCGAACAATGCTCCTACACAAGCTTGGACTACCACCCGGCCGACCGGCCAATGGCCAGACCGTGAAGATATGCCTTTAAAACCCTCGAAGCAGACTCCCCGACTCGATTTGGGAAAGGTCCTGGCCAAAATACCTACCAGAAATGACAGGGCACTTAGAGGCAAGCTGGACCGGATCGTTTCATGCGCCTCACGGGAAGACCAGTCTGCAGACACCTACAACGAGCCAGAAACACCGTCTTCTCTTCCACCACGCAACACAGTGCCCAAGAATCTGTCACCAACGTACATACCGCCCGGTAGAAGAGGATCACGAGTTTCAGCCAACCTCGACGATCGTCCCTATCACCACGTCGAGGTTCCCCTTGTCCAAGCGCCTTTACCTAAACGAAGCTATTCAAGCACATCTATCGAATCGTTGAATGCTGCTAAAAGAAGGGTATCCCTCAGAAGAACGACTAGTACCGGGTCAGTTTCTGATGCAGTTCAAGCCAGGGGGGCCTTTGAGGTTGTACAGCCTTCAACTTCGACGGTATGGATAGCGCCGAAACGAGGTCGACCCCGTAAACCAGTCCCACAACCCGGAGGAACTAGCATTCGACCTGAAGCTCTTGTCAAGACTTGGACTAAGAGGAAACTTGTAGATACACCACTTGTCTCCCCATCTACCAGCAGCACAGGCGGAGGAACAGCTTCAACTATTTATGGATCCAGCGTTGCCGACGACGAGGACGATGATTTAGAAGAAGACGAAGACGATACCTATACTCCGCCTCCCTCGCACCGCAAGAAAAAGAAATCTCCACCTATATCGGTCCAGCGCGCAGCAAACAGAGACACTGTGGGCAAGCCTCGCAGAGTCGTAGTACGGCGATCTAGCTCGCAGACTTCGGGATCCGGGTGCCAGGACAATACGATGGCATTGCCTGCTGCCGTTGCGAAAGAAGGTGCTGCTCAACACCTTACGCAAGAGCGGGTGCCGCTTGATAATCCAGAAGGACCGACACAGAGAAATGTCAATGAGAAAAAGAGAATACACGCAGAAATGTCTTGTTCCGACGCTGCAAATCTCGAATTACAGCCATATCGCAAACTTCGTCTCGGTAGACCATTCACGCTAACCCTCAGGCAATCGAACCTCAGTACGTCTGTGCCAGGACTACGGAGTCCCGTCGTGAGCCAGCTTCCTACACAGCGCGGGACGAACCTGCGGGTCGTACTACATCGGGTCAAGTTTACCACTCCGTTCCTACCCTGTCTGTCTGAGAGCTTCGCTTAGCTACGTCAAGCTACATCAGTTTTTAGCTTTGAGGTGTTGCGCATGCTGTTCCCATGTACGATAGGTAGCCTAACCAGGCCGTTGAGACGGTCATACGCTTAAGCAAGCACCACCTGTTCTGAGTTTAAACAGGCCAATATACTCTATCGCACAGGGTCGGCCTTGCCTATGGATATTCGGACTGTGCTGTTTTCAACGTACAACACTCCGTCCTACGGAGGCTTGTTTAGTCTAGGGCCTGTTCTGAAAAGAGGCAAGAGTCTAATGAAAATATCAATGCGATAAACAGGCACATGGCCTTCTTCCTTCCGGGCATGCATACAACTAGGACATGTCCTCCGTATTCATTTATGAGACCAGTGAGCACGCTTGGTTCGCTTCCATGTTATCAAATGCTCTCGGATTGGTCAATGATACAACTTGAGGTGACCTGGAGGCATCTTGGAAAGATGACCTAGGCCCTCGGTCCCTAAGGCTTAAGACCTAGAAGGCATATACTTTGCAAGTCTCCCAGTTGCTCTTTGCGAGATGGGGGCGACTTTTGCTGCCGGAGGAGTTGTCAATGCAGGAACAGCCCGCCTAGCAATCGGCTCAACCACCGGGCTTGCAGTGCTTCTGCAGAGATCTACGTCAGCTGCTCGCAATGCATACTCTGTTCCACTATTCAGCTTGCCTGACAAGCTCGCAACGAGCTCCACCAACTTCGCGCCGTGGCTTTGTCCGTATGAGGGCACCGCGCAACCACTTCTCTCTTATCTTTGGACATAGTAGGAGATCCCAAACCTCCCCACCAAGGTCTAATTGCTCGATGGGTAATATTTTGGCTCTCTCAGTCTTGCCTCGTACTCGAACGCCCAGGTCCGTAATCTTCCACACGATGGGACCCGGACAGGTGTGTGCACTGCTCCCATGATCTATCTGCGAGCAGTCTCGGGTAGCGCGTGCGACGACGTGCGTTGTGTACATCTCTATGTCGCCACTAGGCTAGTAGCCACGGTACGACCCATCTTCACTTAGCTGCAGCCTCACAAAGGGGCTCTGCACATATCCCAAAGTATCGCGCAACGCATCGTCTACTGATAGCGGGCGTCCATCCCTTTTGTACGTGGGCGTGCTACTCTGTGGATGCGGAACTGTACGTGGATGGGATCTATGGCCATACCAGTGGGCATGCTGCTGCTGTAAGGCAGGCGAACGCCCCTGAACCGGCATGCTTTCGAGCTGTCCAAAAGCCGAAGGGAGACCGCGAATATTGAGCGCAGATTGGAGCTTGTAGAAGCAAAGAGACATGTATGTGACCAAAGTTTGCAGCCAGAGGTTTGACTAGGTATAGCCACAGGCTGTGCAGATGCAAAGCCAGCGACACGGCCTAGTATACAGCGAGATGAGGCAATCGCAGACGTTGCGTACGAGGGTTTTTGTTACTATCGACTGTCAACCACGTCCTCGCAGCAGTTACGTGGGCCGCTGAAGCGGATACCGGAGTTTTGCGACATGCCGTTTTGATTTCTGGTCCGTTACGACCGTCTAGTCTATAGCTGGCTGGAAAGTATACCTAGTAAACACCGGGTATAAACATGTATGGTACCTGTCTAATGTATTCTGTGGGCGAGAAAATCAGACGGGACTGCTCATCGGTCGAAAAGCAAGTAACCTTACCTTCCCAATCTTTGCCATACTTTCGGTGACATCTACATCGAGGCTAACATCAGCAAGGTTCGATGAGATCACACGATGCTTAGATGCATCTAGAACGTACCTCTCAAAGTCTCTAGACACTCTATGGACTAGGACTGCAAAGAAGAAGACGGGATAGTAATATACGATGGGTGTGACAAAGCCCGCGCATCTATATAGAGAAAGGTCGTAAAGACGTATCTTAGCAAATTGACAGAGGAGGTATGACATTGAAAGACTTACATGCTCCAGGTGAGAGCTTGTACGAAATCAGCGGTGTAGTTCTGTAGAAGAGAATCAGGGGGGCGAGCGTCAGGATACGCAGGGCCCGCGCTCGCATACCGGAGACTTACCGGCTTGCGCGCCCATGCCCACCATCCGTCAACGAGAAGCTTGTTACCTTGCTGAGTCTGGATGAATTTGGGGTTCTTGACTGTGCCACCCGGTAACTGGGGGAAGGTCTTTCTGACGCGAGTGTTGCCATCTTGTTGCATCTTAAACCGAGACTTTTGTGACATAGATGTATCGAATCTATCGTGCGTAAGGAGAATCAATCAGTCTCTGTATCTCAATATCTGATTAGCATATGTCGGACTGGCGAAAACGTACACGTAGTATGCAGTCAAGAGGGTTGCGTAGAGTAATACGTTACCCCATAGCGGGAAACGATACATCTCAGGATCGTGTGTAGCCATGAAAATGATAGAGTATGAATAGGTGAAGGGTACGCCAGCTAGATTCCAGAAAGACAGAAGCCAGCTAATAGATAGAATACACGCAAGTTAGGCAAGCTTTATTGAGAGGCTTTCTTCCTTTCTGCGGGACTTACCCGAACTATGCCGAGAAAGGAAGACGGTGCAATGTGTCAGCAGGGAAGAAGGCCATAGAGTCTGAACTGGATACAGCTTACCTTTTCGTAAACCATATCCCACGTTTGCGGAATCAGTTCTTCACCCTTAGCGCAGCTGCAAATTATCCGAGTCAGCCTGTTTTCCAAATGTATTGGAACCTAATACTGACGCATTGATGTACAGGCCAGTAGCGAGAATCATGAATGCCTGATTTGGCGAAACATAACCGTACTGATCGTATTGCTTAGCGGCACCTCCGAGGGAGATAAGGAAAAGGAGAACCCAAGGGATCCGGACTGAGTGATGAAACGGTACATTAGCCGTCAAATACATTGACATTGTTACTATAGCTCGATGCTAATGAAAGGCTAACCTTCGCACCACATCTTGACATCAATGCTGCCGATGCGGGGGTTCAAGACGGCGCCCGCGAAATAGTCGCTATTACACCAGAGATGGTTAGAGGTGACGTGGAGAGGACTTTACGATAGCTATTGCTTACTAGATAACGTTGCCACTCATACGGATAGGTTGTCCCATGGTGACGCCGAGAACATACCAGATAGCGGCTGCGAATGAAACAGAAAGTGGGTCAGCATAATGAGATGAAACCCCGGCAGAAAACGAAGTAAATGTACCGAAGGAGAACCCAATAATAATAGCCCAAGTCATCATTTCGCCGAAATGGTCGATAAGTTCACCAAGGTGAAAGATCCCAGAGAAATGAACGGTGGCGGCAGCCACTAGGGTCGTATACCAACAGGCAAGGGCGTTGCAGTTGTACGGAAGTCTTTTGCCTCTGAGAGATGGAACAGGTAGACCTTCCTGCTGGAAGCCGGGTAGGACGACAGCAATGATGAGCTGGAATACAATAAGACCTCCGTAGATTTCGATGCCTCGCTTTGACGGGTAAGCGTGCTGTGCGATGGACCAATTGCGAAGGCAGTCATCAGTACAGACAATGTAAATAAAACACCGTCGTCACATGCACACCTTTGCAGCCAAGTCGTAGAAAACATGAACAAAATTCTTGATATCGTCCCATGCGAAGCTCTTTGGGCCTTGCAGTTTGCCGTCGTAGAAGACCAAGCAAATCCAGAGGTAATACATGAGAGGCGGGAAGCCGAGCATCATGGCGGTGACACCGACTGGACCACCGAACTGTAAACCGCCATAATAGCACATGATTTAGCTTCGGAAGATACGTTGCAGTTCTCCCACCAGGTAGGCGATCGCCATGTCCGCCGGAGGGAACTGCAAGCAACAAAGAGCAGAGCGGTCGTACCTCGTATGAATGGAAGACATCGTCCGCAGCTTGTTCCTCATCGAGCTGTGCAGTTGTTGCTGCAGCGGGTTTGTCCTGGTCATACAATAAACAATAAATGCTTCGTTTCTGTTTTCCAGCATGGAACACGCGGCGGCGTACCTGTGACCGCGCAGCGAGCTTGGCGTTACCATTGCCGTTTAGCTCGGGCTTGACTGCAGTGGATGCAGCAGCCGACTTGCGTCTTGACGCGCGTGTCTCCATTGCTGTCGATGGAGAGTCTGCGGGTTTGTCTGCCGTGCGGATATCGTAAGAGGAAAGAAGAAAGCAAGAAGCGGTGAGGCACGCATAAAAGAGCCGAGAGTCCGGCACGAGGATCAGGATGTCGGCACATGACACAGAGTGGCCCAGTCATGGCAGCAAACAGCCAGCAGCACAGGAGCTAAGGCAAAGTGAGCTGCATCAACAATATAAATACTGGAATCACACCGTCTACAAGCCTGTTCGACCATTTCTAATGGCCGATGTCACTCCTATTTTCGCGGCCTACCAGCACACGGTCACTCGGCCGACATCCGCAGCGACCCGGAAGTCGGCAACTCGCAACTCGACCTTCTTTATCCCTGCACCAGCTCGCCGGCCATCAAGTACATGCTCAAGACGCAGACCCTGCTCACAGTCACGCTAAGAACTGCATACCCAACATCCGCCAGAAAAGCCTCCTACCTAGCAAAAGCCAGGTGCCCTGCTTATCTCAAGCAAGAAGCACCACCAGTCGGACCGATACCACACCGGAGAGCGTTCAGCGTCCATCGCGCCATGTCAACCTCGTCGAGCATTCCTTCGACTATGAAGGCCATCCTTATCGAAGAGCAGGGTGGCCCTGAGGTCATGCAGCTCAAGGAGATCCCTGTTCCAAAACCAGGCAAGGGAGAGGTGCTTATTCATGTAGAATACTCAGGGTAGGTTTAGTTATCGCTCAAAGCCACGTATAAACTTCCTGACATCCCATGCGCTTGCAGTGTCAACTTCATCGACACGTACAAGGTAAGACCCTTTACGTTTCCAGACAGCCCGCAATACCCGCTTGGACTAATTATACACGTGTGGCGGTCGTCTATACAGCGCGGAGGTGTATACAAAGTAGAAGTACCCTACGTCATGGGCCACGAGCCAGCTGGCGAGATCGTGCAAGTAGGCGAGGGCGTGACAGACTACAAAGTTGGCGACAAAGTCGCGGTGGGTTCAGCCTCCAGCCTTTAAGGGCCATATAAACCTAGCATCGCCCGAGACCGATACTTTTCTATGTCACAGGCATACTTGGCAGGAGGAGGCTTTGCGAATTATGTAGTCTCCCCAGAAAAAGCTCTCGCCAAGCTGCCAAGCTCCGTCAGCACGAGAGATGGTGCTGCGAGTCTGTTGCAAGGCCTGACTGTTCTGTCAATGATCAAGGAAGCGTGCGAAGCCAAGAAAGGGCAATATATCCTGGTGAGATTGGTTTAGTATCCTTCACTTCGTAGTATCGCTAACCCATACAGGTCCATGCCGCCGCGGGCGGTGTTGGCCTTCTTCTATGCCAAATGTACGTCCCAAATCAACTGATAGCTGAGCCACTCCACCGCTGACACCTTGCTCTCATTGCCCTGCAGGCTGTCACACTTTGGCGTTCACGTCATAGGCACTACCTCTACGCAAGAAAAAGCAGACCTAGCGAAAGCCAACGGAGCTGAGCATGTCCTACTCTATTCCAGAGACAATCTAGATGAAGTGGTCAAGCAGGTGAAAGCACTTACACCTGATGGAGAAGGTGTTCATGCCGTTCTAGACGGTGTTGGCAAGGATACATGGGAGAGCGATTTCGAGGTTACCAGGAGAAAAGGTATAATCGTTACCTTTGGCAATGCCTCGGGTCCTGTTCCCCCTTTCGCTCCACTTAAGCTGGCAGCTAAAAATCTGAAAGGTGAGCCTTATTTCGGTTGATCCGCATTAGTCGGGCTACTCGGTCCCACGTACGAAGCTCGATTGACTGAGTCGGCTCGCATCGATCATGCTGAACATTTGTATGTCGGATTTTAAGTGTGTCGCCCAACATTGAACAACTACGTAAGCTATCAGTCTATTGCGAAAGCAATGGTCCCTGACTGTGACTTTCTAAAACAGGTTGCTACCAAGGAGGAGATGCAGGCATACTCGAAAGAATTGTTTGAACTTCATGCCAATGGGGCCTTCAAGCTCCAGATCTGGAAGGATGGCTACCCCTTCACAGCTGAAGGAATGAGACAAGCCCACGAAGACCTATGTGAGCCGCTGCACTGACTTGCAGATCGAATAAGCGGGTACTCATTAGACTGGTAAAAATCCACAGCTGGCCGACGGACTACCGGAAAATTGTTGATCAATATGTCATAACGATTTCAACGCAAGAATGCTCAGAGAATCTGTTTAAAAGCTGTCTGCCATATTTGCAAAAGTCTTACCGTTACGAAATGTCCGGGTGGCCGAAATTGCGGGTTTGTATAGAATTCTTAGCGGAAGCTACTGATATATGGCATGTTATGTTGCTCCTTAAATCTGTCTATCGTCCCACCTACAGCAGGTAGATAGGGACTGTAAAGCTTCTTACCATGATCCTAGGTTTGACAGCACCTCATTACTATCTCAAACTGCTACTGCGGCTATGAATGTTCTGCACAGCCGGCGGGATTTCCTGACGCGGAGAGCACAATTAGTCGCAACGGCAAAGTTATGATGCACAAGCTTGTACACATGGTCTAAAAACTAACATAGCAGCTACCCTACGAGCGGCTTTTATACTTCTTCTGCAAGAATAGGTAGATTATTGCTACAATTGCCGGAATGCCACAATGTTATCAGTTAGCCATTGTACCATTGTTCTATTGTTCATAGTGCTATTGTAATAGTATATCGTGATCCTTGTTCTCTTCATATGTCCTGTGCTACCGGTGCGGTCTGTGCCTAAGATGATGTGGCTGTCAAAGGGTTAGATCTGGGGGCGTGGCTTCGAGTTTGGTTCCATCTTCGAGAGGGTCCGAGATTCTGGGTAAGAAGGGTCTCGAGGTTCGAGAAGTGGTCGAGCCGCTCACATTGGCCCACACTGTCTTTAATGGCGAGGGAGCCGTCTCTGGCGGATTCTGGGATGCCGCCGCCAGATATGGTGGAACCAAGACTAAGTAAGTTGAAAGCTGCATCTGGTAGGCACAGAGCATCCGCTAATGGAACTTTACTTTCTTGTCCATCGAGGAGTTTAACTGTGCTTGTAACGGGTCCACGTCCCTTAGCTTTCATGATACTGCCTCGCCTCCAAGCTGGATTTAAGGGTTCGGGCATTCAGAATGCATGCGCATCACGCAGTATGTGGATGTCACAGCCAGAATCGATGTAGATCTCTTAATATATTGAGATTCTGTGCACGACATGGCTGACCAATCGACATTCGTTCGCATCGGCAACGGGCCCCTTTTAAGTAAAGATCGCCTCTGGACCATCCGCGCCGCTGTTTGGTGGGCGTCTCTATAACCTGAAGATCGCTCGCTCCATGGACCGATGTCAACTGCCCAGAAGCCACGAAGCGAACGCGGAGTTTCGCTTGCAATGAATTCAGTAAAATTGTGCGCGTAAGCCTCATTGCCCTACAATGGGCGTGACCTTCCTGTTTTAAGGCAGGTATGATAAGAGGCCGAGTAAGCCTTCAGGTCGCATACGTTGGCACCACCTCGACGGCTGTTGTATTCGAGCTATTAGAGAGAAGATTTCAGCATATAGCTATCACTAGCTTCAGCTATCGTGCCTCGTGTACCTGAAGAGCTCACCGTAACTGTTCTGCAACCGGACAGCGGTGCCAGGCTTCCCGTTATATTGCGGAGGAAGGCTTCGATTTGGTGGTATGCAAGCCCTTACAGACCCCTGACGAAGGGCAGGACCTGTGGGTAGCAGTCTCATCAGGAGTTGGCTTGGAGACCTTGCTGCCTAGACGGACGAAGGGTATGACGTCCACCGGCTTGACTACTCGTTATGATACCAAGCCTGCGAAGTTTTGCCAGGCTGCTCATCTGCGAAGAATTGTTGTGGGATCCGCGTTGATATTCAGCCTACAGTCCGTGGTAAACGTGTCTCGGGTCCAAATGAGCTCACCTGTCGGATTCAAAAGCGGCCGAAGCCTTTTAACAATCCGTACAACACGAACCCGAATCTCTTACGGAGGTATCTGACAACGATAAGGGTAAGTTGCGTTTGCAGTGGCCCCTCATCAGTGATTGGTGGCAGGTTTGGGTGTCCTGGGGTTTTAAGCCAAGTAAGTCGCTAGATCTAAACTGGCCAAGAGCGATCAGGCACCACCGCAATTTCCCGTATGCTTGAAAACTCTGCGTCTTCAAGGTTCTTTAATTGGCCTCGGAACTCGCTTGGTTCGCGATGTCCCTTTTGCACTTCCCTGAGGAGCTCCGGTGTGATGTCTGGCAAATCAATATGGTTCAGAACGTTCCAATGTATGTCGATGGCCCCATCGACGAGGAGGAGAAGTTGCATCAGCTGTCAGAGGGTGCATTCGAGAGGAACTCTTTCGGGCCAGTTGTTCCCAGTCCCTATTGTGAGTAACCGAGGTACTGGGAGTCCAAAGGCTGGTTGATAATTCCATGGCTCGAAGCACTTCGGCGCGTAGCTTGTCGTCCATCTGGGCCAAGTCTCTCCATATTGCGATGCTGCTCTGTTTCAGGTGCAGTGCTTCGACCTGTTTGGTCTTTTGGAACTCCAAGTCCTGGCGTCTTAGGCGTTCTTGCTCGCGTCGTCGTTCGAGGAACTCTCGTCGACGAACTTCTCGACGTGTAGGTCCCTTGACTTCCTTGCTCTTCTCGCTCTGAGCTGAGTGAGCTGTAAGTCGGACCATCGGTCCCACGTCGGTCGGCGTGCTTGCCTCTGGCAGATTCTCGGGCCCGGTCAAGGGGTTTGTTCCGAGTACCGGTGTTAGCAGAATCGGCTCCTGTGGGACTGACTCCTGAGCCTCCATCTAAACCTCTGACTTGGATGCGCGAGTCTAGCTCAGGACGAAATCTCGTCGAGCAGAGTCTTGAACTTCTCGGTCGACATCACGGGCACGTGAGAGACGGATTGTGATCTTGTGACAGGTCTTCGGGATTGCTGTAGTCGATCAGTTCCTCCCCCAGAACTTGTCGTACCGCGAGATTCTGCATGTAAGGTATCGCTCTGTTTGGAGAGCATAGTGAAAAATGCTTTTGCACAGCATCAGAAGACTGCTGGTAGGGACTAACGCGATAGCGTAGCTAATGCACGTATAGAATTGTTGTACTATCGCTAAAAAACCTTTAGAGTTGCTTCTAAGGTAACAGAATGTGACTATGACTCGTGATACGAGAAGTCGCTACCAGTTGTCAGAGGGGTCCTTGGAAACGAGGACTCTCTGAAGAAAGAAGGGAATGGAAGGGGATAGAGAGATTGATGCGGAAGATATTCTCCACTATCTTCCGAATTTGCCGGAACGCACGGAAATTTGACTCCCGTCGCCCCACTTGAGTCACAGGTCTACCCAATGCGACGTTGTCATTGAAGGATATAGCATGACTTGGTCAAACAACCTATTTAATGTCGCTCCCCGTTTTGTTCGAAGATCAGTGAGACCTTCGGCTTTTTTACTCGTAACAAGCGCTACGTTCTTTATTGCGACGCTAAAGGAATGGATTTTGGCAGCTTCGGTTTGATAAGCTGGCTGATTTTCTCCGAACGTGCTGCTTTGGATGTGAGCAAGACTTCTTCGTCGTGAGAAAGCCTGGCAGCTTTCCCGATGTTGTCCATTTCAACCAGATGCATCCGAGTGCGATCATCTCTGGCAGCTGATGCTAGAAAGATGTTCATGATCGGCTTTCCAGCCTGCGCATCTAAACCATCCGGGTCTTTGTCCAGCTTCTCTCTAAGTTGGAATAGAGCGACTTTGCGATGGTTTTTTCCCGCAATGCAGAATTTAACGTCGACCGATCGTTCCCGCGAAATTGGTGGGATGCTGGCGAACACGTGAGGGGCATCAGCATACTTGCGCACATAGTTGCGTAATGCCTGTATGCGGTGCATCTATGGCGCATCGTTTTCACCACAAGCGTCGGGTGGGAGCTGAACGTTTGGCCGTGCAACCAGAGCGAGCAATTTGATTGGCTCATGAGCTCTGAGAGCTTTGCACCACTCGGTCAGGATACTGGCCTTTTTTAATTTGTCCTTTGTATCTTCAACAGCGTCTTCAGCCCTTGCCTGAGAGACCGTTGAACGTGCGCGCCACTCGAAAGCCTCGTTCGATAAGGTTTTTGTCCGCGGCTTCGGGATGCACCATGTGCGAGATACAAGATGTTGGGGCTGTGAAGCACACATCAGGACTAGATTTCCGCTTAGGCGGTGTGGACCCACCTATAATGACTATACCCTTGACTAGACCGTCGTGGAGTGTACGCGGGATAGCCGCTTCAACATTCCACGGACGAGCCCGCTTTTCAGTGGATGAAGCGGTGTTGATAAAGTCTCCTCCGAAAGCATAGTCTCTCCTTTTAGTGCCCATACACTTTTGTACGAAGACTGGCTGCCATGCCATTGGGTGTGTGACTTGAAGCTTGACTATATTGCTTCTGGTGTAAGGCTAACCGACTAACTACAACTGACTGCGATTAACATACACTTGACTCGGTCTCCATTGTTGCAGTCAGCCCGATCGGCAACCCGATCGGCCTTGTACCTCACAATGGCTCTGCCCGCTGACTGCGTAAAAAGCAGGCCCTCTTCGTTGACAATGGCGCTGACCATGTGGAGCACGAAACTCCAGGTATTGTCGCTCTTGTCCTTTAGGAAAGCCATTAGGATGAAGACTGGGTGTTCTGAACCTTCAATCGCAATTCCGACCTAGGACCCCGTCGCCAGGCAGCCTGGTGGCTGGTGTAGGTGACCTCATTGGCTTCTACATGCAAATGTGCAGGGGCCACGATTATTTCTCTAGAAGTCATGGCAAGCTATGTCCGGCTAGTCGACGGCTTCTACGCTGTGTTTAGACGGTTGTGTTGGAGAGAAGGCGGGGAGGAGAGAAACATCAAGGGTGGTGGTAATGTGGCAAGAAACGCGAGTTACATTAATAGGGTGTCTGAGGCCTCAAGACTGCTTGTTTTCAGTGGAGGTGAATGGAGTGGAAGGGAAACACGCAGTGCTAGGCCTTTTATGCCATCCACTTCAATTCCTTAGAAACGACGTATAGAAATACGCCGACTATCCAAGCCGGGCAAATGGTGTTTTTTCAGATGACCACCAATCTACTGTACACGTCGATTGTGCTCGCACTGCTATGTGGACGGTGGTTTGTGGAAGACATAGTTGTCGCTATCCGGTCCGCCCCGAAACATATGGACGCAGCCAGATCCGCACGTTGCTGGCCCAGCTGAAAGAGCGCTTGTGTGCTGACCTTGCTTGCCTTTCAAAATCACGACATATTCGTCCTTGCAAACCTTCTTGCATACTGGTATAGCGCTCTTGCTTTACCCTAATCCGTCTCATTTATTCGTATCGTCCATCAGCGTCTCGTATGCACAGAACCTTGCGTATTGACACCGACCACTCCATGCTGCTCTCAATTGGTGGACGTCGTCCTCGCTGCCCAAACTTTCGGTGATGCCCAGGGTTCGAAGAGGCTCGTGGCTAGCGGACGACTGTGAGATCAAGCATGTCTACTACGATGGAGGCCATTTAGGCAGCCATCTTCTTAATGCGACTTGTGACAGTGGCTGTTGACGAGGTGAACAAGCAAGTCGCGGTGCAGGATAAGCAGAGCTGATCTGGCTACAAGCCAGTGCTGCCGCTTGACAACCGTCTTCGTATGGCAAGCCAAAGTGGACTGCCCGACAAAAGCAAGGCGACCACGCCTCTTTACCATCTATCATGTTGGGTTTCCACTTACACCCACTTACACGAAAGTTGTTGCTCACTATATCAACACATCTTCAACGCAAGAAAGCTCAAACAACCCCTTCAAACGCTGTCTGCCATATTTGCACAAGTACCTTTCTTGCATAGTCTGTAGCCTAGAGGCCAATCTACGCTAGTATAATGCAACACTTACATATGACATGTTACCCTGTGATAGACGTGCTGCATATGAATTTGCGTATACTCCTGCGACGTTTTCAGCCTACTGATTCTTCTTTGTCTCCTTTACTGCCACAGCTTTCAAGTTCTCCTTCTTTGCATCGGACTTTTCTGGCTCTTTGTCTTCGAGGGTTTGGCCGTATTCGTTGGCTCGAGACTTGTCGACGGGATAGATCCAGTATTGGTAGAGCAGAATGACAAACTGAGATGGAAAAAGGAAAAGAAGCTCAGGACACGTGCGCTGTAGGAACGCGAAACTTGGCTACGAGGCGCCAATTAAACCCACCACAACGTCGTCTCTGAAGCAAGCTAGCCTGTGTAAAGTCGGCATGCGGATGACGAAGGAGAATATATCATCGATCACTGCAGACATTTGCATCAGGCGATAAATCAGATCCTGGCCGACGGCGAACTTTTTGGAGGTATGAGCTCACCAGTATTGAGTGCTTTATATGTTAGACTCTTCATTGGCATATGTGCTACACTCTTCAGCTTCCAGTTAATGATCTGTTGGGGAATGGCTTTATCAGCACGAGTAATTCTCTGGCCAGAGCTTCAAGCTGACGCACAAGTTGAGGAATCTGTTTGCGAATCAAGTCAGCCAAATGTCACAAACATAGTCGTCAGAAAGTGCATCCTAACCAGTTGAATAAACCCAAACATATAGGTGAACTGCCGGCCAATCAGGTCAGTTTTGGTCATCATACAAGGGGTCTTTCATCTAACCTACTTGAGTAAGGGTCGTAATGACGAAAGAATACCTGGAGGGGGGCCCGGAAAGCAGTCAAGTCAGCTCAGATGTATCTTTTACAAGCAGAGAAGGGGGAGTTACCATCCGCGGTGCTCTTCGTATAGAAGGCTATAGACTGTATAGCCGATCAGGAAAGGCGTGGTGCCCCAAATGACCCATTTGAAAGCGAGCTTATCATAAACTTTGGTGGCTTCCTCCTCCTTCGAAAGAACGTGCTTGTCCTTGATTTGGACTTTATATGGGAGGACACCGTTGGACTTGACCAACTTGATATCCACAGCCTTCGTGATCTTCCATGCTTCAATCAACAGGCCTATACCTTGTCCGGCTACAATCATTATGCTGGTTTCGGAGTTGTTATCAAGGAGGTATAGAGTGATGATGAGCTGAACGATTATATTCGTAACTATTGTGCCCAGCGATACGCCAGTCTGATCCTTTCTATTCTTCCAGTGCGAAACGTCATTTTTGAAAGCCAGGAACTCGAAGAGACTGTGCAGAGCAGTAACTATGCCCGTTAAGATGAGCAAAAGAGGATTTGTCTCGAGGAAGACACGCTTGACTTCATCAAACTCTGCAACTCCAGCCCCGCCCATGGCTGGGTTGTTGGCAGCTTGTCGGAACGATTCATCCATGCTTGCATACAAGTTGAACTTCATGAGGGAAAGAGGTGCGAAATGAACGTTCAGCGGGACTGCAGATACCGTTGAGTTGATTGGAAAGGCTGCCTCTCGTAATTGCCAGAAAGTGTTAGGGTATACGATGGGATAGTAGCGAGGATTTCTTGATCCTGGAGCCGGTGGAACAGTTGTATGATCTGAGTAGATGGTTATTAGTGAAGACTGGTAAGCTAAAGCTGGGGCGGCATACATTGCTGAAGAACCGGTACGAGCTGTGTAATGGGTGTCGGGTCGGAGTTGGCGATGATATTCATGGTAATGTTCGGATGATAGCTGCAAATCAAGAAATATATTGTGCTTAGCGAATACACCAGCAAGGAGGGAGCTAGCCTTCACCTACTATGCAATGATAGGCATGGCTTGATCTTTTGCCTTAGCTTCTTCTTCGCTTTCGACATCCTGTTCGCCGTCGGATCCCAGAAGACTCTTTACGGCTCGCACTCGCTTGAGCTTTTGGAAAAACATAAGAGCTACACAGCGTGATGACGCTTCAGTAAAAAGGAACAGGCCGACGTCCTATATAGCCAAGCTTACGCTTTCTATAATGATATACGTTCTCGGGCGAGAATCCGGCCTGCTGCGGCAACAGCGGTGAACCATCTCTGGCGAGGAAGGTGTCGAGGTAGAGGGTGCCATTATTCTGGACAGACTGTAACAGAGCAAACGAGGCGCCATTGGGTGATTCAATGAGACGAGTATTGCTTGAAATATGCGACTATCAAGTTATGCATACCTTCGGCAATACGATCTCGGTATTCCAGTCATGCTCCCACTTCCACTCTCCAAGCTTAATCCCGGAGACGGTGTAGTGAGGAAGCTCCGGGTTGACCACATCCAGTCTTCCATCGGGACCGCTGACGAAGAAATGGACGTCGAATTCGGTGCCCTGAGGCCATAGAGGCACTATGCCCGGTTGAGGTGCCTTTACCGCCACAGTGTTCGAGGCAGCTGCAGCGGCAGCCGTGGCACCATCGCCGCCAGCATGGCTGCTGACTTCTGCGGCTGGCGCAGTACCTCCTTTGGGCGTAGTGAGGTACTTGATGCCGAGCTGGACTGCCTGAGTGAGCAAGAACACCCTCAGAACGTTCTTGATGACCGAAGCTGCTCCTCCGCCATTTTCCTGCGGCCGCTCTCCAGCAGCACCGGCAGGGCGGACTGCACCTCCTCCTGCGACAGCACCGACTGCAGCACGCGCAGCTGCACCTCCTGGAGCAGCCATCGTATCCGCGGCTGACTTGCTTGAAGGATGCTAGCGGGAAGTCCGTCTGATGCCGAGAGCGGTCCGCCGTCCCCGAAATGAAGGCCAATCTATCTGAAATGGCAAACGGGTTAAAGAGCTTTATTATTGGTTTTCCATGAACAGTTCATACAGGAGAAGGCTAATAGGCCGGTCAATGCTTGTCTTTGCAGCGAACGACAACGTGCTTATACTATACTATGATACAATGGACTCGATAGTCTGTACTACTACCCTCAACTTCCGTATATAAACAAGTTAGGCCAGTTTTAGACACGGAAAACCGTATGAGTTTTGTTGTAAAGATTCATCGCCTAGCTATACTGAACGGCACTTATAGCTCATCTGAAGGGTTCGCAACCCGCAAAGGCGCCCGGCTCATCCCCGTGTATCCTGGTTCCGGTAGACTGCCTGCGCTGGCATTGTAGTCATTGTTCATCAAGATCGACCTGAATCATTAGAAGATGGCACACAAGTCAGTACAATATGCGCGGAGCAGCTTCTTTGGACGCTACACCTCACCTCGAATATCTTCTATGGCTCGAAGGGTCGGAGTCGCCACTGCCCTCACCGCTGCCGTCATGAGCCATCATAGGCTGGCTGACTTCGTTCCAATCTCCATACGGATTGTCGGTGTAGTGCTGTGCCACATTGTATTGATCGTTATAAGCCTGATTCGGTCCATGGGCGTATTGCTGATATCCTCCTTGATTGTGATTTGCATAACTCGCAGCAGCAACACCGGCTGTGGCGCCGCCGAATGTAGCAGGACCATAGCCAGACTCAGTCGACGTGGGCCCGGTACCGTAGTATGATTGAGTGCCACTGGCGGAGGGGACGGCAGCACCTGCGGGTAGGCCAAAGGGAGAGTGTTGGGTCATAGGAGGAGAGGGATATGGCCCATGAGTGTTGGTAGAAACATCCAAATCTTCATCATCCTCATCATCCTGGAATCTGCTTGTACCAGCACCGCCATCACCAGCTCCGCCAGCAGCCACTCGGAGGTCCTCGTCCAAAGCGCGCTGACGTCGTCGTCGCCTCATGAACCAAAGACCTCCGAGGATCATAGCAACCGCCGCTAGAGCAACGGCTGTGAAGGTTCCAGCTACAGCTCCCGTATTGCTGAAGAAGCTACCATCGCCATCTTGTGCAGCAGCATTGTTTAAGCTATTGCCACCTGATGGGTCTACCGTAGCGATAGCAGTGATGATGGTTGTCTGGCCGGTAACAGTAATAACCGAAGTATATGTAATAACCACTCCATCGGGTGCGGTCGAAGTGAATACTTCTTCAGTGGTCATGGTAGTAGGCAAAACTTCCGTAGTCATAATGGTTGTCGTCTCGGTCACCACGTCTTCAGAAAGATCTCCCGAAATGCTACTTGCTGCATTGGCTCCCACAGGTGTCGTATCAGCAGCCCATGTGATTGTACCGGAGGTTTCAGGAACTGCAATAGTAGCTGTCGTTGGAGCTACTGTCCATTCAGCTAATGTGCTCGTAGCGTTTGTCGTAACATTCGCAGATACGCTGGTACTCGTTGAAACGGACGTACCAGGAAGCCAAGTGACCACTGTTGAGTCTGTCCATGGAGAGTCACTACTTAATGACCGTGTGTGATGTTTGGAATAAATTTACTTACTTTCGCTGGTTGTGCTCGAGCTGATGTCACTGGATGAAACAGTGGAGCTCCAACTAGTGACTGTTGTTGAACTATCGATGGTCCCGCTAGTGATTCCGCTACCGGTCACACTAGTGGATCCTGCTCATAGGCGGTGGCGTATTAGCCGCATTACTGGGACTGCTGCAGATCTAAAGACAGAACGAAGAGATAATGCTTACCACCAGAAGTAACGCCTGTGGAACCGGTCCCAGAAGTTGAAACTGATGTCGTAATTGCAGAAGACAAAGTAGTCGAAGAAGTTGCAGAAGAAGTTGCAGTCGTTGCAGAAGTCGTTGTAGGTACGGAAGATGTAGTCGTATCATCAGAAGTAATCGTTGAAATCGTTGAATCAATCGGAAAAGTCGTTGTTGAAGGTGTCGTTATCGTCGGTGTCGTGAGCGTATCTGAAGACGCAGGATTTGTAGTGGTCGTGGATACGGACCAAACGGCAGAAGACGAGGAAGTTGCGTCGGGATTGTTTGCAGTCGTCGTTACATATGTCGTTGTAGGGATCGTGAAAGTCGAAGTGGTTGCAGGATTCATAGAATCCGTAGAATCCGACGTGGAGGATGTAGAGAAAGTAAGCGAGACGGAAGGTTCAGTTGCCACATCGGACGGGGTTATTCCAGTAGTTGATATGGTTTCCACAGAAGAAGTTTGCCCGGGAGGTTCGTCCGACGAGTCTACTACAGTCAAATGCAGAGTGATTGTCGAAGAGAAAGGAGCAAGATTGTTGGTTAGGCGTGTCGGGCAGTTGAGGTCGCAGATTGTGTTTTCCAAAGGAGCACGTGGTTTACGGAGAGGGGAGTATAGCGTACAGAGCCCGTCAGTGGGAGAGTGAACGGTAGCAGTGTGAAAAGGAAGAGGAGATTGAAGGAAGCAGCAATTGCCGAGAGGATGGAGATTATGTGTTTGCGTCAGAGGAGAGTTTCGAAGCGGGTACGAGGGAAAGAAGGATTACCGTTTGATTCAGGGGCAGAGGGATTCGTAGGAGAATCAAGACCACCAGAAGTCGATAATACCGATGTTGAAGAAAGTGTTGAAATGGTGGCGATTGACAATGGATCAGAAGTTTGCAATTGCGAGGTAAAGCGAGTGTTGTCATTGAGTTGCGATGTCGACCGTGCGGAGATTGTATAGGTCGAAGTCGTAATCGTTGATGCGGAGGTTTCGGCGTCGACAGGCGGAGTGAAAGAAGAAGACGTGCCAGCATCGTCATTCGTAGAGGAAGGTGAAGGGAAAGATTGTGAGAAAGTGGTAGAGGAAGGTACTAAACTTGGTCAGCAAAAAAATTATCAAGAAATGTTCTCGTGGAACAGATAGAAATATGAAAAGGAGAAAGGAAAGATGAGGATGGGAAGGTGAGTGAGGGAAGTTATAGTATGTTTTCCGAATCAGGGTATGTTGCGACACACATCGAGTTGTGACAGGAAGGCACAAATAAGAACGTATATAAGCATAAGCAGGCCAGAATCAAGACAGACTGGCCAGGTCATCGAGAGAGCCAAAGGAAGAAGTAGAAAAGGGATAAAAATCTTTGGAAAGACGAAATAAAGAAAGCCCAATGAAGAAAGCAAAAAGGTCGGAATGAGTAGAGGGGAAGAAGACTCTTCCCTCTCGCCCTAGCCCATGAACCGGACAGCAAGAAAAGAAAAAGTGAAAGAAAGGTCGGGATAGAAGCGGGAATGACTCACGGAGATGAATCGATAGATTCCACAAGATGATTAAGCTGTCTGTAAGCTCCAAAATCCGCGCTCATCAACCAAACCAGATTAAGACGCACCTGAGTCGGTGCTGCCGCCGCCGCCGCCGCCAGTGGGTGTGGGTGTGGGACCATCCCCAACTCCACCACCTCCGCCGTCGCCCGTCGGTGTTGTACCTCCTCCTGCTGTACCTCCTGTTGGTGTAGGGCCGCCGCCGCTCGCACCACCACCACCGTCACTACCACCCGTTCCGGGTTCCCCTCCATCGCCAGCCCCAGAGCCGTCACCTGGTGGCGAAGATCCATCATCACCACCGCTACCTTCACCGCTACCTCCATCGCCACCGCCGGGGCCTTCACCTGGTGGCGAAGATCCACCATCACCACCGCTACCTCCACCGCCGATGTCTCCCCCACCGCCGGTGTCTCCACCACCGCCGGTACTACCCCCTCCTGTGTCTCCTCCTGATGAGCCGCCCCCATCGCTACCACCACCACCACCACTGCCAGCGTCACCGCCAGAGGATCCGCCGCCTCCAGGCGGGCCGCCGCTATCACTACCCCCTCCGCCACCACTGCCAGCGTCACCGCCAGAGGATCCGCCGCCTCCAGGCGAGCCGCCGCTATCACTACCCCCTCCGCCATCGGATCCGCCAGCTCCGCCAGATTGGCGTGGAGCTAGTCGATACCTCATAGAGTCTGCATAAGGGTCAGCTGGACTTGGCGATAAAGTGGCGTGCGGTTGGTTATCCAGGGAGGGTATTCTCGAACGTTGTTGGCGCAGCTGACAAGAGGTATTAGCAATGTCAACACAGTTTTAGGTATTGCTTGAAGAGACACACATGTGGTGGAGGGGCTCTCTTGCGAAGAGCGCCTTCTTCCGGCTGCTCCCTAGGAACGGCTTTTGCAGAGACAGAAACGGCCGCCAGGCTGGGAAGAAGAGCGAGAGCAGAAGCAATGCGATAGCTCGATGGTGTATGCTTTGCTCTGCATGCCTTCTTCTGCTTTCGCACACACTTGCATGGCTCCTCGCTGTCATGCTCGTCGATCATGTCCTCGTTCTGCTTCTCGGTGACTTGGTCGAAGCGAGGATGACGAGGGCTGCAGGAATTTCGCAGATAAGTGGCTGCAGCAGTTGGGAGGTGTGAGGAGGACGGTGATGGAGAGGGTGAGCATGAACATGGTGCTGAGTATGCCATGTCTTGTTCAATCGGAGGTTTTCGGTTTCGTTGCACTCTTCCGGTTAAGCTGGGACAAGCTTGATGCAGATCATCAATTGCCCTTCTGGGACGAGAGAAGTCACCAAGGAAAGGTTCGGAAGGCTACGCCAGATAAGAACGAAGAGACTGATGATAATGAGAGGACTATTGGCCCAGACTGATGTCAGCCCATATGATAATGATGATGGCCCTCGTGTCCTCGACAGGGCTCGCGGGGATCCTTGATCATGCCACCAGCGCAGTCACCGGTGGACGGATGGGACAGCGCAGGAGAATGAATGGCGCAGCCCGATGTATACTGCACACCTACCTAGAATGAATAGAATGTGCAAGGACGATGCTGAGTGGAACGAGGATGGTTGGAGGCAGACAGGCGGGGAAGCCGGAGCGAGCTGTCAGGTGGACCGAACAAGACCTCCCATCGGCCCATTGATAATTGCCACTACAGAGTACTGATAATTACTACTGCACTCTACTATGCTGGACATCCCTGACACATCGCTGCCATATACGGAAGCCCGACAAGCCGCGCACACGGCAACGCTTCTGAGTCTCGAAGTCTACGATTGCTCCTGCTGGTCTCCGCCGCCTGATGTGCAGGGCCGTCTATCACGCTGCATTGGGAAATACGAAACAGATCGAGAGCACCTCAATGAAGTGAGGAGACAATATCCTGAGAGTACTTATATGATTGCAACAAATACTATTTGTTATAGTATAATAAACAACATCCTGAGAGTACTCTCAAGATCTATCATTGCAACTCATACAACTGACAATATCCTGAGAGCACTCTCAGGGTATATGTATGCAACTCAGACAACAAACAATCCTGAAAGTACTCTCAGGGTATATGATTGCAACTCATACAACAAACAATATCCTGATAGTACTCTCAGGGTGCATGATCGCACCTCATACAAAAAAGTGCATATAAGCAAGTCGTCATCCCTGAATCGATATGTGGCGATGCAAAAGAACAGTGCAAGGCTGCGTGCCGCACGCCAGGCGCAGCAAACACGCACTGGATTATGCCCCGGGGGTGTTTATTTCCCCCTCTCATCCTCCTTTCAACCCGCATCCGTCCGCCTTCAAGCTGAAGATACTAGACCCTCTTGCTGGATCTCACGCATTGCGCTATAAGTAGCTGTACACAAGCTTGCCAACTTACTCGTTTTACTCAGGTTGTTGATCACCATGTCTCGAGCTCGTGCTGGTGGCCTTATGGTCGTAACCCGCCCAGACGTGCTAGTGAATGGTATCTGGGCGGGTCCAGGGGCGAGTGAAGAGCGTCGATTGTTAGGTGTGGAAGTATCATCTGGGGGCACCTTTCGCACTACTGCTACGGTAACGTTGCCTCTTCACAAGTTCGTGGGCAGAATCACCAACGAACTATGTCAAAATCGTTATTTTTATTGGTGGATCAAAGGTGGGGTATTGGCTAAGTGGCTCCCGAACCGAGAGCTGTACGCTCTTGAGAGGTGAGCTCAGCGAGTATGGCACAGTACGTGCCAGCTAGCTAGGTAGGCTGAAACTCTTCCAACTGGCTTCTGGCATGCGCAGTACAAATCGTCTGGGACACACTCTTAAGCAGGTGAAAGTCATTATGAAGCAACACCCTGGTGAATATGGCCATTATATGTCACTCATCCAGGCTGCAGCAGGAGCTCAGATGTAAAAACGTAACTTACCAGGAGAGAGCGATATGATCAAGTGGCTCCCATTTAAACCCCTGAATCGATTTGATGCGTAGTCAGCTCCCCGGTGGCCGCCAGCCTGACTGATAAAGAAGATCTTCCCCGAATGCAATTATTGTATAGACGTCTTTCCGTATAAGCAACTCCGCATAAATCTTGATTATCTGGGAGGTTTGAGAAGCTGTCTGACCGGTCACATTTACGGTCTTCCAACTTGCATCTATTTGCTACTAGCTCATGTATCAGACTTGCTCGCTCTGCGGACCGAGCTAACCTGACTGTGGAAGTCCAGGGAAGACGGAGACTTGGCTCCAAACGTAGCGACCCCGCGTATGTCAGAAGTCAGCTCCCATCGAGCATCTCGTACTTTATGGATGTAGACAATGAAGCGATACACACAGTAAGGCGAGTGCGTAAAAGCTGATGCATATACTTTCATACAACTTGACGTAATCGTTCCGAACACCCTCATGAGCGGAACGTTGTCTGGTATTCGGTGTAAGGGTGTACCAGCGATATCTTTCATGCCTGGGGCAAGCAACGGAGAACGTCGCTTGTACGAGTTCTATAAACTGTTACACATACAGCAGTCTCGTGAAAGATACAGTAGCCAGGATGCTCGTGCTGTATTGCTTACCACGGTGGATACTGCGGGGTTACGCCGGAAAACGAGTACGATACACAAAGCGTGGAACACCGCAAGGGCCATGGTAAAAGCATGTACGATAGACGCGGCCACTCTGTTTATCCCAATACCTTTGGTTCTGTTCTCTTGCGCTTGTTTGCTCCACTTGAACCTGGTGCATTCTTATTCTTCGAAACGTCAAGGGCTGCTTTACCGGCTGATGATCCTAGCAGTGCGTCTGCAGAGGGTGCGGCACTATGCGAGAGAATAGGGCAGGTCAGTTAAATTTCAGCTCGTTTACAAAGAAACAGAGACAGTTGGAAGGTCTCCATCAGTATCTGCCTAGATGTCCACTCACTTTCTGTTACCAACACCAAGGATCATAGTAGCTGATCCCGTTCTTTCCTGTCTAGCTTTGAACGCTGCATTCGTACCCAGCGGTGTATCACCAGCAGACATAGCATCCCTCTTACGTTCATCTTCAATCTTCTTCAACAATTTCTCTCTCTTGTTCGTACCCGAACCTTTACCATGGAATTTATGAGATAGATGCTTCCAAGCTTCTTTTGGAGTCAAGTCTCTACCAAATTCATCTGTATAATTGATCTCAACGTTTGGCTTATAATTCTTAAATGCTTCAATTTGTCTTTGTGCCATATTATATGCTCTTTGCTTATTTTCATATTCTCTCTGAGCTTGATCTTTGGTATTACCAGTCGCTCTATTCCGTAGCTTTTCAGCTTCAGCTTCCATTTCAGCTTTTTTCAGTTCATTCATGAACCGTTCACGCTCTTTGTATGCTCTTTCTCTTTCTCGTTCTTCTGGTGTGAGTGCTTTCACTTCTCCAGATGACCTAAGTAAAGCAAGTGTATTCGCTAAACCACCGGAATGATGCTTTTCAGTAGCTGTACTACCCCATGCTTCTTCTTGCTCTTCCTTGGCGTGCTCAGGTTCTACAGATTTTGACATTCGTGATGTAGAGCGAGGCCGTCCTTCGGATAGAGTTGAGGTTTCCCTTTGATAATGTGCACCCTCCATCTCCTCATCAGATACAGCTTCGCCTTCTTCCGGTTCTTCGTCTTTAACAACCATCTCGTCAAGTGGCACATCTCCACCTTCCCTTTTAATTTGGGTTAGTCCCAAATTCGTCCCGTTGCCAAGTGGCGTGGCAGACCCATTCGCTCTTCGAGAACCAGTGTGTTCCCTCTTTGCAATAACAGGCCTTGACGATATATTCCTTATAAATTCAGAAGTATCATCCAGGACGAGACCAGCGTTATGATCATCATCATCTTCAACATCCTCTTCTTTCTTGACTTGGATCATGTCGGCATCCTCATCGTCACCTGCTTGTCCGTTCTGGGCACCATCAACAGGCATCGAACCCGCTCTGCTTGCTTCACGTGATCTTTGCTCCTCCAACAATTGCCTAGCTAGATCTTCCCCCTTCATGATCTTGAGGCGCTGCTTGTTTGCAGCTCGCCGTTGTCTGGCTAGTGCGGCTTGCATATCATCATCATCAATAACACCACCATCCAGCTCGAACCCTTCTTTCGCCAACCTTCGTTCAGCTGTAGGGAGCTTGGGTTTGACGTCCTCGTCTTCTTGATCAGCAGCCATGTCCACATCTCCTTGTCCATGGAAAGATCCTTCTCCACCGTCACCATCATCGAAAGTAGGGATACGACGTGATGAACTTGCTTTGTCACTCCGTTTCTTTTTCTTTTTAGGCTTCTTGAAACCAACATCTCCTTCTTGTAGATAATCAACTTGTTCAGCTTTCGTATAATCAAGCGAGAGCAATTCTCTTTTGATTTGTTTTTGCTTTTCTTCTTCGCTTTGCACCAATCTAGAGCTTGAAGGGCGTCCACCGACCCCGCCGCTAACGTGGCCACTACTTCCAGCGGCGTTTGCACCCGCGATAGATGACTCGCCTAATCGGAAGCCTTCTCCAGAGTTGGATGATTCGCCCAATACTTCATCGTACTTTGACAGTACACCACGCTCTTTGCCTTGTTGGAATGCGTCGAACTCATCATCATCGAATCCGGTATACTTGTATGCTGTCTTGCCTCTCTTTTGGAGATCAAGACGGTCGGCTGTCCGGGCGTATTCGGCTAGGTTGATGTTCTGAAGCTCGTCGTCTGTTGAGAATACAGTAGTGGAGGAGGGAGTGGAGGGATGACGTTGTGTCATGAGATGTAACCAGATATGCGACGGTTTAAGGGTAGATGATAGGGAGGTGGGAAACAGGGGAAACAGGGGATAGTGCAATCAGTATGCTGCGGACAGCGTTGATCCAGATGTCGCATGCAACTCACCACCCTCCTCTAGCACTTTATTGTCTTTGAGCGTCAAGATGACATCCTCTCCCTCTTGAAAGTCCTCGACTCCATGGCCTACTTTCAGACCAGCAAGGTCGTTTTCGCCGTACCTCAGAGCATCCCTGTCTCTCTCTTCCAACTCCTTCTCTCTGGCTTTCAGTTTCTCCAACTCGATAGCCCTCGCTTTCGCAGCTTTGCGTGACTTTTTGATCCAATCCGCTGCTGAAGCTTTACTATCATCATCTTCAGCTGCTCCCAAACCCTTTCCCTCTAGCTTTGCACGCAGTTCCCGCTGATTCCGAGCTTTGGCCAGACGCTCCTTTGTCTCCTTCTCTTCTCTTGCACGTCGGTCTGCAGCTCGCCGTTCTGCCCAGTTGGCTTCCGCTATGCTGTCTGGATCATCGTCGTCCTCGACACCTGCTGGTCCGGTCGAGTCTGCGCCCGCTCCGTCGTCGTCCACCAGCGGAGCGAGCCCCAGCGATATGCGGACCTTGTTGGTCTCTTCGAGGGACATGGACTCGGTTGCCATGGTGGGGGTGGACTGTGATGGACGTTGGCAGATATGCAGGCTGATGCAGGCGCAGGTGGCCGATGCCAGTAGCGTGAAGCAGCCGGTTTGCCACCAGTTATAGGCAGAACCAGGGATGAGTTGGTCCGTAGTCTTCAGCTTCTGTAGAGCTGTCAGCTGCATTGCTGCTGGTCTCCCATTGCAGGCCGTCCTTTGGTGGACGAGGTGGTGTTGCCGCCTGCCGAGCACTATATACAATACGGCAGATGCACACACTGGCAACTGCGGGAGACGGATGGGTCTCCCGCAAGCTCGCTCGAGAGTGAGCTAGTCTACTGCCTCGGCGGTTGTGAATCTGGTCACCATGCTATGCTCTCCTCCAGTTAGCACCCCGTGTATGCTGCCAAAATACAGGGCCGTTACTAGTAGGGATACAGGGCGGCATCCATAGCGTGTTCAGTTAGCAGTAGATACAGCCATCTGAATGAGGGGTATGGTTCGCACCAGCTACCCTCATAGCGCATCCCCTGCTTTATAGACATCCACTGTTGCATTTATTGCATGGCATGTCATTTCATCGGTCCTGCAGCCTGCACGTGTTTCGACGATGGGAATAACAAGGCTGCAACGCTGGCGTGCTGCGGTAATCAGCTGCGAAGCATCTGCCAATACAAACAACGTCTACTACTGTGTGGAAACAAGACATGGAGCGCCCTTGGCTGCGGAGTAGCGCAGACACGCCAACCGTATTTCCCTTGCACGGTGATCTGCTTGGAGGACAAGCATTCCTGGCTGAGCATTCGCAGCCGAGAGGGATCATGGATACAACCAACACATCCAGCCCGCCTTTCCTCCTGCACCGACTGCACGCACACGGCATACACTCGCCCACTCCAGCACCATCGCCATCGCCATGAAGTCCTCCATCTTTGCCGCACTCGCTGTCGCCGCCCTCGTACCGTTCGCCGCTGCCCAGCGCATCACTGGAGATTCCGGTGGGAGAATGAAAAACAGGACATGTATGCATCCAGACCGCTGACGAGCGAGCCTCCCTCCAGGCTGCGTCACCTCGTGCTACCGGATCTCGGTGGCAGTCACACGTGGGTGTTTCCCCTCTCACCACCTCCGTCTACGCTCCTCTGCCACGCCCGCCTTGATCTTGCCGTCTGCATGGCTTGAATACACGATCGGGCACATGTCTTCAGGCCATGCTTGGAGGAGACCGCTGAAAGACCAGACATACTGATCCATTCAATCTGCCACTCCCCCTTGACCTCACAGAATGCTCCGACCTCACCGACTCGGGCGTCATTTCCTGCATCTGCCCCAACACCACCCACGTCGAACAGCTCAACGCCTGCCAAGCCTGCATCTCATCCCTCGACGGCGTGTCTGACTTGGAAACCAACTCCATCAACACTCTCTACACTGCGTAAGCTTCTCGTCTGCTTCAGCTGTTCCGAGGGATGATCCCCTAACCCTTCGGTGAACCCCTTCCCACCGCCACTCGGTCTTGATGTGTTCTACCACATCCCCCCACTCAGCTGCTCATCCAACTCGACCTCCTCACCAGCAGGTGCTGCCAGTTCGAGCGCCCCTCCAAATACTTCTGCCTCTGGTACCATTGGATCCAACTCTGCTGCTCAAACGTCGTCCAATGCCTCGGGTGCCGGATTCCACTCTGTCCAGGCTGCTGGCGTATTCACAGTTGGAGTGGCTATGGTCGCTGCTTTCGTTACTTTCTAGGCCGGGCCCAGTTCCATCCATACCCTGCTCCTATCATGAGCATTATTCGTCGGCACTGCGTTACGACTACCTTCCCTATGGACAATATATCCCCTTTTTAAGCACTACCTTATGACACACCTCAATGCCAACCATGGAAGCCTGTTTCCGTCTTAACAAGTCTCATGGTCCATTGCATGCAATAGAATCACCATCCTTCCGCAGACAGCTGCTTCTGTTAGACGTGGCCCCAGACCCGGCAATATACCCACCCCTTGTGATCCTGCTGTCCTTTCTGTATCCAATGCAGACGATCTATACCTGTCGTCCTTTCTTTACAGGAACAGTACCGCGATATGCAGTATTTCAAGGTGAAGCAAAGAGTAGACTTGAATGGAGGTCGGTAACATGGCATACTAGCTAACAGTGCTCGTCTGCACCCTCGTCTCGACCGTCCCTTACATCGGCGATACAGCTGCCGACGAGGACAGACACTCACCTTGTGCAATGAGATGAGTTTGCTTAAACTCGAGACACCTTCGTCAGCTCGATATCTGAAGGCCCAACAATCCGGACTACCGTCCGAGACAATCTGGGGTAAACACTGTCAGGTCACGTGACTCGGTAGAAGCTATGCAAACAACAAGGCTTGATTTGCCACCGGATTGTCAGCAAGCGGGGTGGAAAGCCACGATGCGAGCTCTGCTCTTGTATTGATTCAACCTCGAACCATAGCACGGTTGTCCTTAGCCACTGTCGCTTTCCACAGCCAACGGTTTGCTGCATGGTCGGCAGCCCATATACTGGAGGATTGCCATAAACCTCGGTTGAGGACCTGCAAAGGCCCGAAGCTACTGCAAATACCGGCCTCGTCTAAGAGGGTTCAGAACACTTACGGAGAGAAAGGAGGGACAGTCGACTACTCTGATCCGGTATAGGCCTTCGTTGTCCATTCTATCACCAGATTCTCGTATCCTGGCCCTCGCTTCTTGCTGGAACAACTCCTTCTTGCTGAAACGACGGCGGAGTCGCCGGTTACATTTAGTAGCCCACGCTCGTCTTTCCTATTGCGGCTGGCGTTCCCATACAAAATGCTACTCTATTCTACATTGATACTGCTGGGCACCTTGTGTGCTCATCTCGGCGAAGCACAAGCACAAACTGTAGGTGTACAATCTCTATGTGCCTAGTACCGACCGCCATGGACCAAGCTGACAGACTTGACTGCGCGCCGCGAAAATGCCAACCGTGACACCTTCAGCTTACACTAGCTCCTGTTCGTGGCAAGCCAAAGGCAAGCACAGCTATTGCTACTACTACAACCAAGCTATCAGCTACCAGACCAACCTCTACTACACCAACAACGTCAGGATGGTTCAAGCCTACTCCGGGCACATCTTTCCTCTGGTCACTCGAAAGAGCAATCCCATCCAACCCAATTGGGAGGAATAATCTCTCCTTGAAAGGAATGCAAGTGTATGATGTTGATCTATTCGATACTACTACCGCTCAAATCGCAGAATACAAGAAGCAGGGGAAAAAAGTAGTTTGCTATTTCTCTGCGGGCAGTTTTGAAGATTGGAGAAACGATGCAGCCAATTTCAACAAGGCTTGCTATTGCAATAAAGGAAATGAATGTAAAATGGACGGATGGGATGAGTATGTTTCTCTCCACGATTTGCAGATTAGAAGGAAAAAATGATGGAATGCTAATTACTTTCCAACCGGGTTCGACAGGTGGTGGCTTGACCTACATACACCGGCCTGTATTACGAACGTACAAGCCATTATGAAGAAACGCATTGAATTAGCAAAGGTGAGAGTACTCCTGTAGGCCTCCTCATTGGTTCATGATTTTGAGTCTCTCACACATGGACAGGCCAAAGGCTGCGATGCAGTAGAGCCGGATAACACGGACTCATACAGCAACGAATCAGGGTGGCAAACAACAAGTAAGTCCCACCTTTCGCCTTCACCTCGCTTGAAGTATATCCTTCTGACGCAGTCTTGGCTTCCCACTCCATTCTACTTCTGCATAGTCATGGACCAATTCAACTATCTCAAATTCCTAAGTACAACTACTCATTCGTTAAACTTAGGGATTGGTCTGAAGAATGGGCCAGATATGATATCGAAGAGACCTGAAATCGTCTCGCTGAACGATTTTGTGGTCATTGAGGAATGTCAAGTCTACAACGAATGTAGTGCTTATAGCCCGTTTGTGAAAGCAGGCAAAGCGGCATTTCAAGTCGAGTGAGTAATATTGAGATACTCTCTCATATCCTACGCAAGTGATCTAACGTATTAGCTGAATGACCTTTTTCCACATCCTAACGGCACAGATATGAACGCTCAATCACGTGCTCAAACATACTTCCCGGTTTCTTTGCATTAAGCTATAGCTCGTACGATGTAGACTACAGAAACATACAGGCCTTTTGTGCTCGTGTCACATAGTTAAGCGGCCAAACCAATGGTACAAGCGCAATGGTGGAAAAGAAAACTTTGCAATCAACGATATATACAAGAATATAAACAAGGTTAAATCAGGTTTGGACAAAAACATTTCACGACAATCTTGGTTAAGAAGGACACATAACCCTGACTGGATGTGTGTCAGAAAAAAAGGCGCATAGCGCAGACTGGGCTAGGCAGCATATAAGACAAAGTTATGCGCTCAGCTTTGTCAGCCTCCACGTCGCTTCTGGTTGACGACATCGAGGTACCGGTCCTTTCCCTTTTTGGATAGCCGTCTGATCTCTTTAACGTGATCAGGGCGAGCGCCAGCCTCCGATATGGTTAGTCCCCGTTCGTTTCTTCTGTGAGTGCAACAGATAAGCTGGTGCCATCCAAGGTCCGTCTCACCGATGACCACCGAACGCGCACTTACTCTGGTATTTTGTACATAAAGCGGGCGGAATTACGAGGATTAATGACTTCCATCGCTTGGACACCACCATTGATCCAGTCCTGGAAGTCCTTCGATCGACACTCTTGCACCTTCAAGTTCCCGGAACCAATTATCTGGGTGGGATGCACATTGAGAAGGACTTCGGGCGGGGGTTTGTCTTTGTCCGTCACTTCCTGAACTTTCCGAGCCTTTATAATCGTGGTCCACACCGTGTCTTCGAGACCGAGGAGCTGATAAAACACAGGAGGCGGGCGTGTCCTAATGTTTCCCAACATCAGTTTCGGGCAAGCTTGTCAAGTTTCGTCTCGTCTCTCGCCTCGCTGGACATGACTATAGCGAACACGTACTTTGGAATCTTGATCAAGGGGTCACCGTTGGTATTACTCCCGTACTTTACTCCACGGATACCCTGTTGCAGCCAAAACTTGAATTCGGGCGTTGTACAGGCCTCACGAGTGAGCGCTCCCCCAGCACGCACGATCCTGCATGGTGGCAGGAGCACCTGCGAGACTTTATCTTGTATATATTGCCTAGCCAACACATTGACACTTCCGTCTTTCTTAACGAGATCAATGAGCCAAAAGACCTTGGATTCGTCTACGTTATCTGGGGATGCTGGCCTGCTCATTATGTGGCAATTGAAGGACTCTCGACTATGACAACTTTCGTGGGCTCACGAAATAGAGAAGACGTCTATCCTTTCCCAGTTCTGGTCGCAGTTAGATCAGGAGACAAGAGCAGTAAGGCATGCAGATTTGGAATTTGTGCGCAAAAAGCATGAACACGCAGACACAGCCCTGACACTCTTTTTTTTGCCAGACCACAAGTCACAGCCCACTCGCCAACGAACCCGAGCGATGCTGCTTCGAAGAACACCCGAGACACGTGATCAAGATAAGATAGCCTAATCGCTCGCAAGGCGTTAAACATTGTACTAGTTTGGACTACCGGTACGGGTTTCAATTACCATCCCGCCCTAGGTGATAGCTGGTCCAACGCCTATAGCAGGCGGCCGGCTGACCACGCGAGCCGATATTAATAACGAAGCTTCAGGTTCAAAGACATAAACAATAATACAAAGGACTCAGAGTCGCCGAAATAAATACAGCTTATGGGAGCAGCGACTTGATTTGTCTGTCTATACAGTTCACTGGCAAATGCAGGGTGGCTTATTTCAGCCATCTATCGTGGTGGTCGCTCGGTTGCCCGTGCATCTTTTTTTTGTGCCAAACGCTCCCGATGGACGAAGTCAGAGTGCGTGTTTCTATTGGGCGGTTTACTTCCATCAACGAGGGCAGATAAATACGCGAGTTTCCGTTCAGCGCGCCTTCTAGCCTGCTCGTCAGCGGCCGCTCTGGCCTCCTGGATGTCTCGCAAAGTACGTTCCTTCTTGTTCTGTCTGCCAGTACCACAGAGGTTTTAGCCAAGTCTGTGAGATCTGCATCCCCATCGATAGACAGCTATGATAGGAGGTAACTTACTTGGAAAGGACATACTTGGATGGCACATACTTGTCGGGCGATGCTTCAACGCCCGCTTCGAGCCATTTCTGAAAAGAATCGTCCTTTTGGAAAGAAAAGGCTTTGAGGTGTGAACGGCCATGGCCAAATACTTGTGAAAACCGCAATTTCAAGATTTGTCCGTCGCATACCTTTTTACCGCAAAGAAACACTTGTCCATTATCACGCCTCAATTCGTCAAACACTACAGTGGGATCTGGGCAAGGCTCTGAAACACTCGATTTCTGCGGTGACATTGGTCGTTTTCGTGTTTCCAGCACAGGAGTATTCTACAACTTTGAGTTCGGGATCTCCTCGAATGAGCGAGGGGACTGGAGGAGTAGTTTTTTTCAGACAAAGTGGTGATTGAAACAGAGACTAGAACAGGGAGAGGAGTGCACTCGAGCCAGGCGCATGGGACTTGAGGCGGTCGAATTATTTTGTTGTCGACCAACAGACAACATAACATAGCCCGGCCGTTTGCGAACCGGGGCGATGCTAGGTTGCATGACAAGTATCGGATGATAGAACGAATGTTATCCGACATGCGATGCGCATGCGATACATTTTAGAACGCACTCTGAAGGCCATCCGGCCAGTTATAAGCTACCTGAACGAGCCGCAATGAGTAAGCCCGAGGTTCACGTTGGACCTTTGGAACCCTTTCCTTGACAAAGAATGCGCTTATACTGGGTGGCAAACCACCAGTAAGGCCCACCTCTCGCCTTCACCATGTCCTTCTGATGCAGTCTTGGCTTCACACTTCATTCTACTTCTACATAGTCATGGACCACTGGCAATTCAACTATCTCAAATTCCTAAGTACAACTGCTCGTTAAACTTAGGGATTGGTCTGAAGAATGGGCCAGATATGGTATCGAAGAGACCTGAAATCGTCTCGCTGACCGATTTTGTGGTCATTGAAGAATGACAAGTCTACAACGAATGTAGTGCTTATAGCCCGTTTGTGAAAGCAGGCAAAGCGGGGTTTCAAGTCGAGTGAGTAACAGTGTGATCGTCTCTCGATCCTACGCAATGATCTAATGTACAAGCTGAATGTCCTCTTTCCTTTCCACTTAATGTCACAGATATGAACGCCCAATCACCTGCTTAGGGATACTTCCCGGTTTCTTCGCGCTAAGCTATAGCTCGCACAATGTAGACTACAGAAACATACAGGCCTTTTGTCCTCGTGTCACATAGTCAAGCGGCCAGACCAATGGGCACGAGCGTAATGGCGGAAAAGAAACTTTGCAATCAACGATATATACAAGAATAGAAACAAGGATCAATCAGGTTTGGACAAAACATTTCACGACAATCTTGGTTAAGAAGGACACATAACCTTGACTGGATGCGTGTCAAAAAAAGGCGCATAGTGCAGACTGGGCTAGGACAAAGTTATGCGCTCAGCTTGGTCTGCCTCCACGTCGCTGCCGGTTGACGATATCGGTGTACAGGTTGTCTCCGTTCTTGGATCGCGGAGGTAAACTCTCCTTCACATAAGCCTCGAAACGGACAGCCCCTAGTATGGTTGCTCCCCTCTTATTTTTCCTGTGGTGCAACAGATGAGCTAGTGCCGTCCAAAGTTCTTCTCACCGATGTCTACCAGCGAACGGACACTCACTCGGGTAAGATGTATATGAACTTGTTGTGCTCACGAGGATTGGCGACTCTCAGCGCATCGGCACGACCGGAGATCCAGACCCAGAAGTCCTTCGATCCGCAGTCAGCCGCATCCAACATCCCCCGGGGACGGACCAAATTGGTGGGATCCACAAGGAAATCGCCTTCGCACTGGGGGTTGTCTTTGTCCGTCTGGAGCTTGTCTTTGTCCGTCTTTTTCGGAACTTTCCGAGCCTTTATATAGCGGCTGTTATCCTCGCCTCGGATACCGACGAGCCTATAATACACAGGTAGCCTAATGTATCCAACATCAGTTTATTCGGGCAAGCTTGTCAAGTTCCGTCTCGTCTCACGCCTGGCTGGACATGACTATAGCGAACACGTACTCTGGAATTTTGTACACGAAGTAAGATTTGGTGGAATGCTTGGCTCTTACTCCACGGATACCATATGTCAGCCAGGTTTGGAACTCGGAAGTGTCACAGTCGTTACGGGTGAGCGTCCCCTTAGGATGCTCGAACATGCATAGTGGCAGCTTCACGTCCGCGGGATCTTGTCTATGGTACTTTCCCACCACATTGACTATTCCGGATTTCTTAACGAGACCAACGAGCCAAAAGACATCGATTTCTTTTACTTTATCTGGGGTTGCTGATTTGCTCATTATGTGGCAATTGAAGGACTCTTGACTATGACAACTTTCGTGGGCTTACAAAATAGCGAGGATGTATTCCCTTTCTCCAGTAGTGGGCTGCAGTTAGATGAGGAGACAAGAGCGGTAACGCATGCAGATTTGGAATTTGTAGGCAAAAAGCATGAACACGCAGGCACAGCTCTGACACTCTTTTCTGCCAGACGACAAGTCACAGCCCACTCGCCAACGAACCTGAGCGATGCTGCTTCGTAGAACACCCGAGGCATGTATTCAAGACAGCCTAATCGCTCGCAAGGGGTTAAACATCGTACTAGGTTGGACTACCTGTACGGGTTTCGATTGCCATCCCGCCCTGTTGATAGCCGGTTCAACGCCTATAGCAGGTGGCCGGCTTACCACGCGAGCCGATATCAATAACGAAGCTTCAGATTCAAAAGACATAAACAATAATACAAAGGACTCAGAGTTGCGCTAAATACAGCTTATGGGAGCAGGCGCCTTGATTTGTCTATCTGTACAGTTCAGGTGACAAATGCAGGATGCCTTATTTCAGCCATCTATCGTGGTTGTGGCACGGTTGACGTGCATCTCCTCGCGCACATCGCTTCTGACGTACAGATTCGGAGTACAGATTTCTGTTGGGCGTTATCCTTCTTTCAGTGAGGGCAGATATATACTCAGCTGCCCGCCTTCTAGCGTGCTCGTCAGCGGCCGCTATGGCGTTCGAGATGTCGGGCAAAGTACACCTCTTCTGGTTCCGTCTGCCAGTACGACAAAGTTGTTAGCAAGGCTGTAAGGTCTACAACCCATTGACAAACAGCTATGAGGAAACAACGTACTCGGAAAGGACAAACATGGACGGCTTTACCTTGTCGGGCGATGCTTTAACGCCCACTCTGAGCCATTCCTGAAAATCTTTCTTCAGGCAAGAATCGGAGTCGAGGACCGAACCGTCATGGCTATATACTAGTGAAAATCGCAACTCCACCATTGATCCGTCGCATACCTTTTTACCTTGAAGGAACACTTGTTTATCAATCACCTCCAAGCCGTTAAACACTACAGCGGTATCTGGGCGAGGCTCTGAAGCACTCGATTTCTGCGGTGACATTTGTCGTTTTCGTGTTTTCAGCACAGGATTCTACAACTTTGAGTTCGGATTCTCCTCGAATAAGCCAGGGGACTGGAGAATTTTTTCAGACAAAGTAGTGATTGAAACAGAGACAAGAACAGGGAGAGGAGTGCACTCGAGCCAGGGGCATGGGACTTGAGGCGGTCGAATTGTTTTGTTGTCCACCAACAGACAACATAACATAGCCCGGTCGTTTGCGAACCGGGGCGATGCTAGGTTGCATGACAAGCATCGGATGATAGCTTGAATGTTATCCGACATGCGATGCGCATGCGATACGGTTTGGAAACGAAACGCAATGAGTATGCAGAACGAGCACCCGAGCTCTGAGCAAGAGAAAGTCGCGATTTGAACAAAGTGACATGTATATAGCTACGAAGATGGACTGGTCATATCTATGATCCATACTTCTTCATTCTCGACTGCTACAGAACCCCCTGTGTAGACAGTGCGAGCATGCAATGCACACTAGTGAGTCGTTGCTCCACGATGCTAATTCGGCTGGGACTTGCAAGTCCCATAAGTCAGCTCTTTCGTTTGATCTTATACAAACCAGCTTCTGACGGCGTACCGGCCTGCCTTCCCTCTTGCGATTGCATCTAGGGATTCAAGAAATAGAGCAAGTTGCTTTAGTTGTAGAGCACATACCGAGATTCAGGGAAAGAGTGATGGACGCACGGCATGGTGACGATCAACCCTTGGGGGTTCGCTTGATTGCTCTTTTCGGGGTTCAGCAGAACATCCACTTCCCCCGATATCCAATCCAAATATCCGTCTCTTTCGGGAGAGTATGCCCTTTCTAGTTCGGCCTGATCGGCGAAGCTCTCCAAATCGACCGGTTCTAGCACAAGGGGTGAATCATCCCACCGCACGATGAAGGACTTATTCTCCAGCATGCCGAGCAATCTGCCTCGGCGGAATTTTGACTGAGCCGCGTTACGAGGGGTTCGATCCACTGAACGACTTGCTGCCAGTGAGCTATTTGTCCCGGAATAGACTTCTGCCAATGTCCGGACATCAGCTCTATAGGTACTGGCAGCCGGATAAACCCTCTAAATGTACCTAAACCTGGTTTCTTTTCACCCTTTCTGTTGACTCTGATGAAAACGAACAACATTTGTAAGTCCAATCTGCGTACCCCGCTTAAGCCGTACGTAGAGCGCATGGAACTTACCCCGCCAGGAAGATTTTCTGCTCGTAATACCCGATTATGTCAACCTCCCCTGCCAGCCATTCAAGATAGGCATTTACTCGCGACTTATTTCCCTGAAGCTCATTGAAATCCTGAAACATTTCCAGATATCCTGCCCAGAGGTAGGGTTTTTTTTTCTCTCGCGCTATGATCCATTTCAGCTCGGTCTTGCCAAGAATCCGGTCTGCTGGGTCTTCTGTGCGTTTTGGGATCGAACTCTGCTTTCCTGGACGTGCAAAACTGGGGCGTGGTTCTGCAAAAATAGCCCAGGGGTTCAGCTGACGGGGGTAGCATCGCATTCAACGTGACCTACTAGGTGCTGGGACAGGTCTAAGAGGCGGTTTGAGCTTTCCGCGTATGTTAGCACTGATGCGAGAAAAGACCTTCAGCGATCTGTGCCTATGCATTCGCCGCTCCACTGCTATGGGATACTATGGAGAGACCCACTCAGCAACGATCAAACGGCCGTCAAGATTTTCAAACACGTCCACCCCTTCCTTTGTCCAGGCCAAGTATGGATCCCGTTCCGGCTGGAGGGCCCTACGGAGTTCCGACGGATCAGCGAAATGACCAATTGTCACGCCTCTGGTACCTAAGGGTTTAAACCCCTTGCGGATTGAGATTGAAACCGAGAGATCTGGCTTGATAGCTATCAGCCGGCCTACTCGCTGGGGAGCGATTCTCTGGTAGGAGAGTTGCGTTGATGCCATGTTCCTATCGGCAGAGGTGTGACAAGTGTATCAGTCGATTTCTCTAGCCAACGCCGAAGCCTTCCAGATGCCTCTTGCTGATCGCTTCCGTAAGTGTGTGGTAGCAGTTCAAGCTGTGACGATGGGCAATCGCTTTCATGCATTGCGGCCCTCCCCCACAACGAGCACTGCCAAGATAGGCCGAAACGGCATAAATTTGGGCGAGTGAACATGCAAAATCCAGAATGCACGTAGGACCCGCACCTACGTGTCCAACAGGGCACAGCCTGGTGCGACTCGAAAGGGTTTGTCGGATGTGAAGCTTAAGGGCATAGCATTAATCGCTTTCTGACCGAGTCCTAGCGTAAACGGAAAGCATCGTGCCTTCACCGCATTGCTACCCGGCAGAGAATCTCTATCGCGCTCGGACAGGCTCCGAGGCTGCAAAGGTGTGAGACTGACTTGTTAGCTATAGCATAGAGCCGACATGATTGCGTTATTTTGCTTCCCATACAGCTTGCTTGAACAACAGACCGGAAAGAAGTATGAACTCGTACATGACTGCTTGACTTCGGAGAAATTGACAGAAAGAGAAACTGCTGTAGACCGCGGAAGCCCAATAGACCAGAAAAGGCACGGGAATCGAAATGCAGAGTAAACGACAAATAGTCTATCAGTCCATCGACATGCCCATGGACATGCCATTGTCGCCGACAGGCATGAGAGCTGATCTCTTGTTGAGCGAGGAAGAGGCGACACGCTTCTTCGTAGCAGGGACCTTGATCTTGATTTTTTCGCGTGCTTCCATATCGACATCTCTCTCCTGTTCCTCTGCAGCATCCTCCATCTCCAAATCCTGCTGCATCTCGTTGACTTGTTCCTCCAATCTCGCTGCTCTTCTCTTTTCCTTCTTACGTGCCTTGATTTCAGCTGCGAGTCTAGCTTTTTGGACGAGTGGCGAATCCTTATCTCTGCCCAAGAGATGCGAGCCAGAGAGCACCTCCAATGCATCTGTACGTATGGAGACGGGTTTTGCAGCGAGCATGCGGTTCTTGAAGAATGCCCTCTCTCGCCTTGCTTTGATCTCCTGGATGCGCGACATGGCTGAGACGGTGGTAGCGACGAGGTTCCTGTCGTATTTGACGGGGACGTTCCTTCTCTTTTCGAACTCGAGGGTCGAATCCATAGTCATCTCCTTGCCCGCTGCCTTGCGGAATGCTTTTGTCCATCTGACCTTTCTCGGGTTTCGCTTCATCCTGCGGGTGGGTGGCATCAACAGGGTGAGTTAGTCAGTAACCGAGGTCCAGAGTGTACGGAATAGCAGAGGTAGACACGCACTTGAAGTTCTTCTGGCACTTGCTGCTGCAGAACCTGAAGCACTTGCTGTCGTTTCTCACGAACATCTGTCCATGGCCTGGATAGACATTTGCACTGCAAAAGTAGCCTGGACATGGCGGACACGAGCGGGTCAGCCTGGACTAGCTGGCGGGCAAGCCTCCACCTACACTTTTCGATACGCATGGCTGCAGGAGGGTGTAGCCTGTGTGAAGCTTCGGGTTTGGATCAGCAGCAAGCCGACTTCTGATGGCCACTGGCAGGCAGGAATTTCCAGACAGCGGGCATGATCGAGTTTGCGATTGTGGGCTGCAAGTGATGGCCGCAAGGATGTGCCGGCATTTACCACCACAACTGGCTGCCAGATAGATCCGAAGATACAAGCGTAGCACTTCATACACGGGGCTCCCTCTCTCAGTCGGCAGGCTTCGCTCGCCTGGTCGAAAGCTACCTGGTGCTACATTCGCTGTATGACGACAGGATCTCGAATTAGAAGAACTACAAGCCGGCTAGCTACTTGATTGCCAGGCTTGCACCATTAGACAAGAGTGAGTAGAGTTCAATTCATCTTAACATGTGCTGCTGACATTGACCATCCAGTCCACTAATCCAGCCACCCACCATGCTCGTCGCACCGTCATTGCGTATGGCGCGCGCATCACCGTCGTCGATGTCGACCTCGTCCGCCCGCTGGAGGTCATCCCTGATCCAGAGACAGCCAGTCAGGAGCAATCTGCATACCACTCCTAAAAACTCCCTTCAGGCCAGTCTGCGGCGGAAAGTCCCAACACCCGTTCCTGGCGAACACCCTCTAGAGACCCCAATCGTGCAGCGGAAGCTGCCTTTTTCAAAGAGACTGTGGATGGTCGGGAAGCCAGGATACATCAAATGGCCTGTACGCATGGTCTATGCGGTCGTCTTTTCGACCGCCACCCTGCTTGGAGGCATCCTCGTATGGGACGCCACTACATACAGGACCAGATACCTCGATGGCGTTCCTGTTAATCCACTTGCCCTAAACCCTCGCAGAGGAGGACCCAAGAACCTAAAGATTGCCGACTTCATGGTAGGAGACGAAGAAACCGATGTGAGCATCCTTGCAGTCGCCTTGATTCTTTTCTGCCGTGAGCTTTTACTGATAAGATCTGCAATCATTTGCCACAATCATTGATCAGGAACTGCGAGAGCTGCACCTCAAGCAAAAACTGGTGGTCATTGGCGGAGGCTGGGGTGTGGGTAACATCCCTTCACATGTCCATCACCTCAACTGACAGAATCTTCCGCCCGCAGGCCGTTGGTGTGCTCAAGACCCTTAATCCTGGCGACTATCACGTCGCCCTTGTTAGCGACTCCACATATAACTTGTTCACCCCTCTTCTTCGTATGCAATTGTCATCTGTGATATGTCAAGTATTATTTGGCTAACTGCAGTCACTCCCCATGTCTCAGCATCTGCCGCTGTCGGCACACTTGAGCCCCGCTCTCTCCTTGAACCCCTACGAAAGATCATCGCTAGAGTCCACGGACAATACATTAACGCTAAAGCAGTCGATATAGATATGACCGAAAGGTTGATTGAAGTTGAAGCTCCTGGCGAGGATGAGAATTTCTACATCCCGTACGACAAAGTCATCCTCGCTTGCGGAAGCGTTTCAAACGATCATGGTGTCCCAGGTTTGAATAACTGCTTGTGAGTAGAGTTGTGTACGGATCTTCGCAGAGCCGATGGTACTGAACATGCACCATGTGATAGCCAATTGAAGACAATTGAAGATGCAAGAAAAATTAGAAACCGGGTCGTGTCGAACTTTGAACTCGCTTCTCTCCCTACTACAACCCCTGAAGAAAGACGTACCCTCCTCAGCTTTGTTGTGTGCGGCGGAGGCCCAACAGGTGTTGAATTCGCTAGCGAGCTGTACGACATGATCAATGAGGACATTCTAGATTATGTAAGTTGTGCAAGTCTCGCTTCAATGCATTGAGGATAGTGTGTTAAACGCACCACTTAACCGCAGTACCCGAAACTATTGCGAAAAGAGGCATCCGTAGCAATCCTTCAATCGAGGGATCATATCCTGAACACTTATAGCGAGACTATCTCCCAGTACGCAGAATCACGCTTCGACAGACACGGCATACGTACGATCGTGAATGCTCGAGTGCGCGAAGTCGGTAAAGACTTTGTCAAATATGCCACAAAGGATAAAGACGGCAAAGTCACCGAGTTTACACTGCCTTCTGGATTTACTCTCTGGTCAACTGGAAACGGTAAGTTTGTCCTTTTAGTCTCGAGCTAGCGGAAAGCTTATTGATTCCTCTGCTTCGATTAGCTATGAACCCTTTTACCAAGCTGGTTGCTTCTAAACTGCCAAATCAATACCACAAGCATGCTCTCGAGGTGGATTCGCATCTTCGAGTACTGGGAGCACCACTTGGAACAGTGTACTGCATCGGCGACGCAGCTACCATCGAGACAAACTTGATGAATCATCTGTGGGAACTGGTTGAATACAGCGACGTCAACAGAGAGTTAGTCAATCTAGACATGTTGCGGACATGATGATCTGTCTACGGGATACTGACCAGCTTTCTTATTTCTAGTGGCAAAATCGATTTCAATGAATTTCAGGTCATGCTGAAACGCATCAGGAGAATGTTTCCCACTTCTCAAATACACATTGACAAAGTCAAGGAGGTGTTTGACAAGTACGATGCCGATAAAGATGGATCAATCGACTTGAATGAACTAGCCTATATGTTCCAGAAGCTCTCGAACCGCTTGACCGCTTTGCCAGCCGTGAGTGGACTCTCCACCTAAATTACCCATGTTTCACTGCAGCGCTTAACTTATCACACTCTGAACTCATTAGACTGCGCAAGTCGCTGAGCAACAAGGGAAATACCTAGGCAAGAAGCTCAACCGTATCGCTGAGAAAGGACACCACCAGCTGCAGTTGATGGACGTACAGGATGACATGTGAGCATCTCTTAGCTTGCGTTGACTGCCTGCAGACGAGACTGATGGCCTTGCTACAGTGATGATATCATCTACGAACCTTTCAGTTATCGTCATCTCGGCTCCCTGGCATATATCGGGAACTCAGCCGTCTTCGACTTCAATGGTTATAGCTTAGCGGGTAAGCTGTTACGCTAAGCTATGTATTTTTCTTCTTGCTCGCGTACTGACGTTTGCCTATTTACAGGTGGTCTCGCTGCCATGTACCTCTGGCGATCAATTTACTGGAGTGAGGGTGTCAGCATGCGAACACGTCTGCTTCTACTTGTGGATTGGGTGAAGCGAGGTATCTGGGGCCGAGACCTAAGCAAACTTTAAGAATGAAATGGATGTGTCCGGTTTTGGGTGGAGCCCAGAATATTGGACGGTCTCCACCCAGAATATTGGACGGTGAATGGGACCGGAAACCAGATTAGACAGGTCGTGCCATGGTACCTCACCACTAGAAGCATAGAATCAACGTGTATCAACTATTGACATGGCTGCGAATAGACCATGTAGTGCATTATAGTAATCAAATGAGAAGATTTGCGGATCTATGGGTTTGATGGCAATTTCCGCCACCGTTTCGATCAACCTTCAACAAAGCTTGCAGCTAAGGGTTGATTCGGATTAGTTTGTATCGAAGAAACACAATTGCGTCTGGTAAATAATATGGCGGGAGTCGATCCAAATGCAATGCCAGCCAGCAACGGCGCCATCTCGGCGCAAGCCGCGGTCTTCGTACAGTCGGAAGACCTCAGCGAATCTGCCACGAAAATTCGAGGTCCTGATTTCAATATGCCTTACGAGCTTCAAGGGCTTCTGAACAGTTACGCTACTATTGGTTTCCAAGCTTCTGGACTGACTAGGGCGATTGAGATTATCAACAGAATGGTGAGCATGGCTGCATATGTCGATTGAAAGCCTATAGCCCTCGCCACATACTGCTTGCCAGCGGTAGCTATCTGGTTTTGAAACTAGCGTTGACTGGTATATTTCCTTCTTACAGAGAGAGTGGAGACTGTCAGATGAGCCGCGTCAAGAGGGCGACGAGTCTGAGGATGAAATACGGGCAAATACCAAATGCCACATCATGTTAGGGTATACGTCGAACCTGGTCTCTTCTGGCTTGCGAGAGATTATCCGCTTTCTGGTTGAGCATAAATACATCTCAGGCATAGTTACAACCGCTGGAGGCATTGAAGAAGATCTCATCAAATGCTTAGGACCTACCTACTTGACCCACACAGGCGACTTCAACGTAGATGGAGCTGGACTTCGCAAACGTGGCTTGAATAGGATTGGAAATCTGATTGTCCCCAATGACAACTACTGCAAATTTGAGGATTGGGTTATGCCTATTCTTGACGAGATGGTTGAAGAGCAAGTGAACCAGAGCAAAGTATGGTCGCCTAGCACGGTTATCGCTCGACTAGGCAAGGAAATCAACAATGAAGAGTCCATACTTTACTGGGCTGCGAAGGTACACGATGTATGGCCTTGCAATCTATGCCGAGGCTAACAATGTCTGCGTTACAGAACGATATCCCAGTGTTCTGTCCAGCACTGACAGATGGTTCGCTGGGAGACATGCTATTCTTCCATTCATACAAGGCTTCTACACCCTTAGTGATTGATATCGTGCAAGACATTCGGAGGATCAATGATTTGAGCATGAAGGCACCTAAAGCCGGTATGATCATCCTGGGCGGCGGCGTATGCAAGCATCAGATCGCCAATAGCATGCTTTTCGTGAGTATTCACCACTTTTTTCGCACAATGTCGTTCAATCTGAACAGGTTTCTGCTCATATGACTGTAGAGGAACGGGGCAGACTACTCAGTTTATATCAACACCGGCAACGAGTTTGATGGCTCGGACAGCGGCGCACGACCCGACGAGGCTATCAGCTGGGGCAAGATCAAAGCCACAGCTGATGCTGTCAAGATACACGCAGATGCAACACTCATTTTCCCTCTCATTGTGGCCGGAACTTGGGGTAAAGCTCACTGGGATGCGGGCGGCCCCACCAAATCAGCATAATGACCTCTCTTGGCAAGGCAGCACGTACGTAGTCACTCCGTCAGACGATCATTGCAAGCTGTGGCTCTCGGTGGATCCTTTGACATCAAGAGTCATAATACAATGATTAGAGTGGTACCAGCCACAGACACTATTTACGCGAGACTGGCACCGGTGACAGAACCCGTTTCGCTGGCAGTGCCGTCGCCGCGCTGGCTAGAAACGCTCTTTGGGCGAGCTCGATGAAAGTTTAGGTCAATAATTTGAACGAGCTCATGCTTTCGGCCAGAGAAGAGCTCGTCGCCTGCACAGCGAGCAAAGTTAGTTGAAGGAAAATTCAGAGGTCTTTCGAGCACTCGATGGGATCCACTGCGTAACTTACCTTCGACCGGAAGCATGCCTTCAAATGTAGTGGACGATTTCTTATATAATGAAGATTCTGCCCATTGGTGTAGCGTGTCATAGGCGTTTTGTAAAGGCAGATGATTGGTCAATACATGACGAGGCTGTACTGATAAAGCGTGCTTGGCATCCAGAGAGGCATCCAGCGGGAGTGAGTGTGCTCCTTCGCTTAGTGCAATCCGAATGGAGAACTCCTTCCGCTCATTCTTGACGCGCTCGAAAAGTTCAAACGTGATGTAAGACTGGAGCGGGAGAACAGTTTTAGTAAGTTTCACGAAAGAACGAACCCCAACTCACCATATAATCGAGCTCTGGCAGTTGAGGCATGACAATCGGCAAGTCCGATAGCAGGACTAGATTGACAAGAGTTTGGATGTGGCTCTCTTTGGTGAAATAGAAAGCAGCTCGTCCTTCTTCCGAATCGCGAGCAGCGATGAGATCATCCAAAATCTGCTTGAGCAGAGGCCAGGAGGTTAAGAGACCAATCTCTAGCTTTTCTTCTTTCTCGATACCATACTCTGCAGGCGCGATGTAGTCGAAAAGAATCTTGGCTTTCTCGTATAGCTCTTTAAGCTTGGCAGGCGGCTTTGTGGTAGACACAGCCCTGTCAGGTGTGCTGGACTGATGCTCGGACATCGGTGTAAAAATGGTTTCGAGGAAGACTTGGTTATGGAGGGCATCGTACTTGATCGAGTCGTAGAGTTCGGAAATCTGTGGTCTTAGTTAGTCAGGGCTACAAATATGTGACAGTTCTCGAACTCGTACGCACCCTAGATGGGTCGAATTTCTCAGGCTCAACATCGCAGAACTCGCCGAAAATCTTGTCCCACCGCTCCTTCCACAGGTCGGGATACTCTGCACAGCACCATCGGCTTTGAATAGCTTCAACATCCATCTTTGCCCAATTATCTCGCATCACTGAAATTTCGCCTTGTCAGCTAATACAATGAGGCGCATGTCGGTCAATCTCACCTTGTCTATGATATCGTAGGAGTTCGACGGTTTCCTGCACCACCTGCTGCGGCTCAACATTCGGAACACGCCACGCGAAAGCGAACTCGGGCCGCTTATATTCGCCAGGTCGGAGTAGCACTTTCAATCGTTTCTTGACTAGGTCCATGGGCTCCTTGGCTGCATTCGAATCGTCGAGGAGATCCTTGCGGATTATTAGATGATGAGGCGAGGTGTTATCGCCTGTCTTGGCTGGCTGATCCAGTATAGCGCTACCGAAGATCTCGGCAGTCGCGATAGCACGCCGTCTGGAATAAGTCGGCGTGCGTCAGAGCAGACTTATGAATGAGAAGGTATGCAGCAACTCACTCGGAACTACTGCAGATCGTCGCGTTCTTGAGAATAGATTTATTTAGAATTGCATAGTCTTTCCTCATATTCTCACCGAGATCCCTACTCTGATATCTTCCAGCATGTGTAAACTCTCCACCCCATTTTACGATGATGTTGAGCTTTTCGCAATGACCGTCACTGCCGAAACTTGGCTTGAGCTGAGCTTTGGTTCCAGAAATACCAATCTTCTTGTTCAGAATCTTCTTCAAACTATTAAGCATCTCCACATCGGCGCCTTCGATTGCGAGAGCTTCATCTGCCGCAGTTTCAATGTATCGCAGCTGTTCATCCTCGCGAAGGATAATTTCATCCTGGCGGCCTTGAAGCAAACGAATAAAAGGTTCCGACCACGGCCATGCGCCCTTGATATTGAATTTAAGCTTCATCTTAGGTGTCCTGTCCGCGTGGCGGAAGACACACATCGCGCCCTTGAGTGCCCAAGCTTTGTCTTTTGTCGTTGACTCGCTCTTAACCGAAGGGGTTTTGGGTATCGGCACTTGATTGGTGCAGAAGCGTTCAAGAATCTCGGCACATTTGTCGCTGGAAAAGCCAAACTTCTTAGTATAGAACCAGGCAGTCGATGCAGAAAAACTTACTAATAGAAATCGTTTCCCTTGACGAAAGACCAGCCATTCACGTCGATAACATATGACTTGCCATTCGCTCTGACTAGATCGAAGCCGCAGATATTTTGTTTGAAGGCAGTAGCAATCTTTCTAGCAATCTCTTTCTCTTCATCTGTCAGCTCGGTTACGTATCGCAACTCCTTTCCGTCCGTATTTCTCCTGACTACCCCATCTACAGCGGGCGATTTCCTGCTTTCGGCATGTACAAAGTGTGGACCGAGTGTGTATGCTTTGATGTCTTCGGCATTCTCGACATCCATGAACTGCTCATATACGTATGATCCATCTAGCCTTGGGTGAATGAGTTCTGGATCGTGCTCGCTTGATTTATTCCCGATCTTGCGGAACAGCCGTCTTCCGCCTCCGCCTTTCTTTTTGGAGAAGAGGATGTTAACATTATGATCCTCCCCATCTACAGGCTTCTCGACATATGGCTTATTGATGGTTTTGCCATTCGCTCTGATTTTCTCGTCATCGTAGTAGAGATCTGTATCAGGTCTCTTGGCATCTATGCGCACGCCCCATTCTCGATAAAGGTCATCAGATACATGCTTTTCCAGCTTTGGACCACCGTCTCGGTCGACTTCTATCCTGTTCGGAGTCCGGACGCCCGCCTTGTCGAGGATTGCGAGAACCAGTCGCCTGTCCCAGAATATCTGTTGCATCGGCAAATCATTTATGCACACTGGTTTACGTAGCTCGTACTGATCATCGTCGAGGGAGGCGTGAGGGCGTGGTCTCGGCCAACAGCGCTGTGAAGCGTGCCACTCACATATCGGATAGCCTTATCAAGCGGGAAGCCGCCAGAGTGGAAGGAGATGAGAAAGTCGCATAGCGGCCAGTTCTCCACCTCTGAACACAGTCACAACAGTCACAAACAGTTGAATCAGCGTCTTTGACAGCGTATGGAGTGCGTCCGCCTTACCCTCGTCAATGATACACTTATCGCCGAAGACAATGATCTCAAACTTGCCCGTTGCCAGCAGGCGGGACAGAATGTTGCGCATGGGTTTGCTTCGAGCCTTCCTGTCCATTGCGCAGATCCCCAGCTTGATCTGATGGCCGCCTGGAGCCCCATTCTCTGCTGGTTTGGCAGGCTTGTCGGAGGTGTCCACGTTGCTGATGGTGCTCGATGGCGCGGTGGCTGGATCTTGGGATGCGGGATAGCTGCCGTTGCTCGAGCTGGCCGCAGCGCCAGGAAGCGGCGTGATTGGTGAAGCTGTGCCTTCGGACATCGGCCAGCTTGATGTATCTGTTGGTTCGAATGCCGGATTACCGTGACAGTTGTGGCAGAGGAGAGCCGTACGTTCGCTTCCGCTTTACACTTTCTTTCAGAGCAACACAAGTGGATGACGAACCAGCAATAGCATCTCGAGGAGAGTCCAGGACTGCATATCGGCCATGGCAGACACGCCCAACCTCATGTCGCCTTCGCTGGCCGGCATCGTCAGTGACCCGGACGATGCAAGCAGACGCATCGTGCCCTCCTCGCAGCGCGCCGACGGCTCGTGAGTGCTTGTGCAGCAGTCTGGACGGCACGCTGCATTGTGCTTGTGACGCTCACCCAGACTCCATCTCAGCACCCGCAAGGAGCGCAAGGTCCGGCCTGGCCACGTGCCCGCCGAGGACGTAGCAAAGTATCGGCCTGGACAGGGAAGCTTGCGGGCCCAGCACGCTGCAGCTCAGGCGACGCATCAAGCCCCGCCATCGCCGTCTCCTGCACCAGCATCACCCATCCGCCGTCCTAATCCATCGGACTTCCTGACCGACAGACAGTCGAAAGAGCCTGCTCTAATACCACCGCCCTCACCGACAAAGCCTTCCAGATCTGGAGGGGCATCGTCTTCAAGATGGGCTTCCGCACCCAGCGAACCTACTCCTGGACCTGCGCCTGCTCCTGCGATACCATCGTCGCCGCGACTCGGCAGCAACAAGCCACAGCACCGCTCAAGAGGTGGCGGACCTAGGAAGGGCAAAGCACCCGCTTTGCAGCAGCCTTCTTCAGCCGAGACGGATGAACAGAGATCGACGGCGTCTGCTGCAGAACAGGAAGCTGCGAAAGAGAATGTACAGCCTTCACCACCTTTCATCCCCAGCACGCCGGAATCCAAAATACCAGACTTGCCAGAGACGCCGGGTGGAGACTGGTGGGCCGATGAAGATGACGATGATGATGAAGTGGACGCTGCTGCTCAGGCCTTGCAGGGCTTCAGCATCAAAGACGCAGCCAGCCGGCAGAAGGCAGGTTCGCCAACGCCACCTTCTACGAAAAGAGCAACGCGGCCGGTTCAACAACAAGCCAGCACATCAACAAGTAAATTGGACAGTGCAAATGGCCAAAAGCCGAGGGAAGGCCATCCCAAGAACGTAAAGAAGCCTCAGCAGCACAGCAGCAAGTCTTCCAATGGCAGTAGATCAGGCTCAAGCGATCTTTTGAGCCGGCTGGGACCACCAGTTCCTTCGCAAGCACCGAGGGCAGCCTCGCTATCATCGGCAGCCCCACTGATTGGGGTGACAAGCAAACTAACGGTCGAAGAAATCAGAGCGAAAGCAAAGTCCTTGAGCCAGGAAATACGACAGTCCAACCAGCTTTCAAAGTACGGTGAAGCAGGCGCAGTCCTCTCGGACGAACAGAGTCGCCAAATCGAGAAGTCGCAAAACCTTCTTCAGGAACTGAACAGCTTGAAAGCGGTGACCGACAACCTAGCCGCGGAGCTTTCTAGACTGGTCGAGGCATGCCAGCCATAGAGCAGGGCGTACAGGACGGCTGTGCTTAGCCATGTTATACCAAGACAGGTCATTGAAGCCTGTTGTGCGACGTTTGGATGGTAATTGTTGAATATCGAAGTTCTATGCATCTCATCTTGTTCATTGCAGAGTAGTCATATCTTATCTAGTCATTCAGAATCCATGATCACATGTATTTTTGCGGCGCCCGAGTGCTCCGAGAATATTCCCGGTTGCTCTGCACTTTAAGCAGCGTTCTTCTTCCAGCCGGATGCTTCGTGCTCAGCGAGCGACATAGACATGTCGACGAGTGTATCGTGAAGCGAGCGGTACTTGATTCCGAGTACCTTTTCGCTCTTTGCGGCATTCAGTACTGCATGGTCACCGATGGAGTCAGTCTTCCCGGTCCACGAGCATGACATTGACATAGTCTTCTACCACCGTTACTTACCGTGCTGCTCTTCAAGCTTGTCCGCTCCAGGCTTTCCAGTAGGCAACTTGGGCCAGGCCTTCTTGACCTTGTCATTGTTCGCGACTTCATCCAAGCAGATTTGCCATGTATAAGGCTGTTTAGAGATGGCGAATCGATTGTTGCCGGCTGCTTCAACGGAGATGCTGAGGACGTGGGCAGCGGCTAAGTCGCGAACGTCGACTTCGTTGCTTTGACTGAAACAGCGCTTATGAGCGATACAGCTAGCCATAGTCGGGAGTTGAATGTCAATCACTTACGGTCCAGTAGGGTCCTGTCCCTCTTTCTTGCCAGATAACCAAGCATACCACTGCGAGACTGAGGTGTTCAACGCATCAGGCGAGCTGATCTGTAAATTCGAAGGAAGCTGAGTCAGACGGAAGTATGCATGAAAAAAATATATCGCTAGCGCACCTGCTGCTCGATGGGTCCTAGTACCAAAGGAGGGCAAAGGGTAACCAAATCCCATTTCGGCTTGTTCTCTTCAACGAACTTCCATGCAGCACGCTCAGCGAGGGTCTTGGAAGCACGATAAGCATCAGCAGGTGCCACGTCCTTGCCCTTTTCTTCTAGCTGAGCTGTGGAGTACTCGTTCCAGTCTTCTTCGGTGAAAGTGAATGGACTGGGCTTGCGGGAATCCAAGATGGACGCAAAGCTAGAGGTGACGACCTAATGGACCAGAAAGTGTGAAATTCATCCGTTAGCGAGGTAGTAGCAGAGAAGGTAGCAGCTAGTCTGGCTGTCTATTAAAACAGACATATACGTTGTGCTGGAAGACTTACGATTCTCTGCACCTTGTCGCCATTCTTTTGGGCGCTCTTTAGTACGCTCAGCGTACCGTTAACAGCAGGGTGAACCAAGTCCTTGTAAGGATCTTCGACCTTGAAATGGAATGGGGAAGCGGTGTGCTCGATGGCATCTACTCCCTTTACGGCTTCATCGAATCCATTCTCATTCTCCAGATCTTCGACTATAACATAGGAGAAGTTCTCGGAACCAAACTTCTTGATGAGGTATTCACCCTTGTCTTTGCTGTAGAGAGTGTTTTGACAAGAAGGGTCGATTTGTAAGGATGTAAAGGATGGTAAATGATCAGCCGGTTAACGAACAATGTCATCGCAAGACCTCAGCCTGATACTCACGAACGAACAGTTCCCCTGACCTTGTAGCCTTTGCTGAGGAGTTCAGTCACGACATGGACGGCGATGAAGCCACTGTGACCGGACCGTTGCAGTTCCGTCAGTGGTGGTTGAGAGAATGACGAGCTGTGCCGCCGGTTCTGATACGGCCGGCGGACCTCCTCGTCGCGGAACCTACCTTGCACCAGTGACGAGAACGAGTGAGCCGGGAGGGACAGCGGGCATGATAGTTTGCTTGTGAGAGTTCTATGGGGACAAGCTACTTTGGGAAAGTTGGATGAAACGAAGCCAGACGGCGAATTCGCGATTGCACCAATAACTGTCGACAGCCGCGGTGGCGGAAACTGGTTGAAAGCCGGCGATCAAGCCGACGATGGTTTGCCGTCGAGAGCTACTCGGTACTTTCGTCGAATTTCGAACAAGCTCAGCTGTTTGAACGATGTGGATCCGTACAGGAGACAGAGAATAAGCGAGGAGCAACTATGCAAGCGTCTCTTATGCAACCCCTCCGAAAGCTTTGTCCCGAAGAAGCGATGAAGGTACAGTCATATCGACTCGGGTAGCGTATCATGACCGACCACACGGATGGCTCTGTTCCGTCAACTTGGCTGCATGGGTGCTTGTCATTCGTAGACAATTCGAATGCTCATCCGCAATTGTTTCTTGTGATGAACTTTCATGAGGCAGAAGGCGTTCTGCCTACTGGTATGATAGGGACAGCCCATATTACATTAATGAAATGCAAGAAACGCTAGTGAGAGTACAAGAAAGAAGGTTATTGCCCCCCGCTCGCTGGCTGGCCATCCTCGGCGTTCACTACAACAGCGCTCGAGTCAGACATAGCGTCGGCATTATTCTCCTGCTGACTTCCCTCGATAGCATCAAAATCATCAAGTTTCAGACTGGGAATGCTCTGATTCCTCTTCATGATGTTCTCCGTATCTGTGGCTAAAGAGCTCTCTTTCAGCGTATCCGGTGTCCCATCATTACCTCCCTCTTCCATTTCATCCTGCTGTTTCGAGGTGGCCGGCACAGCAGCATTAGCCAGTGAACCACTAGCTCCAGTACCGCCGGGTCCAAAGTCAGGTGATTGTGTAGCACTAGGACCTAATGACAAACCCTCGCTTGGATCTTCAGATAACGAAACAGAAGCTTGAGAAGCGGGTGTTTTCGATCCATCAATCTCCTTTTGTAGCGCTTCCAGTTCTTTCTTCAATGACGCTACTTCTTTCGAATTTGACATGATCTTGAAATAGAAAGAAGCACCATTCCAGACTGACACGCTGTTTATCGGTATAGTGGTGCAGCAGATCAGTATCATGGTATGTTGCGGCAATGACCGAGATGCGCGACACCCACGCAAAGAAGACATGCAGCCAGAGGACAGACAACAACTTGCTATCGTAGAGCCAGATAGCAGAAGGAGCCATCGTGACGATAGTATATACAAATTGACCTGCCATGAAGGAGACTTCTCTGTTCTGCGGTTGAATCTTGGCTAATGTCCTCCCAATCACGCTTCTCTTGTTGCTGAGCATGTAGGTGAACGATGTTATTCTTCCTTGCTTTTCAATCTCTTCCTTACGCGCCACTATCACTCCGTAATAATAGAAGAGCTGCCATACGAGGTCTGTTCAGGAAGAGCGCGGCATTGGACGAAACTCGTCAACGAATGTATTCGTAGAAGCAAGCAGAAAGAGGGATCCAAGCAGGGCAACTCACAGGCAACGCTGGAGAACACCAAACTCTTCCAGACATTCATCGTCTCCAATTCCTTCAAGGCGGGATATTTCTTCTGTGCATTAGGGTAAAAATGCCGCAAGACCGTCATCACGAAAGGAGGATAGACGTGTATAAAGAGAGAGGTAACTTTATCGACAGAGTGGAAGACGAGCGAGTTGCGCCATGTTGCTATTGCTGTGCACAGGGGACCGTGTGAGAGACAGTAACAAGCTACAAAGAGCTTTGTCGATGACGGGAAAATCCATAGGTAGGCGAGTACCATGACGTTGACGATATCTAAGAGGAAGTAGAATACCAAAACTCGGCGGTGTTAGGGTATACGGTATCTAAGGTAAAACAAGAGCGTCACCTACAGCACAGGTCGTACAGGAAGAGTGAATAGCTCTTCTTGCGGTACTCATATATCCGGATAGGAAAGAGGTAGGCTGCAAGGGCGGTATAAACGCCAGGTCTGCGTCCGAAGCGGTGTCCCAGTCAGCCAAGGTAGACGGAACCGATGAATCTAGCGGCAGCTGCCGATACATCACGTACATCCACTGCGGCCTGAATCCAATGAGGAGAGCCGAGAAGAGGACCAATTCGACACCGAAGAAGAAGGAAAGCTTGTCGCGGAGTGAGACGACCTTTTGGTCTTTCCACTTTGCTCTGACTATGTCAAGTCTGCTTTGCAGCTGGTGTGATGAATGGGAGGCGCATCGCACTTGTCAGCATAGTATGTACGCGTTATATGCGGTAGAAGCTGGAAGGACCCCCTACCTTTTCTCGGAACCGCTGGAGCTCCCTGTCGAAGACAAGATCGCCTTGTTCGTAGTCTTCCTGGCCGCCTGCATCTTTCCTGTTGCTCGACGTGAATCCCCCACCTGGACCAGTGACCCTCCTTCTGAGTCTTCGCTGGGTCGAGATGACTTCACCCGCCTGGCGCTTGACGCTGACGGCGGTCGAGCTCGCCTTGTTCCTCCATTCCTGGCCCTTTTTCTTGATCTCCCGGGACGCGAGATCTACGTGTGCATCGAGTGCTACGAGCAGGTCGAGGAGGGTCAGCTGGCTGAGGGAGTCGTCGGCCTCTGCGAGCGCCATGGACGACACGCTCGAGGTGCGCGAGAGCGCCGGGCGAGCGGGCGAGGCAGAGGACGAGGGCGAGGCGCAGCCATCGAGCGAGAGATGGGTGGGCGTCTGGAGGGGCGATGGCCAGGGCGAGGTGGTGATGGTGGTGTAGACGGGCGACGCGGGCGGCGTGAATGCGTTCGTCATGTGCAGCCAGGCGGCCATCATCGTTGTCGGACAGGCGGACATCCATCGTCAGCATGGCGTGCACGAGACGGATGGATGCACCTACCTCTGCCATCGTGCGTGCTGACTGTCCTTGCTGCTGCGCCGAACGTACAGAAGGTAAGCGAGTGTCGCTTGCAGCACGTTCGCAGGTGGCGCATGATGAACTATACGTACTTCCGTTAGTGATCGACCAACGTTGTATTCGCTCGAACTCGTTTGTAGGCAATATAGTCGCAGAACGCTACAACGAGTTCCCACAGCAACTTCAAGACTTGGTCTGGCGTACATCACTTCTTCAAGTTCCTGCTGTTCTCAAAATTCTGCTCTCCTCGTCGTCCTCTTATCGCGTTTCCTCTCCTCTCTTTGTCGTTTGTCTTGGAAGTCAAAGGCGACACCGTAGTCGGCAGTAGCCGAGAGAGTCGGAAAGGAGCGAGGTATGCTTAGTAAAAATAGCTAGACTACTAATGATTGCCGTCGCATGACTCAATAGAGGTCGTTAGGTATAACGGCCGCCGCCGAGACCGCCGTGAACATGATGCGGACGCGTCTAGTTAGCAGTCGCCTTGTTGTCTTGTAGAGCAGTATCTATGTTAGCTCTGCAATCAAGCAATCAATTTCCCAATCAGCTCACAATCTATCTGCCCCACTTCTCATCTGCCTCATTAGTAGCAGCAAGATGTTCCCATCCGCAACGCCTCAGAACACCCAGCTCCCGCAAGAGTGCATTGAAGTTAGACCCGTCGTTGCAAGATGGACCCCGGGGCCCATCCTGCCTACGAACAAGAGCAGCCGCAATACAATGGTCTCCCGCCCGCCGCTTTTCTGTCCAGTGTTCGGTCCAAAGGTTCTGATTGTGGCAAGGCAAGCCCTTGAGCGCGCTTTCATCAACTTGGCCATCGCTTTGTGCTCTAGACTGTCAGGATGCTCGACTGCACACATGTATAACATACCTGCGTTTGTCAAGACCATAAAGTTTCATACAGGAACTATTGTTGTATTTTGCCCGATTAGGGTTTGGAAACCATTAGGTTTCAGGCGGTTACTCAA
>BCIL01000019.1:232968-306507 GCA_001599955.1 Cystobasidium pallidum
TTTGGAAACCATTAGGTTTCAGGCGGTTACTCAAAGAGTATACATTCTAAAAATATGATTCAACTCGTTTTCGGATCGATTCAACTCGTTTTCGGATCGATTCAACTCGATCTACTTATCCGCATTATCGGTCGACCGGACCAGCACTTAATGAAAGTGGTTTAGCGCATTTAGTGGTAGCGCCCCAAATCCTAGCGATTCAGGCCAAGTTACTTTCGCATAAACTTGTATATAAGGTCTTACTTGAGTTCGATGTTTGAGCAGATTATGAGGCTATGCATCAATAAGCTAGGTATCAATGGTGCAAATCCTACCAAAAGCATGTTTTTGCTCTTTTGCGTTTTAGCCCTATTTTGCTATAGGGTGGGCAGCTTCTACGCGGGCAGCGCAGCTTAGCCGTGCACAAGGTTCGCAACGTCTATAGAGACAACAATCTATGACTTTTGCAATATTGCATCAATGGATAAAAGAGTCGTTTCCTTTGACAGGCCTACTTCAGTTCAGTACGCCCATCAAYTCGCCTCTACAACTCCGAACCTCATTTCCGAAATATCGGCCATTAAAGTCTTCGAGTCTTTATAGCTCGTTAAATCAATAACTGCAACTCGGGAAAAATGCACGATATGATGAAGCGGAAACTTTGCTCATGGGTTACATATGTATCCGAATGCATACTCGAAATTGTTTCGTCAAAGCTTCGATATTCAATGAGCTATTCCACATCAAACAGAAAGTGACCATTGTTTGGACTCAGATGTGGATTCAGAAGAACAGCAGATCTCTATATTCAATGTGCTACGTCGAGAATGGTATCATTGGATAGCCTTCGTAACGACAAATGCACTTGTGAAATTCCTAGAACGATAGCTCTTCTCCTCGAAGAGAAGTATTCATGATTTAGTAGGATTTCCTTTCCTTTGTACACCTTCGTCCGCCTACTCGCCCTACCCTCAACGAAGGCTTTCTTGATAGATTTCGAGCTCTGCTTCTTGCTTCTGGAACAGCTAGACATCACATAAAATAACCATCAGTCATACTCCACAGCTTTAAGCAATCAACGTCTTCTAGAACGTCATCTAGCTCTTTTAACCCTCCTCAACGGATACGTTACGACAAATTGGTTTTCGTCACCATTAAGACGCTCTTCTCCGTGAACTGACTCTGACCTGTGAGTACTAAGTCATTCATTCCCTTCCGCTCTACTTTTCTCTTTTCCTACACTCCTCCGATCCAACTACAGAGGGTTCTAGCCTATCTAGGCACCCCCCTGACATAGACAGACGACCGCAATCAAAAACCATAGATAACACGCAGGGCTCAAGCATTCATTCAACCTCAGTATCTCATCAAGAACCTTACTCGACAGTATGCCCGACGACACCTTTCCTGGAATGTGGCAAAGAAGACGAAGATGTCACAGTCCCAGACCTGATGCACGATTCCGCACCACGATCAGGTTCCGCCAGCCGCAGCCGTTCCAGCAGCGCGACAACACGCCCTTCCAGGAGCTACAATGAAGGAACAGCTCTCCAACCGCCGTCAGTGTCCTTCGAGGTTCAGCTTCAACCGGCGAGACCGAGGATCGTGCATGCCTCGAAGAGATCATATACAAACACGGCGAGGGAATAGAGGCAGTGCAAGGTCAGATACGTGCCTTGGCGAGTGTAAGTCGACCTCAATATCAGCGCGCGACCGAGTTTGGCTGAAAATTGACACGTGCGCACTTCTTTCGTTCGGTCCACACATGCCGCAGATGACCCCCAGGGAACTCGAGCTCTTTGCAGCAGCGAATGTGCTCCTCCTACAGCACCAAATGACTGTCATGCAAAACAACATGAGTCGGCTCAATCTACGCTCCGGGATGGCAGACATTGCCCTCAAACCGGCTGACGTCAAGTTTGCCAATGAGGCTGGCAATGAGAGTACCGCCTATGTGAGCGGCTGGACCACTCCCCAGGTTCAGCACTCCGATAAGCCACCTCAATAGACACAGACCGTCCAGGTGACACAGGGCATCTGAACACAATAAGCATCACAATTGCTACAATTACCTATCTATTATCATGAAGAAGTGTAAAAGCACCTTGTATGAATAGATCTTAGGTTGGCTTCTAAAAATCACTAAATCATATACCAATCAGAACCAATTAGCAAACCTGAAGCCACTGCTCAGGCTTGCCGGTTTCCCGTATATCGTTTATCATGATTTACATAGGTGATTAGTTCCCTTGTAGCTCTGACCAGGTAGTAGATCTGTTCCTACTTGCCCTTTCCCATTCGTTAGTGACTACAAGTCATTAGTGAGCAATCCCAACCTTTCATACTCCCTCCTCAAAACTTCCGCTGCAAACCCCAAATCCCTTCGAATATCCTCAAAATCCCCTCTTCGGATCCCCCTGAAGCGTTACGCCTCCGAGTCCTCCTCAACTCCTCAAACTCTCCGGTACCTACGCTTTCAGCCTAGAAACAGGATTACCAGAATCCTTGGCTCCCTGTCAATTCCTCTAGTGTTGAGTACAGCCTCCTTACTGGAAACGTTTCACCCAAAAGGCAACGATATCGGAACGTAGTTAGTGACAATCGATTCCTACATGACTCACGAAGACGAAAACATCATTTTTACAGTTCTTACATGTTTTCCCTTCGCGAGTATCAGCGGAATAGCGAACGAGGCCCAACAATAGGATCCAGCACGGATTAACGGGCCTTGAAGCCCGTAACACTGAATCCCCTTCCGCCCCTCGTCTATACTCACTCTTGCTTCTGTATCGATTAGTACACTCATAAGCTTTACCATAAAGAACGTGCACTTGTCGTTCAAACCCTTTACCTACGCAGGCTACTGTCGAGCTCCTCCAGAATCCTGCAACCCCGCTGTACAGACCAGAGACTGAACGATCCTTCCCGTACGTAGATCTCAGCCTCAGTTGATACTAACTGTTTTTAACCCCAACTCCGCCCCTTCCCTCTTTCAGTGTTAGTGCTACAGTTGGGATCACTCCTATACTACGGACCAAGAAAGTGCCTCCCTTACAACACTGAAAGATGTCATTGGCAGGACCCTTCAACTGGCCCGAGATGCCGATAAGGGTATTGACGGCAAAAGTGTTGCAGACAAGAACGCCTTGAAAGACCAATCTCTAGCCAAGCTGAGGATTGACGAACAAGCTGCTATCCGTTGTTTTCAACACCCAAATGGCAAGAAAGATGCCTAAGATACCAATTGTAATTGCCGGATTTCCGAAGACGAAAAGTGCTATGTAGCAGAAGTTTGAACAAATGACTCGCTTAGCTGAGCGCGTACAAGCCAGACGAGGCAAACACACTGCTGTGTCTCATCATAGGGTTTGTCGATGGCTGCAAACTTCGCCTGAAGACATCACTCAATGAACTGGACCAGAGCCTCTATCACAACGGCTGGAAGACGGATCACTTCATCACAAACGTCTTCTGCTTGGAGACCGAAGGCTGTATCATCTGGGCTAGCCTCAATAATCCTGGTTCATGGAACGATTCAACATGCTCAAAAGGCGCCTTTCCCAAAGCTACGCGAATTTACGCCTGATCCCTTCGTGATATTGGCGGACACCGCCTTCCCTTACTTGGATGGGAAGATGCACAAGCCGCTGAAATCTGGTTGGCAGCATAACAAGACGTGAGAAGGCTTCGCAACGGCCGTTAGACGATCCCAGGAGGTTACCAGTGAGCAGGATTTTCATGGAAGCATGTCACCATTGGAAATAACAGTGACGAAGATAGAAAAGCCAGTTCGCAGACTTTGTAAGTCGAACGCTCAAAATGGTTTTGCTCGTCAGTTTGGTACATTTCATGGTCACTGGTTTTAGAATTTTCCGTTGTAACAACTATATAGATTTTTCACGAGCGAGTATAAAAGCCGCTCCTTCTCTCGTCGTCTTCTCTTCTTTTCTAGAATAATTCAGAGAGCAATTCAAACTACCTCCATAGTCCTGCTTCAGAAATCTTCTCACTTATAATCCTTTTACTCGACTTCCAATCCTCAAGGCATTCTTAATAAGTGTCAGCACTTGTGAAGACTCAGACCTCAACTCAACCTCTCCTCTAACCCTTAAGTAGTGGCTTACTACCACATTAACCCTTCGCGTCCCTTGATCCACGAAGCCCTCCCTCCCTGTAAACCCTTTCCTCGTCAGCCTCAACCGACATCCACGTTGTGCACGCACTCATCGATAGTGTTGCACCCTCTAATCCCCCCTAACCTCTTCGAAGCCAGTCAATTGAAGTATTCTCTAACTGATTTCGAGCCTCCGGCTTCGACGCTTTCATCTGGTAGCGACTTCAAATATCCAAACCTACGCTTCCATCTGCTTAAATTCTTTCCCTGGTATACAATGTCTCATTACAACTCCAAACCATCTTTGAAGCACTTTCAAACCCTCCAAATGCAGACTCGACGGCTGTCCAAGACATTCTACCTCGCGGAAGTCTCGAAGCTATTCGAAATGGACGCTTGTTTGTCTTAGGCAACATGCTGCAGTCGAAAACAAGCTTATCTTCAGTTATATGTTTTGTGACAAAGCCTCGAAACAAGAAGTCATCGCAGCATGCCACGATGATATCACTGCTGGTCACTTCGGCTTCGAGAAGACATTCCAACGTGTTCAAGCCCACGCATATTGGCCTGACATGGTACAAGACCTTGAAGGTGTAAAAAAATGAACCCTTGGGCCCTTTCGTCCTGAGGACGACCTGACGGCCAGTCGACAAGTCCTATAGTACCGATAGGTCACGAAAGGACTTCGATCACTGATCTTCGCCACCTCTCTCGTATCCAGCCTGTAATGATAGATTTCCTGTTGACTCCCCACCTTATCAGCTAAAGAAGTCAACAGGTGTGTAGTATGCCTGAAACGTATCACCTTATCAGCTCAAAGAAGTCAGCAAAAGGATGGTGTTCAACATGCCCCTTGGTTCGCTCGGTTCGATCAGGCAGAACGTCACGCCACCAGAGCCAATCGCACGCGGTCCGGGTCTTTGGAGTACCAGCCAGAAATTCGCTCTCGCACTGGCAGTGTCGGAAGCTTCCCGTCCCTGCGAACTTCACTCCGGTGGCGCTTCGCTGAACGGACCCGGAAGAATCCAGCTCCTCGGCCAGACGACCAAGATGAAATCGTGGAACGCAACACAAAGGTTGAGTTCGACGAGTCGGCTCTTCTTGGAACAATCCCCAGCTTGTGTCCGACTTCGCGAGACATCACTTGCCGCACAAGTCAACGCGCTCCTCAAAGTCTATCGTCGAGACTTCCAGAAGGTATTCGACTCGCTCGTCAACTGTGTTGATTGGCCGCCTCTGCCGGATAGCATACTTGGGAACATCATCCGTGGGCGATGCATTGAGCAAGGCCGATGGACTCGCTGAACGAACGATCCAAACAATGGTAGACATTATCGGTAGATACTGCGCATTTGGTCTGGCATACACCGACCGCCAAAGTCTGAGATAGAACTGGTGTGACCTGCTTCCAGCTCTACAGTTCCTTTTGCATATCTCTTTAGACCCCTCTAGTCGTGATTAGTTCCGACTAGACTCCTCCTCTCCACTTCAGACAGTGATTAGTTCCTGTTAGAAGCGGCTCTTATTATTAGAGACTTTCCTTTCTCCAGTGATTCACAATTCCCGCAAGTCTCCCGCTGCTCGTCACCTCGAATCCTCCGAGCCTTATAATCCACCCTCGAGCCGCTCATACGTCCTTTCGAAGCAAGCGCAGCGAATGGTAGTCCTCTAACGTCCAAGCTCATGCGGACAGACGGCTGGATACCCAAAGTATCCGAGTATGCATGGCTATCCACCGGAAATTTGTCAATGTTACCTTTCAGGTCCCGCAAATGGACGCCCCGTCGGATGGGCCCATTTCTGATTGAGAATTTTGAAGCGAGTACATCCTCTCTTCTGCTCAAGCTCCCAGAGAGACTGCTGAGAAGAGGTATACACCCTTCAGTCCACAGATCCCAACTGAAAAGGCATGTGCCTTCTAATGAGGAAATTTTCCCTAACAGGCTGACCGCCGTTGTGCCTGAATTTCCTATAAACAATTTGGAAATGGAACTAGTCAAGGTCCATAACCATCAGCTGAAGAGCACGACAGGTGGCAGTGAAACGCTACACCTGTTGTGTGAATTCACCGATTCATCGAAGGTTTGGAAATCCGTCGACGATCCGGATATCACTGCAGACATGGAGGCAGTGAAGGCCTACCTAAAGATATTGGGAGCCCGGGATTTTCAAACGCTAACCGGGCTCGAGCCGAGAGTAGGCTCGGAGGCAGACAGTTATGTCACGAGACATGCATCTACTGACGCATCTGCAGCCTTTCCCTCCCCACTTTCGCAAAACGACAGCAGGGGTAGCCCACGCCCCCGAAAGGGGCCACAGCACGTCGGGACACACCCGACAAAAGGGCCGTCAATATCGAAGGCCCAGGCCCTATCAGCAAGGGCGACACCCTCCCGTATCATTGGAGGAGCAGCAGATGCTCTCCCGACTGGAGACGGAGAGGCTGCGGCAGCAGTTGGAGCGGGAAATGGTGAAGACCCGCCGGCTGCAAGAAGACAACACCCCGATGTTGCGTCACAACGCATTGGGGCTGCGCCACGGCGTTCCGGTCGGCGCCTCCACCTCTCTCACATTTCCAATGGAGAGCCTGGTGCTACCCGGTGCAGCCCCCTTTCCACATCATGGGGTTCACCAGAGGGCTGGGACTCCTTTGTCAGGATGGTAAACTGCACACATGTATATCATCCATGCATTTATTTACATCATCTAGATATAGTAATGTAATAAAAACCCTTTGATTGTATACTATATCAATAGTTTGGAAAGACCTTTCTGACGCCACTTGGACATAGAAGGTCAAAGCCATTGGGCTAGAACCTGATTGACGGTTCACGTAAACGCTTATATCTAGACTTCTAGACTAGGTATAACAAAGTGGAAACTTGCGTTACTCTGTCAACGTATCTAGTTCGCTAAACTAGTCTTCGGAGTTAAGAGATTCTTCAATGTCAACCCTCCAGACCGCATAACCTGATGTACTGCGCCTGGAAGAACATCTTCGCCAACACAGCTCACATGAACACGAGACTGATGTTATATGAAAGCTACGCATTCACTTGCTGTACGCTGGTAACGCACTAGCATAGTGCTAAACACCCTTTTGCCTTAATCCAGGCCCTTGAGTTTTGGAGACTCTGAAAACTCTGAGTAGCGATTACTAACCATCGGAAACTTCAACGATATAAAATTTCGCTCTTCTTTCCATCTGCTCTTGACTCTGTACAATTTTAGACACATCCACAAACTCTCATATCCTTATCCCGCTTTAAAGCAATCTATCTACATCGTTTGGCGAACGTTATCGTCCCCTCAAAAACCTCTACTTCTACATCGTCGATTTTATCAAGCTAGTCTTGATCCTCTCTTAAGAGACTGACCTTCTATCGTGAGTTACGATCCTTAAGCAACTAACTCTTGCTTCTTTATCCCAATCTCTCGATTTCCTCTCTCTTATTCTCAGAGTACTCTTGTTTCAAGGGGCACTCTGACATCCTTCGATGAGTATCCCGCTCGAGATGCAAGTGGACGCATCGAGCGCAGCCAATCCGGAAGGCCTTTCTCCAGGGTCCACACCCTTTTCGACTGGAGGTTCGCACCAGAGTTCTATGAGCTCAAGCGTACAGTAGAGCAGCGGTCGAAGCGACGACGTACTCCGAAGAGGGTGGATGTATGGAGGCGCCACCTAATCCGCCCCGAGTGACCTGCCGGGCAGGCGGAGTTTGCTAGGTGAGAGCAAACTTCTAAGAAAGGACTTCGAGAGGTCACCTGTAATCGGTGTATTTAGTAGAGCTTTTGTATAACGCTGTTGATTAGTTCTGCATCGATTCAAAGAAGCAATACAGGCCGTTAGAGTTCTGTTGCAGTCGTAACTGCATCCATTGCCTCAGCCTCAAGAGTCTTTCAAGCGTACACGTAAGTTTCGCCTTTTAGGGTCAACGGTCAAGGACGCTTGACCTGCCCCAAGTCTGGATCTTAAATCGTACCTTACCATCCTCCCGAATCCATCCCAGGTCGTGTTGCTGGTCATGTACCCTCATGTCTTTCAAATTGATACTTTGGCCAATATCGTTCGAATTTTGGACTCAAGGAAATCTGGTCGTGGTGTTTCATATCTCGTATTTACGTCAGGCTCAGCCATTGAATGGAGCTACTTGGCTCTCCTACAAAGATGTCAAAGATAATCTCGATGTGCTCAACTTAGTCCTCCGTTTCCATTTTGATAACCCAGTAAACCAAAGGCTCCTCAGCTACTTGGAGTTGAAACAGAATTAGTCGCAGCCCCTCAGGTATCTCGTGGACCAGCTCTTCGACAAGATCAACAACTCAGAACGTTAAAGGTCGTGCGTCACATGGTGGATAGCAAAAGCGATAGATTTGACGTAGATTTACTCACTTTCGTTGAAAATGTTTCGTTTCTCTCGGCAGACAACTGGTTTCGAAAGTGCCGCTTTCTCCTCTAGCGTTTTATTAGTCGCTCTCCGGAGTTCGCTTCGAAGCGGGGACTGGATGAACTATATGTACTTCCGTTAGCGATCGACCAACTTTGGTATTCGCTCGAACTCGTTTTTAGGCAATACCTATAGTCGCAGAACGCTACAAGGCGATGGCGTACGCTGCAGAGAGAGGGAGCGGCAGGAGGGCATGGACGAAGAGCAAAGGGCAGTGCAGACGGTGCTTGTCGTACTGTTCGCTTACACTGTGTATGCTGCTGCTGCCGGTGTCCCTTGCACATCCGTGTATACGGGTCACTTTACTGGTGGCGTTGTGCAGTGGTGCAAGGTCTGCCGACATGGAGCTGTTCAGTCTATCTAGCTGCTACATGCAGACACACGGACTGAGTCCACATCTTCTAGTCGGCATGGCACAACGGAATAGACTGCCGTGCTCCAGCAGACCTGCCGAGTCTGCACCGTCACCCAAATCAGCCATCATCCAAGCGCCTCTGCAATCCGCCCGTCCCTGTTTGAAGTGAGCCTGGATGGGATGGAAGCGAGTCAGCACAAGTCGCGAGCGACGTAAGCACAATCGTGTACACGTACACCACTGCACAGTCCACCCCTGACGTAGATACAACAGCCAAGTTGCCTTCGCGGCAAACTGGGCACATCGGCTATCCAAAGTCAGAGCAAGAAGCTGGCCGGCCCATCTCCGGCAGCTCCCGTTCGGCAACTCGTTCCGCCGGCCGCCAGAGGAGAAGGAGCAGCAAAGTCCGGGACTTTATTCAGATCGTCTATCATATCACGCACCTTGATGACAGCCTATCTCGCCTTTCCACAACCCCCAGCCAGGCACACTTCTTCCTCGCCATGGCGTCCACACTGCGACAGACACCCCGCCAGTGCGCATGCTTGAGCAGGAGCAATCCAAAAGCACCGAGCAGACGACACCACCGCCGGCAATCCACAAAAGCATCGATATCCGCATTCACCTCGACATCCGCATCAGCGAGCTCCAGCAACGCCCCAAGCACAAGCAAAGACACGCATACCTCACCTGGAACATGGCCCAACAGCTTTGAGCCACTCGTCCTCGACTCGCGGTACATAGGGCATTATCGAGATCCCTCCAAGCACGACTCGTTTACACTTCCAGTGTCGAAAAGAGGAAGAGCTGCCTGGTTTGCGCCCTCGACAGTCAATCCGATAGTGGGCAATGTACACCATGGCCGACGTCCACAGCTACCACCGCATTACTCCAGCGAAATAGCTAGAAACAGCGAACCCGAAACGTCCACGCGGACTTCAAAAGCAAGAGATGCGCGCAGGGCAATGGAGAAAGCTTGGGGAGCCCCAACCAGCGATTCCCTCGGAACTTCCACCTCGGCATCCACACCCACCAAGAATCAAGCACCACCTATCACTGCCCTCCTCATGCCCGGCAGTGGTTCACAATATGTCGGGATGGCTTCCTTCCTCGACGACTACAAAGCGGCAAGGGAAACCTGGGAAGAAGCGGAATATGTAGGTCCGAGTCCCGCTCTTCGTTTTTGCCGCAGTCTCGTGACCGCATGGCGCTTGCCGGGAACCTCAGTTCGGGGATAAGACTATCCCTACGGATTACCGGGTAGAGACTATCATGCTGATGAGACTGTGACACTTTTCCCCTCCTACCGTGAAACCGCCTTGTGTTCTCCACCTCACAGGCCCTGTCGCAATTCGAAAAATGGAGGAAAGACCTCAAACTTCATGAACTGCCTGAGCTGAAGCACCTGAATCTCCTTGACTGGCCTACTTGGCAGAAGGAACGGTCACCGAAAGAGCTGGAGACGATCGTTCGGAATGGACCGCAGGTGAGTGGATTGACAGCTATTCTATCACAGCTCATCTTCGATGAGTTCGCTAATCTCCATCGCATTGTATTCATATACCATGTGATATAGGATGAGCTTACTCGCTCCTCAAACTCGCAACCTGCTATCTGTATCACCTCTATTGCACTGCTACGTACTCTCGAACAGGATTTCGGGATTCCACTGTCTTCGCGCGCATCTTTCTTCGCGGGTCACTCATCGGGCGAATACAGTGCATGCGTGGCATCTGGCGTTCTGTCATTTACTGAAGGCGTCCATTTGACACGCTTGCATGGCTTACTCACCTCACGAGCACTGCAATTATCATCCTTGAAAGCCTACTCGGATCATACGGCGAAGGATGAAGAGAGAGCCCAAATGTCAGCTATCATGTTACAAGGTGATTCTATTCCAGAACAGGTTCAAGAGGTGATTCAACAAGTAAGAGAACAGAATGAGGGCAATTTAGGGTTAGTTGAAATTGCTAGTTATAACTCTTCAAGACAATTGGTCCTTTCGGGTTCAAGGGCCGGAGTACTCCGAGCATGCGAAAAGTTAGAAGATAAAGGGATTGCAGCTCGAGCTGCTGATCTACCTGTCTTGTGAGTGTTTGCATCTTCTGCCTTGGCTGTCTGCACTCTGCGAAAGGCTATTCAGCTGACGACGCATTGTACCTTTGATGTTGTCCACATCTAGCGCACCGTTCCACTGCTCATTTATGGCTCCAGCGGCAGCAGGCATGACGCACGCTTGGAACAATGGTGTATCAGCACGTGCTCCACGCGCTCCCATCGTTTCAAACCTCGATGCTGGTTTGATTCTCAATCCGGAACGTCTAAAAAAGGATATAGTCGCATCTATTCATAAACCTGTTCGCTGGTCTTCAGCTCTGAACGTCATGCGCGATCAAGGAGTATCAAGGTTCATCTTCGTAGGACCTGGTAAAGCACTTGCTAATTTAGCTCGAAAAGAACACAAGAGTGGGAAATGGCAGGATTGGAAGGAGGTTCAGTTTGGGACTGTGGCCACGGAAGAATGTATGGCGGCTACAAGCGAGATGTGTAGGGATTTGGTGGAAGGCATGGCTGAGAAGGGTGAAAGTCACCTGTCTGCTTGAGGGTTATCAGCCCGGCATTCGGATGATCATTGTTTGTATAGTGAAGTATGACAGATTCTGCTTAGGTTCCTGGGGAAATATGTTCGATTAACTGGGTTGTAACTCTTACACCCACTCTGTATCCTTTTGTAGCTTTCTCTTCCGGTGATTGGAAAAGTGTCGGACGACTCTCCTTGTTGTAGCATTACTGCTTCATTCCTGGATTAAGAGATCATCTCCTATGTTTATAGCAATTTCAACAAGTTATGACACCGAGTCAAGTTCGAACCTGATGAGGTTGTTGTCAGAGCAATTGCACGTGCCTGATAGATCCGGACGTTCACGTTGTACATCATCAGCAATCCGCCACGTCTTGTTGCCATGATGCAAGTAAGCATCCCACGCGTATACTGCTGTTGTCCATGATCCTCATTACTATGCTCTCACCCTTGCCTATCATGATATTCCGGATTGAACGGATTACCAGCTGTTGAGGTTTTCTTCTTATGACGTTTGCCGTTGCTGTCTGAAAGCCGCTCTGTCGATCAGCGAGGATGCTTCATCATGATCTTCCATTTCCTCCCCTCCTCTCTTCTCTCTACACATACACACCTCCCCATTAACACTTTAAACACATCCTATTCTACTACATCATGTCTGGCATCGTAGACCAAGTTAAAGAAGCCGTCGGACTCGCTTCTCCAAACTACCCTTCCGAGGACTTCCAGCTCTCTGGCAAGGACCCCGCGCTCCACCTCGAGCAGCAGGAGCAGAACCAGCCAGGTGAAAGACCCGGCAAGCAGAGCAAGCAGCACAAGGTGGGTTGTCTAAATTTCTCATATTTCCCCCGTCCATGGATTCTCGCCATGCCTCATGCTGATGATCGTCAATTACCGCCACCAAATCCATTTCCATGACGCGTTTCTCTTACTTTGTATCGGCACGCTCTCACTGTCTCGGTATCTTTACTGTGCAATAGACCGCCATTGACGATGTTTATGCAAACGGCAAGCCATACATCGGCTGCGGCAAGCTAGAAGGCAAGAAAGCCATCATCACAGGCGGTGATTCTGGTATCGGACGTGCTACTGCCATTCTATTCGCTTTGGAAGGCGCAGATAGCACAATCACCTACCTCCCTGCTGAAGAGTCAGATGCTCAAGATACAAAAGCCTATGTTGAGAAGAAGACGAACGGATCAAGAACACTCCACCTAGTCCAGGCTGACTTGAAGCAAGAAGCCAACGCCAAGAAGGTCGTTGAGGCTCATTTGGCTAGATTCGGCAGACTAGACATCCTCGTCAACAATGCTGGTCAACAGTTGGAGAACCATGATATCACCACTCTCGACTCGAAGCAGTGGGAAGAGTAAGCGGATTCTCTTTTCAATCCCGATAGAGGTGGTTATCCGAGCTAACTCTGTATTCCTACGAACAGTACTTTCCAGCTCAACATGCACGGAGTGAGTATTGTGCACCTAACTTACGCTTCGTTTACTGATGAATAGCCTTCTTCAGTACTTCTACATGGCAAAGCACTGCATTCCTCACATGCCCAGAGGATCTTCCATCATCAACATGGCCAGCATCAATGGCTTCATTGGCCGACCTGACTTGCTTGACTGTAAGCAGAGTTTGGCTTTCGACAATAGTACTCCATTGATCATTACTGCAGATACATCCACCAAGGGTGCCATCACCTCATTCACTCGAGGCTTAAGCAATCAGATTCTTGCAGACAAGATCATCCGTGTCAATGGTAGGTTTACGTAGTCCCATCCGTTCTTCAGCGCATTCCCCATGCTAATCGTACGCCTCTTCAAGCTATCGCACCCGGACCCATCTACACTCCTCTGGTGACTTCTACCTTCAGCAAGTCCAACATTGCAGGCTTCACCGGACCTATCGGACGACCAGGACAGCCGGTCGAAGTCGCTACATGCTGCGTTTTCCTGTATGTTCTGCTGATAGCTGTACGGGCTATTGTCTGATAAGCTGACAAAACCTTCATACCTCCCAGCGCGTCTGAGGACTCTTCTTTCATCTCGGGCAACACGCTTCATCCCAACGGAGGCACCGTCATCAGCTAAATAGATGGAATGTATTTAAAAGAATTTTAGGTAGAATACGGAGTTATTCACGCCACGATGCCCCCAAGGTCCTCACCCAAAATCAAAGAATTAGAAAGCCTTTTTAAGCTCTGTCTTTCTGAACTATTGTAGCCTACACCCAGCCTATAAAGGCCAAACGCAATATTGAAATTAGAGATTCTTCATAGTTTCTACGTGTCCACTTGTCCCTATAAAACCATCTTGACATCATTGACCATCTACATTCTGCATGTCTGTCTTGACGACTGCAATTTGGGAGATAAAGCCCACCGAAGGTTGAATCTGCTCTGATCCATAGCTTGAGTGTAGAGTGGTACTGCGTGGATAAGGTTTCGTGGCGAACTTGATCCGGTTGATTTAGGTGCGTGAAGGCCGGCCGGTGGCGAATGACAATCTTCCGGTCCATTCAAGTTAGGTCGTAAGACTACCGTTGCGGTTCTGTTTCGATCTTTACATCTAATAACAGTTCAAAGCGCTATTCGCTATGCAGGAAGTTGTTAGCGGTCCTCCCCAAGGCAAGTTCACGACGACGCATCTCCGGCGTATCCAGTATGGGCCAGACTGCATCGAGGGATTATGGGAGGTGCTTCAAGACGTAATGGCAGAGTACGCAGGGAACGGGGAGGAAGGACAGGCTCCAAAGGTCCTTATTATGACGGGTAATTCGTTATCGAAGACTCCCGTCGTGCCTCGTATCGAGCAGCTTCTTAAAGATCGTCAAGCCTTTACGAGCACCTTCACTGGCATGAAGCAGCACGCTCCAATTGCCAACATCGAAGAAGCCTTGAACACGCTAAGGGACAATGGCGCCAATTGCATCGTTGCCATCGGTGGTGGATCAGTCATTGATGCTGCTAAGCTCGTCTCGTATTTTCATAATGAGCGTCACGGAACGTTCATTCCACATGTGAGCTTTTCCATCACGGCGATCCCGTCAGAAGCAATGTGGCGGATTGGCTGATGTGTCATCTTCCGTCAATCTCTCGTGGATGTACAGATTGCGGTACCCACTACACTGTCAGCCGCCGAGTTTACCTCTCATGCCGGATACACCGATAAGGAAGGCAACAAGAATGCCTTGACAGGCGAAGGCATAGTGCCAAAAGCCATCATAATGGATCCGAAGCTATCAATATATACACCTGAGAAGCTCTGGCTATCCACAGGCATAAGAGCGATAGACCATGCATTCGAAACTCTTTATAGACCAGGCGCAGCATATCCACTACAACAAACAGCTCTAGCGGCAATAAGAGATCTATTCGCGTATCTGCCGCAATGCATGGGCGAGGATGGAAAGGAACAGATCGAGGCCAGAGGCAAGTTACAAATTGCAGCTTGGATGTCGTGAGTCACTTTCATCTGAATGCGCCCAACTCGCCACACGGCGCTCGCACCTGCACCAAAAAAGCGTGTCTCTTTCAATGCATCTCTGTGCGCGTGCCATATTTAAACCTAGACCGAGGACCTCCATGACTAGTTCGATGAGAGCCTCGAAAGCGAGACCATCAACCGAATCATTCATGGGTGAACGCCTCCTGGAATCGAGCTGTCAACTCAGTAATTCCGCAAGTGAACATCAAGGATTCACGCATAATCTTGCACGCCCCCATCCTATCCTACCACAAGAAGCAACCATAGCATCGTCTTGTACTGATATTCGTTGAATCTGCAGCCTTTTCCCCAGCAAGATTGAAACCGGCTTAGGCCCATGTAAGCGGATATGCCTTATGCCTCGAGAAGATGCAGGACAGTCCAGCTGATATGCATTCAAACTCAGCACACGCACTTGGGCACGCGCTAGGAGCAAGATATGCTATACCTCACGGATATTGTTCCGTCCTCACTCTGCCAAATACACTTCGAATGATGGCACGTAATATGCCAGAAGGAAATGCCCGCAGCATGCTAGCGAATGCCTTTAGCTACATCCCCACATCATACGTCCGAGACCATATGTACCTTTCGGATGAGTCGGAAGGGGAACCTGATGTTGGTACAATACTAGCTGCTGCCGCCGCGCTAGATAGGCTTATTGACAGGCTGGGTTTAAGAACCAACTTGAAGGCTTACAAGGTTCCCAAGGAAGACTTAGATAAAGTTGCGGAGAGGGCTTATATTGCTACAAGCGGGAAACCAGGGTGGAAAGGTCTGTGTCCTTCAGCTGAGTTAATGGTAAAACAGGTCCTAGAGCCAGCGTATTAGAACTTCTGAGAACGAGCGTACCACGCTTTTTTAAATACCATTAGCAGACATTTAGAGAATCAGAGCAGGCTTTTCGCGTATTATTATATTCCCTACCTGAGTATGCCTCCAATGAATCTGTATTTCGGCTCTGCAATCGCCTTTCGCGTCGCAACCCTGGATATCAAGCGAGTCATGTGCACAGCGGGAGGTGGCTGTGGGAGAGATGAACCCACGAGGCGCTGGTTGGCGTAAAGAGAGAGGATTCGAGCAGCGAGCACTCTTGAGCTTAGCTCCCAACTTACTCAATACACTACCGTTGCCCTATTCCTCGCCAGTCCGCCTTGTCTCATCCTTTACTACTACCTCTATAATAGACCTCAAGCTAATACCCGATAAAAGCGACAATCGTAATGTCAACCCCTATTGCCCTCAGCTTCACGAGCGGATGCACGTCGCGCCGTGTGTACTCCCGGCAAGAGAGCCAGATATCGTTCAGTATCCCATCTCCCGTGAAGAAGAGTATTCGGAAATGCGTCTATGCTGGATCTGACGAAAGCAGGCTTTCTTGGTTGATGTTCCGAGGCTATGCAACCTCATGGTGAGTGGTCAGAGAGGCTCATTGCCAGAACACAGGCACTACAAGAGTCTGATTTATATGTGTCATAGCGGCAAATTAGATCCCAGGTCACCCATCAACGTTGCCTTTCGAACCGTCACCTTCATGAACCGGAGCCCCATAACTTTGCATTTCGATAACGATCAAGCGTACGAGCCCAGTGACGAGGATGTATTTGACGAGAACGAAGATGAAGGCTACGGAAAGCTCCACTAGCGCGTCGACCGTCTTCCTCTGTCTCGTTCTGTGACCATTGTTTTTTCACGTGTATCTTCCATATTGAGTTGTCTCTCTATTAGATTAGATCGTAATGCCCGACAGTCAATAAATCGGTCGAGACTAAGGCTGATGATTGAAACAGAGTTCCCACAAGTAGACTATCTTGGTCAAGTCTGGTATAATGTTGGCAAGAACCGGAAAGCCTTTCTATGTCCGTTTGCATCACGATCCAGCCCGATCATCGAAATGCTCGATGCACTTCAGGTAACTGCTCTTCGGCTTACTCTTTCATACAGCAAGCAATCTCAGATAGCTATGTCTTCAAATGGCTCACCTGAACTGGCCATAGAGGTCCACAAGCTCACATTTGCATTCCCGCAATCCAATAGCAAGCTTCCAGCGCTGAAAGATGTCGATCTGGTGCTCCCTCGCGGTTCTATCTGCATCATGGTGGGATCGAATGGCGCCGGTATGATACCATTCTTGAGCTGCGGTCAAACCCATTCATGACTTATGCAAGACATTTCGTCAGGCAAATCCACCCTCCTGCAGATTCTCGCTGGAAAGAGACTGACACGTTCCCATGCTAATGTTTTGGGCTGCGACGTATTGTGGGTTTCTCCATAGACATTTTCCCAATCAATTCTCTTATTGATGGTTGGACTCTTCAATTGATCAGCCAGAAGACACCCCCGGTGAGCCTTAGTGACGTTGTATACTAAAAGTGTGAGCCAAGCTGACTGTGGCGTTGGCAGGGTGTGACATATTTGGGTAAGCCAGCATTTAAGTCTACATAGACACTTGGCTCATGCGACGTACGGCAGGAATGGAATTTGTCAACAATCCTGTCGTGAGATCAGATCTAGGCGTTGCACATTTCCTGTAAGCTCTGCTTCGATGGCGCATCGATTCATACACACCGCGGGACTGAAAAAACGTTTCTTGGGCAGCGATTCTGTCGGAGGCTACAAGCATAAAGTAGGTGGATGACGAATCCTTAGTCTGACTTGTAACTCACAGTGTTCTCCTTGCAGGAACGCCGTGACAGGCTCCTCGATATTTTGGATGTCGACCTAGAGTGGCATATGCACCAAGTCAGTGACGGAGAAAGACGGCGTGTCCAGATTGTGCAAGGCCTTATGGCACCGTGGGATGTCCTACTCCTTGACGAGGTATGCATGCGTTGCTCGATACTCATGTATTTGGGCCAACTCGCTGCTTTTCTCCAAAGGTCACCGTAGATCTCGACGTACTCGTCCGTTCGCAACTTCTGGAATTCCTGAAAGAAGAATGTGCAGAACGTAACGCGACTATTCTTTATGCGACACATATCTTTGATGGTCTGGATGATTTCCCATCGCACGTCGCGCACATCCAGCTTGGTACCACAACGCAGCCAGAACCCATCCCGTGGCCAATTGCATCCGAGGACATACCGGGTGTGCCAAAAGGTATCCTGGCCGAGATGGACAACACCAAAAGGGCAGGAAGTAGAATGCTAGCACTCGCTTTGAGATGGTTGAAGGAGGATAAGGAGGTTAGACAGGCTTTGGAAGCGGAAGGACTCATTCCGACACGCGGAAGGAAGAAGGACGCGCCTGAGACCACCGATAGTGAGACATTCTATCGTAAATATGATTATTGGTAGCGGTATCGCCGTTTTAAGCTGGGCCTGGCGAGTTGAACATACCGCGATACTGTGTCCGCACAATTGCCTTGGGGAATATGTCAAGCATCAACTGCAATACCTACAAATATATTCATTGATACCCGCAGTCACCCTGAAATCTTCGTCGCCTGTAGAGTAGGCTAAAATAAGCGCCGTATGGCTCAACCCTGTAGCTGTTCAATTGCAAATACTTCCATTACGACAACTGGAACTTACTCGGATGTAATCTAGCTAGCCTTTTTATTGACATAGCTAATTCCAGGGCTCGACACGGGCCTAGCCTTCAACGCACTGTCTTTCAGAAGAATTCGACACCTGCGCTGGCGACATAGCACAGGCACTTGTTTGTCTATGTAGTAGATGTTTTGGCGGTATACAACGAGGGTCACTCGAAAGGATTAACAGTTACAGATTTACAATTAAGCCAAAGTATCGACAAGGGTATCACGCATGTTACCGATGTTACTCGTGTCTTGCCCTTGCAGCTTGAAGGCAGCTTCAATGACTGAAATTTCCGTCGCTGTCGTATCAATGCCTGTGAATGCACACCAATCGTTGACTACCATTCCTGCACCGATGACATCTGAACCTCTATTGACCGTTCCGGCCTGGAAAGCAACAAAGCATTCAGCAACCTGTGGGCCAAATTCGCATGCGGCGGATTGCGGATTAACGGCTAGAAATACGCACCACTAATGGGACTTGCAGTAAGCTCGATAGCTCATCTTGGTCCTGAATGCTAGTTTTGGGATGTACTAGAGCTCCCTGATTTGTGATTGCAGCATAACTTCCGACTAGAACGTTGTTCGCAACTGTCTGACGGAAGACTTCCACCTTCAGCACGTCTGCAATGATTTCCTCTGTTTCCCGGTCGATATCCGGATGCACGAGGGCTACGTAATCGTTACATGCTATTACGTTCCCTAATGCTGATAGACGCTCTTCTACTCGCTGGATCGCCACGGTGTCTGGTAAAGAATTACGTAGGTGTTGGAGTTCTTGGTCGGTTGTCGTTACGGGGACGAGGAGGCCATGTCTGTTGCCTAGTATCGATATAATCAGAGTGAATATCAGCGGTTCGAGCTAGACGGCGCCTAGACGTTCTCGCTCACCGGCTGTTAAGCGGCCGATGATCCTAGTGCCACCGATAGAGGTCTGGATGACTGGGATGATGCCGTCAAGTTCGGCTTCAAAGGTGGAGTAGAAGTTTGTTGATCCGATGGATTGAGACGCAAGACAGTATCTAGGGGAAAGCGCCATCGCATTAGCTGGCTGTATCCAGCTAATCTCCCATCTGGTCCACCTACGAGTTTGTCAATTTAGCAAACACGCCAATGTCCTAGTAGAGAAAGAGAGTCAGTTGGAAAGTACCAGCAGGTAGCTGTAATCGAGCTATCGCACTGAGGAGTTCTCGTATCTGCAGCCTGCAGATGGTGGAGCGTTAGCATTACGTCGGCATCATTGCCTGCAAATCTCGCTGTAACCACTCACGGACAGCCATGATGATGAGGGCGGGTTTGGGCTCGAGCTGGAAGTGGGAATATCCTTAGAGTAGCTTGTCTGTGTATCGGTCTGGTGTATGTGCCAGAGGTGCTTCGCTTGTAACGAAGGAGAGCTCTATATTCTGTGGCTGACAGATGTAACCTCAAATTTCCCAAGTCAAGTCAATCGACATGTGAAGCAAGACTTGGAGTCATCTCAATCGACTCATTACAGCAGGCAATAGTAGCAGGTCAGGCATCATCACTGCACTGGCGCTTGCATGACTCGCACACCTGTCAGAGCTGACTTTCTCCGACCCAGCAGCCACCATGGACGCATCAGGACTCTCTCGCCAGGAAGCTGCTGTTCTCGAGCAGATCATGCAGAAGAAGCAGGTGTGCAGCCACTCCAAAGCACACTCGGTCCCTTGGTTCTGTGCTAATTCGCTATGCTGCTCTCCAGATGAAGGATTTCATGACCCTCTACTCCGGCCTTGTCGAGCGATGCTTCATGGACTGTGCCAACGACTTTACCACAACAAAGCTCAAGACGGGAGAGGAGACATGCGTGAATCACTGCGCTGACAAGTTCCTGGCGTTATCGACGAGGTGCGCTTCGTGTTGCTGAAGTCCTTATGTACCCGCACACTGACTTCTTTCCCTCAATACAGGGTTGGCTCAAGATTCTCGGAATACAACGCCGAGCAAATGCAAAAAGGAATGCAGTAAAGGACAAGCTAGGGCCTAGGATCTATGCACGAGCCGCAAGTCAATCGTTCCAATGTTGCATCATGCCCATCTTTTAGAACCCAACTCATGTAAATGTATTGCTACACACCTGGAATTCCGGTATGCCGTACTACCAGACACTCCCTGTCGTGGTACTGCTCGCGCAGCCTGCCGTACCTAGACCACTTGATATGCTTCTCAACAACTGCGGGGTTGACACTGCAACTGCGATAGAGACGCAGGCAAGTTGCCACTGATGTCTCAAGTCAAGCGTACACTCGCGCGTACTGCCAAATGTCTAGTTTCCTCGGAGCCACGAAAGCGGTACATCTTGCTCGCAAGTTCCAGAGCTATCGGGGTGGCTCATCAGCCTTATTCGTTAGAACAGCCTTGTACTACCACTTTCTCCTTACTGCCGATTCCTCCGGAACATGAGAGGCATCATCGACCACAAGTTTGCCACTTTTAGGAATTCCAAGGGGTCAGCTGACTAAATATGTTACATCGTGCCTCTAGATACGCACAAAGTCTCGTAAGTCTGGGCTATTGCTTGGTAGACCGGCTCATCGAATTTGGCCGCGTCGTGTTCCTCCAAGAATCCTCTTCTAACAAAGCTAAACGGCCATCGAAGTTCCTTCAGATTCGGAAAGTACCCTAACTGTATGCATTGTGCTAGAGCTAGCGCTATTGCAGCTTTGACTTCGTGAGTTGCCGCGATTTTCGGCAGGTATATAGCTGTCGTCAGTTGCGCATATATCCCCATGTAGCCTGCTTGAGAGGGATCTTTCGCTAGTCTCCGAAACAAACGGAGGGTGCCTGTCAGTGAAGCAGGCTTGATTGTCGTGTACATCATCGGTAGAACGAGATGATGTACAGTGCGCGAAGTAGCGCATAATTGTGCCAATGCTGGATGGCTGAGATACGAAAAGATCTGCAGATGCGTTTCCGCTGGTAGCTCCATGAACCGCGCCATTGTTGTCACTTCCCCTAGAAGTCTACGGCATATTGGAACGAGGAAAAGCCAATGTACAGGCATCTTGTAAAGAAAGACGCAAGTCACATGCGAGTAATGATCGGGCCGATTCGTCGTCAGTATAAGCTCCACTCCACGCATATTATACCATAGGAGTTCCGTAAGCTACAACAAGCAGCAGCAGCGGCTTGTAAGCAAGCTGCTTTGCAGCACTTGTAGCATAGTGAGCATGTTGGAACTGCAAATCAGCTACTGAAGCTGGTATGTCCGGTCCTGCAGCTCTCGCGCGTGCGATCACGTCCGCCTTCGGGCCTGGGGCCTTGAAGCAACGAAGAGACTGAATTGCATTGCAAGAAGATCAAAGTCTGGACGCTACTGACTGACTTCTGACTATTAACAAAGCTGACTAAATCCGCACCTTTACCGCTCTCAATACGCTCCTGAACCTTGGCAAAGCTTCGCTCCTTTGGGGGAAGCTCGAGGCGTCGAGTTCCATGAAGCTGGCGAGGACCTCACGAGAGATGTTCTTCAGTTAAGCTTGGTCCTTGATAAAGCTGAGGAATACCATTCGCATATCGTAGTACCTTCTTTCGGTGTCCTTGGCTTTCTAGCCTTTTCCATACATTTCCTGTACAGACGGCCAGTCCCAAAGCCTTTATCGTAGTCCAGGCAGGCATCGGAGATGCCGGCTACCTTTTTACTCATTGCGTATGCGGTAGGGTTGGCAGGTAACCGTAAGGTGAGTAGCCGAGATGTTCTGACACCGACGAGTGTTTCCTAGCTAACGCTTCGCTCGACGAGCCCGCAGACGAGGATGAAGTCATGAAAGACGAAGACGCACTGCTACCCTTGAAGACGACTCGAAATTGCCGGGTGTAATGGCCTGCTCCCAAAGCTTCATGGCGGACAAAAGGGTGGTGGTCACCTCATCTAATCGTTTTGAAACGTCGGTGTTGTAGTACTTGAGGTCTCTCACGGCCGCTAGGACAGAAGCACCGGCAATTTGCATGTGAGTGTCAAATTATAGGTTACTCACGAGAAGACAGAAAACAGAAGCAGGCGACTACTTAATGAAGAGCTGCGCTGGGTTAGTATTCTTGGAGCAGTGTCATGAATCAGCTGGAACTTCGCCACCATTACTAAGCATCTTGTCTACGAACGAACTAGAAGCATCGAGACCGAGACAAGTTGGAAGGATCTGGAAACGTCAAGGCCGAGGCAAATTAGAAGTATCGCCTATAAAAGGATCAAGTTGTAGCCAGTCTTTTCTTATGTCTCTTCAGATCAGTTCTTGCAAAGTCATCCCCTAGTATGGTTTACATCKAGTAACCTGCTCAAGATACTAACCTCGCGCAGCTCTTCATTGAGTGGTCGCCTGCTTCTGACTTCTGYCCTTTAGTAAGTAACCCATAATCCGACAAGCAGGCTACGAGATGTAAACCATACTAGGGGTATTCAAGAACTGATCTGGAGAGACATGAGAAGAGACTGGCTACAACTTGATCCTTTCTTAGGCGATGCTTCTAGCTTGGCTCGGCCTCGATGCTTCTAGCTGGTTCGATGCTGATGCTTCTAGTTGGTTCGTGAAAAGCTGAGTAATCGTGGCGATGGTTCCAGCTGGTTCGTGACAATAGTAGAGGCACGTGATCCAGCCTGGACCTTACAAATCCCCCCCCCCCCCCCCCCCCCACCCCACCCCTCTGGGAAGGTCGCTCACTATACTCGTCTCCTGACATTCCAGTCATACTAGGATGTTACCCTCATTCAGGTCTGGTACCTTATTCAATCCCAATACGGGTTTTATAGGCCTTAATGGCTATTTAATCTTCACTGAGATCCGGATGGCTGAATGGGAGCCAATCCCGTCTGTCGCCCAGCTGGCAGAAAAAATGCCAGTCGATCTTGGAGGCGTCCGTCTGTAGCGGACGTTTTCCGTGTGTATGTACTTTATCGATGGTCATTTCCAGTGTATGTATAGAGAAGGCAGGGACTATGTTGGTTAGCCTGTTTGGAAATTTCACATCGTCTGAAGCCACGAATTGCTTCGTCTCACGAATGTGCACACGTGTATGTATGCCTTTTCTCCTCAAACGAGGAGCTCGGTTCGGTTCTACTGTGTCAGTGTCTGGATAGAAAGCCAGTACCTCATACGGTCCCGTGTACTTTGGAGTCCATTTAACGTGGAGGGGCGTTCTGGGACGATGGGCCTTGTGCTCTGCGGAATAGAGGGAAGGAGGAGCAGATAGTGCTTGCGGTATGTGACTGATGAGTGCAGCAGGCTGCGCATCCTGGATGGAACTAACGATGCGGGCGCTTTCGATAGTGACCAACTGAGAGACGATGTGTTGTGCAGTAAAGAGGGATAGATTTGCTTGGCTTGTGACTAGAAGGCATTCCTTGTTCTGTTGCCAGGACGGGTTAAGTCCGAGTAGCATTTTCATCGCAACATCCCGCTGGATCAGGGCCAGTCCAGCGGAAATGCACGGATCGAAAGTAGTGAAGGCTCTGTTCGACCAGTTTGTTATGTCCTCGTCAGGGGACTGATGAAGCGCGCCGAAGACGGACTTCCATCTGGACTCTTCTGCCAGGTTCTTCTTCTCGTATATAGACATTGGCATAGCGTAGGTTTCGCTTCCCTTTCAATATCTACAGACTCGCGATTCGTTGAACGCATCATATGCGAGCAAGAGTCGTGCATGAACTTCTTCTTCATCTTCTTGTGTAATAGGTAGTAGGTTTGGACAAGGAGAGGAGGACATCTCTGAAAGGCGGTTTTTCTACCTATTGACAACGGCTTTGCTCGGGGACAGCTGTATGCAAGCGAAGATTTGATATCGCGAACGGAAGATAGATAGTGCGTTCGGAAGAAGGATATTGCGTCGTCGGGCGTCTACTCCGAGCGCGCTCACCGTCGCGCCAACCGGGTTGAGGATTGGTCGGAGCGGATCGATTGCGGGTATCAAAGGCCTATTGTCGGAGAAAGAGAAGGGACCAGTGGAGTCGGGGAAAGAGAAGAACCAGGGAAGTCCAATTGTTGAGGTCTTGATAGAGAGTGCGGGGTCGTGGTCTTGAGAAGGAATGTGGATTGATGGAAGTGGGCCGTGACAGCTGGTGCGCATTAGTAGTCTTGCTCAGGAGAAGTATTCCCCGGCTAGTCTCGGGGAAAGGTGAAGGCCGCCATAGCCCGACCAAGTGGAGGCACCAAAATGTGCATAGCTTGATGACAAAGTTGGTAGCATATGATCTACTTGCCGTGTGAAATGAGCGACGTGCGAGCGAGATCTGTTCCGACTTGGAGAGACATCTTATCGTGGTCTGTGCAACCGAGTTTGGTGCTGTAGCGTTCAAGAGCCGCGGAAGGATTGCGATGGAAAGTATGCACTTTGCCCGGATCCACGTATCTGCCTGACAGGATATCGAGCAGAGAGGTTTCAGGTAGATTCGGGCGAGCAGGAGAAAAACGCAGAAGCTCCATGACACGAGCTGGCTGCCGGTGGTAGATTTCCAATACCACCCTGGCCTCAGCGGCGAGGGCGGTTTCGGGATACGCTGCGTTGCCCAGGGTGCGGGGTTGCGACCAGGAATCGTTTACCAAGGCTGTGTCGCCAACTGCCTTGATTTGTGTTTCTAGTTCGGTCAGTTGCCGATTCTGCGCTTCTTCCCGTTTTCAGCGCTTGGAAGCAGTCGGGCGTTTGCCTGGTAAATCTGAAGCGTAGTGTAGCGTAGTCTGACCTGTCGCCGTTGGACAGATCGATGGATCTTGACTCCTTAGAGCTTGTCGTCGCCTGCAGCCGCATCATCCGCCTACTTGATCATTGGCTGCTTTCGCATCGGTGATGGCCTTCCGCTTGCCGGCCTTTTTGTGCCTTTCCTGCTTCCAACTGCAATACAAATCGTAACAGTCTCGCATTTCTACGCGGTTTCGATTGCCCGCGACGCCCGTTTCCAGCACTCCTACCGCCTGGTCTGCTGCTTCCCACTCCATTACTCTTCTCATGTACCTGACCGCTTGACGCGTTGAAGGTGACAACTGATTGCGAGCCACAAGGAGCCCGCTGTGCATTGCACTCGACCCAGGCTCTGGGGAGCTTTCATGCTTCAACCCTTGCGTACCTACTTGGAAAGACTTGTTTAAGGTTGCAGTGGAGCTTGTTCAGATTGCTTGGCTTGCGCCATTGGCACATCTTCTGCTCCAGGGCTCATAACCTGTCAAAGTAATGTATTGCCGTGAAGTAAAGGAGCAATAAATGACTAAGATACGTTCAAAAGTGGGCCGGCTGGGCCCTCGCCACTTGTAACACTTTAGGAAAGTCACGTGCGCTGGGTGGAGGTAGGAAAGCGCACACAACTCAGATAGGTTGGAAGAAAGGGTTCAGCTGTTGTACGGTTGAGCCACTTGTGTTTGAGTTGCTGAGCTGTGGTCATGAGGTGCCTATCTTTTACACAAGCTCACAAATACTGCGCACTGGGTCGCTTCATGCCAGCATGACAAAGCGGCAAGGCCAAGGGGTCTCGATGACCGGTAGGTAAGTTGTTGTCGAAGAAAAATCGAGCAAGCTGCCCCAGTTTATCCACAGTTGTGTACCCTCCAGCATTGTACCTTTCCCTGGATCTTCTAGGTTAGTTCTTTCCTCTGACACTCGTTTGTCATACACGTCTTGATGATTTTTGTCAGAGGGCACCTAGATAGACTAGGACCTTTGAAGGGAAGAATAAATAGAGAGGGAAGAGTGTGGAAGTATAAGGAAGGGTTGTACTCGCGAGTCACTAGTGAGTCTCTTTATATAGCGTCTTGAAGGCAGACGAAGCCTGTGTCTTCCAAACTTGAGGGAAGAAGGGGAAAATACTTGCTAACGTGCAAGAAACTTAAGACTACTTGAAGCAGGTTGTGTGAGGTTGTATATATATATGTCGAATTGATACAGAAGAGAGAAGTAAAGCGGATAGATCTATTGCCTGCGGGACCAAAACGTTTCAGAGGACCGTGCTCGAATATACTCCTCCAAAAGTAACAAAGATATTGACAATTTATGGTCATGTTAACAAACGCTGGACGAAGTACTAGCGTACAGTTGACCATCCTGACAATCTTCTTGACCAAGTCGCCGCGTGGCGTTGGGTGAATGTTTATCCCAGCTCCTTTTTGTTGGGCTCAGAGGTCTGTTATAACGCTGACGTCTTGCCTAACCGTCTGTACGCCAACAGCAGCTTCGTCTACCCCTTTTCCACGCCGTTTGGTCCCTGCTGACGACGCAATTGTCACGAAGATGTTAAGCGCGACGAGTCGCTAGCTTGACAAAGCGGAAGTGGCGGATTCTGTAGCGTAGTCTTTGGAAGGTGCAATGAAACCAACTAACTTGGAGCTTGATTATATTGCTTCTGGTCAGGACCAACCAATTAACTACAACTGGCTGCTGCCAACATACAGTGACTCGGTCTCCACTGTTGGAGTCAGCCCGACCGGCCCCCGTTCGGCCTTGTTGTCGGCTGTCTTCAGTGTTGAAGTCGGCCCGGTCGGCCTTGAACCGACAGCATTGGTGTAGAAAGGCCACTAACTTGCCTTCGGCAACAACACCACTGTGAATAAAGATTGGTTGTGCAAGTAACGCGGCTTATGGCATTCCTTATCAGGCCTTCAGCCTACGCACGCACTCATTTCACCTGCCAGGGTTTCTTGAGCTCATGTCAAGGACTCCTGTTGTTTTGAGTGTACGCGCGTAACGTCCTGGAAGGGTGTTGCGCTGACTTGCTGCCTAACACTTTCCAGACCTGTTCAAATTGCCATTTGACCCCTAGCTGCTGTTGCTGACTGCTGGTCTAGTGGATTGTTCCCTGCACGTATTCCGAATGGAAATGCCATGATGTGCTGTTAGTGTCTGGTCCGCTCTCCAAGGCGCTGGAGTAACCAGATGCAGCAAACGACGAGGCAGAACAACCGCGAGAGCGCCTCTGGGCGTCTGGGCGCGTTGACGAGCTGCTGGCACACTTATATAACCTCCTGATACCTTTGAACTGCTCCATCTGACCGCATAGGGTGGATGCTCCGAGTTGGCTTTTGATGGGCTTATCGCGTTGTAGAATCCGGCTGGAGGACTATAAGCGATACCATGCGTGGCGCTTCCGTACTACATCGAAAATCAACATTCCGACACGAGTTCGCGACTGTTTATGCGCCATCATCGGTTTCCTCCCGGCATTCGGGTCCGTTAATATCGAAGATGCCTCCAGCATCCCATTTGCTTGGCTGGAATCTCTGAAAGGAGCCTGTACAGTCTGTACGAAAGCCTGCAATGCTCTCTTACCATAGTGTCTCTAGGGGGAGCACTGTAGATACGTTTGTCTGGATCCGCGAAGTAGCGGCAGCAAGACTAGGCTTTCTGTAAATATTCCAAGGCCCTGACCAGCCAATGTGTTGCCATGGATGTTCGAAGGAAATTACAGTAGATACCACCGTACGCGACGGGTAGTCCTGTCAAGAACGCTTTCCGCTAGGCTCTGTAGGCCTTGAGTATGCACACGCGTCCTCTTGAAGGCGTTTCATGTATTATGAGATATACATCAACTGGCAGCGTCGACATCCAGCACGAAGCAGAAGACATGGACGGCGAGAAGAGGCCTTACATGAGACCCTTATTACCTGTTCGAGCGGTGCTCCTTTCATTAATAGTGCAGTAATGCTGCGATGCATTACATGTCAAGGTTCATTACGATAACGACAGGTGCTGGTAGCGTGAGCCGTTGAGACAGCACGCATGAGCTGTGATCCGGGACAGAATGTAAGGAAGTCGTCACGATGTACTTGAGAGGAGTCAGTGCTTAGCAGTGCTCCAGTAAGAGAAACGTTCTTGAGGCAGTAAAGCGAGGGATTGCTCTATTTCTATCTGTGCTAGCATGTAGCCCATTTCGTGTAAGCGGACAGGCTAGCAAAGAGATTCAACCAGCAGCGATTGCCAAATTGTATGCCTTGCACATGTATGTCCGCACAAGTGGTCGCTGAAGACGTCGTACTTGCCGATAGGCTGGAGCCCTGCAGATTCTGCTGGAACCAAGAGAAAGTACATCCTGCTTCCGTGTTCAAGCTGATTCAGCCATCTGTGAGCTGCGCATGCTCCTTCGGACTATATCCCAGTTGGTGCAAAGGAGAAGACCGAAGCTGCCCGAACGTGTACACTTGAAGGCTTATCAGGCTTGACATCTGTACAATCGCAAGCAGATTACAGGACACGCCAGCACAGAGGAAACGCTGGACGGTGGACTTGCGATGGTCGACCTACGTCCGCGTCAGGCCTTCGGGCACGACAGCACCATCTATGTCTTGTCTCAGCTGCCAGCATCAGCCACCGACGAGCTATTCAACTGCAAGCTATGATAGCACGTACCACTTGGATGTACAGCCAAGCTGACTCGACCTCTTGCTCATCCAGCCCTGACGAGCGCCTCGACATCAATCCGCGATACGTCCATTGTTCCGTGGCATATTCGCAACCGATATTATGAGACAGAAGTGCAGTTCAGTATATTCGATAGCCCGACGGAAGTTCATGAAGAGCTCAAGCGAGTGAAAAAGGAAATTATACCTGCTCTCATGATCCTAGTCGACAACAGCAAGGTGAGCAAGGCAGGCTCCATGTTGGGGAACCAGCACTACTAACCCGCAAACGTGGCAAACGCGTCTTATATAACAACTAGCCTATAGATACACAATTCCTCAATGAGTTCGATACTGAAACGATAGATGTTCCGTTGATAGTCGGCAAGTCCACATCGTCAAGCGATCCGGCCCTGCCTTGGGAAGACATGATGCAGCAATGTATTTCGAGAGGTTGGGAATATGTAGACTTGTCGGACAGCGGAGAAGACGAGCTCGGAGGTGAGTCGCCTGTTCGAACTGCTGCATATATCTGCCTTTTCTTGCTGATACAGTTTTGTCGGTTTGTTTACAGGACAAAGCGGCATTTCACGCGTATCTGAAGCCTTGCAAGCGCACATATGGCCAATGGACCCTCGCATGTCGAAGCCAAGGCCGCAACCTGCCCGCATCAGCCCAGATTCGGACGACGAAAGCGAAGAAGCAGGAACATCGACATCTCATCGTCGTCCGCGGCAAGATAGCGATGCGTCATCCGCGAGCGACGACTTCGAGGACAATTTTGCACCGTTCGTATCTGCAGCTGCGAGAGATACAGTCCTCTCAGCGGCACCAATGTCACCATCACTCGACGACACAACAGCTCCTACCTTCCCATCTTCATCTGATTATCCACCGTTCGACGGTCCAGGCGAAGAAGACCCAACGTCTCACCTGGCAGACATGTTCGCTTCTTTCGCCGGCCTCAGGGAGAGAGCTATGGACATGCAGGACAGGAACCAGAAGATGGACTTTGCAGAGGAGATTGCTCTTAGATTCGCGAAGCAGTTAGATCTGTTGATGGGCGATGCAGCTGAAGAAATCCCGGAGGTTCAGTTACCTGATATCGGTCGGAAGGAAACAGAAAGCGCAGCAGCATTGCAGCATTCAGCACAAAGTACAGCGGGGCCCCGGGCAACATCGAGTATCGATATGCCGAAGTCAGAGAAGACAACCCTAAAGGAAGGCGATGATCAAATCAGTGTGCAAGGTACGGTCTGACCAACAACTGGAGACCGAAGTGTCAAGGCCTTGGTAACTCCAAACTGCCAAGTATGCTGAAGGACATGATATCGCGGGTTGATAATGCTACAACTGTGACCAATCGGCATATCCGGTCAGCGGAGGCCAGAACACGTGCTAGTATCATTGCTGTTGCTGCCTCTGCTCCTGGGTCTTGTCGACGATATCGGTACTTGAGAAGCTTAGGATACCAGCTTCGTCCAGAAGTCCAACAGTTTCTTCGCCTTGCTCGACACTCATTCTGCCCAATACTCGATTGACCTCTTCGAGATCCTTCTTCTCTAGAGCCTTCTTAAGGTTCTTAGGGAAGGATTGGAAGATGTCCCATCGCTTTTGAAGGAATGCACGAACTTGCTCAACATCCATGGTTTCGCTTCCTTCTCCTTCGAGCTTCAGTTCTTCGGGCGGTGGTCCATCGGGTATCTCGAAAGTAATGGTTGTTGACGGGTCCTGTGCAACGAGCTGGATCTGCTCTCGCTCGCCAGACTCGTTAACACCCGCTGCTGCCCTTTCAGCAGCTAATTCCTTGGAACGCGCATCAATACGGTCCCAGGTCTGCTTGACATCTTCCTCGAATACACGTAAAGCATCTTTGTTTGTTGACATGCTGCAGATGGAGACATAACCCATTAGGCACTGTCTCTGTATGGTCAGAATGCAACATAGCAGGAAATTGCTCACCGCTTGAAAAAGAGCGCCACACCATCCTTGCCTAGTTTTCTGCAGTATTGCAATATTTTCGACGCATGCACGCAAGCTATCGCCTCCTTTCTCTTGCCTTTCATGGCGGATTCGAAGGCTTCGACGAGTATAGCATCGTCAACTTCCTCTCTCAGCAGACTTGGATCGCTCGAGATGGCTCTATATGCTAATTCCCAATTGCCAGGTTGAATTTGAATGAATCGCTTTGCAGAGTCGGTCAGAGTTGGGACATCCTCTTCATCGTCATCGTCGTCCTCGTCGTCACTAGCCGCAGCGGCACGAGACGCAGGTTGACCTTCTGTATCTGGAGCATACCCTGATGAAGAGGGCACAACGTCCGCTTGGGATCCTGTCGATTTGGGGTTGAGGACCTCAATCTCTTTGCCTTTGCCCTTCACTTTCTTGGCTTTCGCAGCACGCGAGGAGTCAATGGGATCAACAACCTGAGCTGAAGACGCGTTCTTGTTCACCGAACCAGCTGACCATCCTTCGTGGATATCTTCTGAAGTGATGTGCTTTTTGGCTTCCGCTTCTTCTTTCTCTATATCCTTCTTGCATTGCTCGGTGCGCTCCATCAATTGTCGCCTATGTGTTTTGAGGTTCTCTTCCAATGACTTACTGCGTTCAGATTTGTCTGATATGGTGGATGGATTGGCCTTCTTCACTTCATCCGCTACAGTCGTCATCAAAGCGTGAAGCATGTTATCGTAGGAAGGTTGATTTGGGTTGCCAGTAGCAGGTTTAGGGGCATCGGGACGGTCTTTTATAGCAGCTAGCTCAGACACGCGACGCTCGAAATAGTCTGTCCCTTCGGAGTGCACATTCGAAATGAGTTCATCCAAGGGCTTAAGCAGGGTAGTGTTGAGTTCAATCTCGCTCTTCAAGAAGGCAATCTTGCGCTTTCGCTCTTCGCGCTTCTCGTGAATGTCACGTTGCTTCCATCTGCATATATGTGTCTATGTCAGTTCATCTGAATGGACAGCATCGCCATGCTATGTCGTGTCGCAGAATGCCATGGCGCACCTGATAAATGACTTTTTGTCGACACTGTGGAGTTTCAAGTAGGTCAACAAACCGGTGGAAACGACTGTTGCAGAGCAGATACTCACTTTGGGTGCACTTCGATGTCGCTATCGTCGCTCAGCTGTATACAATCCGGTCAAATGCATAACGCCGTCATCAGCTCGCGTCCGTACAGCGGGAGAATAGCTCGGGCAGTCTCACCTCGAGCTGATCCCATTTGCTGTAGTTGAGAGGCATGTCTGCAGGGAGGCGTTGTCGCAATGGAGTGCAGATGCAACAATCTGATGCAGTTGGCGGAAGTATGGATGGTTATACAACCGCGTAATGGGCCTTTCCAGAAGGGCAGTGGCGAAGAGCCGTCATGGCTGGACCCGAGATCCGGTGCACCGGATGCGTAGATATGGCTACATAGCAGCTCCCAGTTGCCCTTGGATCTCAGCTGATCCATCTCAGTCTTCCTGCAAGCCAGTCTGGGAGTGCCGAAGTCTACGGCCGCACACTTCCGCACGCGCAGGCGATCGAGGGAGGCTCGCGAAGAGGGCAATCCAGTCCAAGAGCTTGACACCCATTCAATTGCAGACCTTCCCCCGTTCTGACCATCCCATTCCCTCACACAGCCTACAATGAGCCAGCACGGAAGCTACGCCCATCTCCTGCCGCCCTCCTGGACAACGGTGATTGCCGGATGGCTGGGTAGGTGCATTGCCTGCCTGGTGTTTGCTATGGACAACGTGGATGCTTAATGTATGTCTACTCCTGATAGCCGAAGATACGCCTTCGTTCGACTATGGCGGATTCGTTGTTGGAGAGCAGCAGGAGGAGGCTGTCCTGCTATGCAAGAAGCCGGTACGATTGACCCGACGACACCCGACGGTATTGTACACGCTGACTTTTGATCTTTGCTGCGACAGGGCGTCCTCGCTGGTGTTCCATTCTTCGATGAAGTGTTCAAGCAACTAGACTGTTCGTAAGTTTTGGCTGTATCAAGCATCCACGCTTCCGATATCCCGAGCGTACTGACTTGCCCGCCTGCAGCGTACAATGGCATTTCAAGGAAGGAGATGCCATCACGCCAACAAAAGAGAATCCGAAGATCAAGGTAGCAACTGTGACTGGAAGGGCCCGACACCTTCTTCTAGGCGAGAGAGTGGCATTGAACACCCTATCCCGATGTTCGGGTATTGCGACTGCGTATGCCACATTTCAGCTGGTCGGGGGTATCTTTCGCATAATGTGCTGAACAAGCCCTTTTTGCCATATTACATTAGATCACGCCAGCTATCCGAGAAGGCAAAAGCTTGCAATTTCAATGGCATCGTTGCAGGGACGCGAAAGACGACACCTGGCTTCAGAGTTGTCGAGAAATATGCTATGCTGGTTGGGGGTGTGGATCCCCATCGATACGATCTGAGCAGCATGGTGATGCTGAAGGATAATCACATTTGGTCGAAGGGTGTGTATCGCCGTGCCTGCAATGCGATGTTTGTTTGAGGCAAGGCTAACGGCGTCTCTCCATCAGGCTCTATTCCCAAAGCCGTAGCAGCCGCCCGCTCGGTGTGCGGTTTCTCACTCCGCATAGACGTAGAGTGCACTTCGGAGGCAGAAGCCATCGAAGCCATCGAGGCAGGAGCGGATGTTGTGATGCTGGACAACTTTACAAGGAGCGAGCTGGATACATGCTGCAGGACTCTGAAGGAAAAGTACGGCGAGAAAGCGTCGGCGGGGCAAGGGGTGATTGGGAAAAGAAAGTTCCTCATTGAAGTCAGCGGAGGAGTTACTCCTGAGAACTTTGAAGAGCTTGCTCATCCAGGTGAGTTTGGGACATATCGCCCTTCTTCATACCAGTATGAGAAATGCCAAGAGACTGACTATGTGGGTCACGTGACTTGTTCGCATATGTTTTCTCTGCCATCATCGGGTGTTGTACCGACCAACAACACAGACGTCGACATCATCTCTACCTCGTCAATACACCAGTCGGTGCCACATATCGACTTTAGCTTGAAGATCACGCCCAAGGTGAAAAAGGTGGCTGATGGGAGTGAGGCGCTGTGAGGGGGCAAGGGTTGGGGTATCGCGAAGGGTTAGAAGCTTGTACAAAATGATGCTAAGACATGCCCTGCCATTGCTTGCATGCACTAGGCATGACAAGATGTGTATCCCCTCGAATGCATGATCCACCCGTGCCTGTGCAGATCCCGAGCACGTGCCGCAAAAGGGATCTTCGTCCAGCTTTGCATTCCTTTCTCGTTTTTCTTGGACAATTGCAAAGTGGATGCTGGCCGGAGTCCATAGATTGCTAGGACAGAAGGGGTAGGGAGTCAGCTGCATACCGTATACACCACACGCATGATGAATGCATGGCCGGCAAATGAGTGCAGCAAGCAACTGCGGTGATGCTCAGGCAGCGTTATGGATGATCGTGCCAGAGCCGACGAGGAGGACCTGCCGCCAGCGAGCAGGACGAGGATGGACAGCGATGCAGAAGAGCATGGTCAGCTTGATGCTTCCGATGAACGCCTCGGAATGACCAACAGCGAAAACCACATCATGGCCAGGTTCAAGCAGCCGAATGCACTGGATGGCTCGCCATGGAGGGATGGCCGTCGTGTTCAGAGGTGAGGACCGCTGCAGATTGCTTACAAGCCACGACATAGCATATAGACTGATCCCTTGGTCTCTAATCGCCCACTCTCTGATGCCACTCTGTTCTTGTCGCCAGCAATTACCGCTCTATAGCACACGGAGGGCACAATGCAGGCCATTCTGGGCATCATCATAATCTACACAGGAACAGTCACATCATACAGAAGAGGCAGAACTGGGCTGCGAGGATACCGAGCAACAATGAATACTCTGCGTCGACAGCTGCTATCCTTGGCCCGGCATCATCCAACGCCACTACAGCATCTACATCTACATCTCCGTCGAAACTGCATGAACGGCAGAGCAGCCCCCCGTCATCACCTATAGTCTCGTCACCTATAATATCTTTACCTTCCGACATACGTTATACTACCATTACGCTCACTGGCTACTCGCCTGTCCTAGACCCTCCCACGTCCGCCGATACAAGTCGGAGTCCAATCAGTACGCTCCCCCCACCAACTACATCCCGCAGAAGGCGACCTACGTTGAACAGAACAATCACTACGGCACACTCTGGGGCCAGAACTGCACTGTCCAGAACACGCAGCTTCACTCCTACATCGTCAGCCACCCTACCATATCCTGCCGATCCTCCGCCACAATCACAATCACCAACACCATTTCCACCACCTCGCATCTCGAATGTCGTCCATATCTGCATAGCGCGCCCACCCGCTTCAGACGTTGATGCTCCACCCGTCACCTTCACCTCCACCGTTGCACTCCCTGATGGCATCAACCGGTCCATACGCCTATCTCAGCCTCCTCCGACGGAACGCGACTCTGCCGATAAGCGAACTGCCCGGTCACGTGATAGAATGGATGCGCCTGATAGCAATGATAATAACGGCACACCGGCAGTAACCGTGACAGACTACAACTGCCAGCTTACGCTACCGCACTTCAGTCGGCCGACAATCATTTCTTCTTCCTCCACATCCCTTCGTGACTTGTCGCCAAGCAACGGTCTGAATGCAAACCCGAATTCAGGTGATGCGGTTGACACAGGTCCGGATAGCGATGACAAAGTTGCATTTTTCGCTACTCCCGGTGGCAAAGGAACTATCGCTGGAATTAGCATCGCCTCGGCAATCCTTCTTCTGACATTCTTACTCTTGTACGTCTGGCGGACGAAGAAGAACAATGGAGCAAATGGGCCGCTCCCTGTATCCGGTCACAACAGGGGGTCAACCTCTACATTCGGGGATTCATCGGACAATCACATTGACGGCGTTTGTGACGCCAATGGGTTATATTTACCCCACTCATCCGCCCTCGACCAGCATGTACCCTCGAGCACGGATCCTGAAATGTCACAACCTGATGGCGCTGGTCCTCCTGGCTCTTTCTTCGTTCAGAGAAGGAGTCAGCCTCCTTCGGTACGAGGAACTGACACACCACCTCGTGTCGCACATACAAGTCAGCTCGACGCAGAAGTCGCAGCAAGGGCGATATCGCCGCTCGCAATGCTGCAAGCTCGACCTCAAGCCTTCATACCGCCTCCTCCTCCTCTAACCTCGAGAGCCCAGCATGTGAGCGAGGGAGCTGGCTCTGGCAAGGACGACCCTTCGAGCGGTAGTAGTCTTGGCCATGATCCATTCAGCGATCCTTCGTGTACGGGCCATTCGGGTATGACTCAATATCCTGGAGTTGCGGTTGCTCTCGGTGATAAACTTGAACGAAGAAGGTCAGGTTATACGTCTGATACGTACCGGAAGCGTAGGAGCAGACCTGTAAGTCCGACCTGTTCGCCCACATGTTTGTGATATACTTTCAACACAAACTGATATGCATGCTAACTAACTCTATACTGGCAACTTCGCGCATAGCTATCCGTGCGCAATCCGGATTCCGATGAAACACGTGAACAAGAAGGCGTCGAATCCCTTTACATGGATAGAACGCCTGGCTCAGGTAGTTCAGATGCTCCATATGGAATAGATAATGCCCCTATACCCGATAGTGTCGGATTGGAGTACTATCTAGGCAGTGCCGTCCCTACTCCACGGGGAAATATTCCATTTCAAGATGTTGCAAGCCTGTCAGCTATGCCGCAGAATACCCTGATCGAGAACAGATCATCATCAGAAACACCTAGAGCACCGGAAGAGCCCCCTTCGGCAGGGTGGCCTGCTGCTCCACCGGCTATTCAGGAACTTTGTTCAGAGCAAGAACCATCAGCATACGATGGAATAATGCAGGATGGTCAAGCCGGACATTCGCACAGCATGCCTGAGTTTGAACCGCACGAAACATATGCATACCCTCAACCTCGAGCGATCGTCTCCACGGCGAGCAGCGGCCTGCTATCGCGATCCATACATTCCGCATCAATGCAACCTTCCCTGCCACAGAATGTACATCCCGCAGCAGTAAGTAATGCTGCTTCTTCGAACCTGAGCAAAGCAGCAGAACAAGGAAAGAGTACCAATCGACAGCAGCGCCAGTCATTCGCTTCGTCAGATGGCGCGTCTTCACGATCCAGCTTATGGAGAGCATGGGAGCATAACAACAGATCCTGGGTTAATGATGGTTTTGAAACACCTAATGATGTTCAGGATGTGCAGTTGGGCAGCAATGCGGGTGCTGTGGGAGGTGGAAACGCCACGTCGATATCAGGCTATTTTGCTTGGCGGTGACCTGCCTTTCTGTTAAATGGAAATCAAACGGGTCTTTAGGCAGATTCAGTTAGAGTGCAGTCATGCTTCATAGCACCACTTCTTTGAGAATAGAGAAGCTCGCTTCGTAAACCTTCTTTGCAGTATCTTACCTCAATTCTTTCAGTAGACTTATTACGGCAGTCTCCTTAGCAGTAGCTTATGCTCATAGTATTTTGGTGCGGCAGTATCAGTCTGAACAGTCACTCATCAATCTGCTATACGGGTCGCTACGTCGGTGGTATCAGTTCCTTTTCCCGTATTCCATGTGTGGCATAGTTCTGGTCTTGACAGGTTGCATCATCAAAACAGACCTAGTTCGATGGAATTATTGTCACGCAACGAACACAATGACAAAGACGGAATGCGGGGCCACACGTCTAACGCCTTCTGTTGATCTTCTTGCGCATCTTTGCTCCGCTCATCCCCGCCTGGACGACATCGTCATCACGATCTCTATCATCTTCTCGGCTCCGCTTCGAAGAACCCTTCTTGCCATTTCTGCCTTCACCACTGACGCCCTTCTCCCTCAACTCTTTCGCTGCTTCGCGCTGTGCTTCGCCTACTCTTTCAGCAAGGAGCAAAACTTGCTCTTTATCGCTTGGGAATTCGACCATTTTCTTGCCTATCACTCCTTCTATACGTTGGAGCAGCTCAACATCATATTGAGTCGCAAGTGTAATGGATTTGCCGCTTCTTCCGGCTCGTGCTGTTCTTCCAACTCTGTGGATATAGTCTTTGCTGTGCGTTGGAATATCGTAGTTGATGACGTAGTCGACGAGCGGGATATCCAGACCTCTGGATGCGACGTCTGTAGCTACTAGGATTGTCCTTCCTCCGCTCTTGAACTTGTTTAACGCGCCAAGACGGTGTGATTGCGACAGCTGACCATGGAGTGGAATGGCTGGGAAGCCCAGATGTCGTAGCATAAGAGCTATACGACTGGAGTCGTGCACCGTACGCGTGAAGATGATCATCGTGCGTCCTGACAGCTCGTTTGTCAGGTATACCAGATACGTGTCCTTGTGCTTGAGTGGAATAAACATATAGTGTTGCATAAGGGTATCTACGGTTGAATACTTGGATGACACTTCAATCTTTACTGGATTCGAGAGAGAGGCTCGCTGTAACTTGGCAACTTTCGTTGTCATCGTAGCCGAGAACAAGTAGGTATGTCTTTCGCGCGGGATGACTTTGAGGATCTTGTCAATAGCTGGGCCAAAATCCATATCCAGCAAGCGATCTGCTTCGTCCATCACCTGCTCCACAAGAGGAGGTCAGCTTGTACTCGGCTAGGTCAGACGAGACAGAGGTATGGTCTGCTCACCAAGTACTTCAGACTACGCAGCGAAAAACCTTTCGTGTTCTCGAGGTGATCCTGCAGACGACCGGGGGTGGCGACGATGATGTGGGGCCTCTTGGACAGCGCAATGCTCTGCTCCATCATGTCCATCCCGCCTACGAGCACTACACAGCGCACGCCAATAGTGCTTCCGAGGGCCGTGAACTGCTCGCTGATCTGGTATGCCAGCTCTCTTGTCGGTGCAAGAACGCACGCAAAGTAAGGCTGGGGGTTGTCCCACAAAGCCTGAATGATGGGAAGCGCAAATGCAGCAGTCTTTCCCGAACCAGTCTGTGCTAGACCGATCACATCTTTGCCTTGAAGCGCATACGGTATCGTGTCTGCTTGGATGGGCGTCGGAGCCTTGAACTTGAGCAGGGCACACGCTTCGCAAATCTGCGGGATCAGCCCCAGCGATTCGAAGGTGGCTGACGACTTCTCGAGGCCGTCGTGCTCCTCCTCTTCTTCAGCATCTCCTCCATGCTGGCTGTCGCTTCCGCTCTGCTCGCCTTCGCTCGCATCATCCACCACATCTTCAGCATCGTCCAGCGTCTTGAGGGAAGTCGATGCAACCGGACTGCCTTTGGTCTGGTCGACTTGCGAGCTGACTGACACTTCGCTGTCGCTCGAAGTATCTGCGGACATGATAGGCTGATGTGCTCACTTTGCAACTAAATGCGTATACAATCAAAAGCAAGAGAAGCTCGTCTAGAACACGCCTCAGAAAATTTTTGTCTAGTCCATCAAGTCACGTGTCACATTGATCGGCGATCGAGGAAGTCGATGTATGATGAACACTCGGTGTTAGGGCGGCATTTCGAGCTGCTTCTTGCTTGCTTGTCCATAGCACTCCAGCATACCAAGGACACTCCAGCTGCCACGCTCGCTTCTTCAGGTTCTAGACTATTTCTCTTCGATCCATCGAGAGCTATATTGACTTTCCTGCGATCTTACCACTGCCTGGTCCATGTTCATCAAGACTTCTGCATCGGCATTTCGACCTCTCGTTAAAACAGCTTCTGTGCGCTGGAACAGCACCCAGGAGCCCATTGGACCTTTCTGTACCGCCGTAGGCCACAAGATGACTGGGTTTACATACGCTCGAGCTGCTGCAAATTTGATCAGTGAAGCAGACTCCAAGGGAGGGTCAAGTAGCCAGCCTGTAAAAGAAGCAGCCAAAGCGAAAAGAAAAGACAATATCGCCTCACATTTTCAAGCTGCTCTGAATGATGGACAAAGTAACAAATCACCGACCAGAGAAGACCTTCCCTACGCATATCCTCCTGATAGTTTTCCGCCCGTCATCGTTAGCTTGTGGCTAGACGAACCACTGCAAGCTTACCTTTCTAGCCTGAGGGCGAAGTATTTTCCAAGTACTAAGAATTATCTGCAAGGCCATATTACACTCTTCCATGCTTTACCGTCTACTCATCTCGACATTATTATGGGAATCATCAACGCTGTATGCTCTGATACGGCGGAGTTCGAGGTGTTCTGCGAGAATTCCACGTTGTCTAGGAATGCGGCAGTTTTCATACCCTTGAAAGCTCGACGTCTGGTATCAGTGCGGACGAATCTCCTCGGTTCATTCAAGAGATCATTCAACATGACCAATCAAGATATCAATCCGAACTTCTGGCCTCATGCAACTGTCATCAACAAGGTTCCGAGGGAAGAAGCCGAGAGGGTGTTTGACGAAGTCAAAAGCACGTCGAAGGAAGATCGAGTAACGCATGGCAGAGCCAAAGGCCTTGACGTCTGGTTCTATCGAGGGGGTCCGTGGGAGCACCTGCATCGCATACCCTTCGGCAAATCGTAGCCAGCTTGAGACGATTAACTCAGCCACATACCTAGGTGCGCTTGCGCATGGAGCCTTACCAGAGGAGTCAGGCTCGTCCTCATATTGGTTGAAGCTCGCAAATCAACCGCAAACAGGCACAGCTGCTTGTCCTAGAGTCGCATATGCCGCTAATCCTACCTAGGATGCCGGAAAGACAGCAACAGACGGAAGAGAGGGTGTACTGGACGAGATCAGACCAAGAGGGACATAAATCACGGCGGTAAGAGGATATGAAGGATGGGGGAGACACCAAAGCCGGGCTCTTTGCTTTTGATTCTTTGGAAGGCCCGCTCCGTGACAGACTCTAGTTCGCATAGCATAGTAAGAATGACGAAACGGCGTCTGTTGTACCATATCGATGTTAGTATGACGTTTCCTATTTCATGAACATCCGCTAGATAGGGTTGCGGCAGTATACAAAACTTGCGTCATGCGGGTTATGCATGTTCGACTTCACTGCTCCATTGGATTACCGGTCTGTTCGCGCTCAGGGCACTTTCTAACCAGAACCTTCAGCCATTGCGAATTGAGCTTGTCGCGCCAAATGCTGGCCGGTTTCTCGCTTCTGGATTGATCCCTGGCTTTCATAAATTCGAGCACCTCTTCCTTGCTTGCAATCTCCGCTGACTCGATGCGATAGCGGCCGTCGTAGGTGAATGCTCTATGCTCTTTTTGTGGTCGTGGCACAGCTTGACCACGACATTGGAAGAGAGGATATGCTTCTCCTATGCTCCGCTTGATGCACTCTACATGGTGTCGAGTCCAGATGATATGCGTGTTAGGTTCAGTTGAAGGGGGGTTAGCACCAGGATAGTTTGAAATCGCACGGCTACAATGCACATAGCTGGTTCAGTAAGTACAAGAGGGGAATTCCTATATCATCTCACAGGACTTCTTTGCGTGCCGGTTGACCATCTGCGAGGTCGTTTGCATCGCTGTGGGAAGGGCCACCAGCCTCTACCGCTGCTTCGCCAGCTGGTGCGTTTTGGTATCCCTCGTAGAATACCAGAAAGGAGTGGTGAATATCGACGCCCAATTTCTTGCCAACCTGCCAGCCTGTGTACTCTCCGGGTCCAAGTTGCGGTAGTTTGCCACTGGAGGGCCTGTTAGCGAGCGGACACAATGAACGGGGTGTTAGCGACATGCCAACGGCAGCGGCATGCATAAGCTATCCTTTAGCTTGTCTCACGCTTTGTATGGCTCGGGTTTTACGTTTGCATCCCGCTTCCATCGAGGCACGTATGCGCCGTTTCTCGAGGAGCTTGAGATGACGGAATCAGTTGCGGCGGCGCCTGCACGAGATAGCCAGTCAGACATTAACGACTTTCAGTACTTTCAAGCCGAGCGCACCCTCTGTAGCTGCGGACCCGGCGGTGCGACGATCCTGGGTGGCTGCGCCGTTACCTGTTGACATATTCGCTTGTTCCGAAAAAAGCACCTTCAGCTTGAGGCTGAATCGAGACGGTTCTTCAGCTCGACGGGGCTATGGCTTCCATGCAGCGGAACAGCTATTGCAACTGAGAACAACCAGCATACGTCTCAGGCCAGCTTGCCCGGTAATGCATCAAGGTCCGAACTGAAGAGGGCACGTGCTGCGCTTAAGCTTTCGGCTGAACGCCACCGGCACACTGGTACACTCGGCTGCCTTACTGCAACATGCACCTTGATGGGGCTACAACAACACTGAACTAGCGACACGGTGCGATCAACTCAGATCTCCTGCTCATTCTCTGCCAGGAATGGTCTATCCAGGCTGTTCACCGCAGTCTCGCAATACACGCACCGACTCGCAAGCAAGTCATCCAGTTCTTCTCGCATCCTGTCCTGCTTTGTTTTCCGTCCAGCGTTATTCACTTCCTTACTTTGCTGCTTAGCTACCTCTAAGCGATTATCCCTGCCTACTGCACCCATGATGCCGCCGCCCACGACCGTTACCAGAGCGTCCGGTATAACCAGCTTCCTCAACTGGTCCAACCCTTGTACACTGGCTTGGGCTAGCTTGCGGCCTGATACCAGCCCAAGAGCTTCCAAGCCGAGTGAATCGCTCATGCCGGACCCGCCAAGGATTTGAGCTGCTTTTCCGTCGTTGTCCTTTGCTTCCCTTGCAATCTGATTCTGGAGATCTAGCACTCGTCGCAAGGTATGCGTAGGCAGGTGCTGCGTAACCTGATGATTGTGCAGAAGTTTGAGCCTTTGTCTGCGCATGCGTTCCGCAGTGCGCCGCCTCACCTCTCTGATCAGACAGTCGGCATGGAATGCATGCTGGCATGGGAACACGTAAAACTGCCTTGCCAGTAATTGCTCGCCGCAAGAGTCGCATTTCGCAGCTGCATCAACGACAACAAACCTGTTACGCAAGTCCGCAATATCCCGCTTGATGGCTTCAGCTGCCTCGGTGGCACTGTTCATTTCAGTCTTCAGCTGTTCGATCTGATGACCGTATTCCTCGAGTGCATCACAGATATCCTCTTTGAAATCGTCTATCGTGATAAAGTCGGGGAAAAAGGGAAGTATATCTTCGATCTTCAGCAACGGTGTGCTTTCGAGGAATTGCATCGCGCTGCAAGGGTGAGACGTGTCAGCAAAGGCGTACTCAGTCAGTTCAACCCCGGTGCCTTACGTTTTCAAATCGTTCTTTTCCTGGACAACATGCTTGGCAATCTTGAGCCACAGCTTCTTTCGCTGTAGATCATCCTCCATTGGCAGATCTGCATTGTACTTGGCCAGTTCGAGATCGCCGTTCTGAAGTGCCAGCTCAACGCTGGTCTCGTATAGACCCATTTTTGAATAGATCTCTATACATGCACGAACTCTTCTGTTCGACTTGCAGACGCGAAGGGCGTAGTCGAGGTCAAAATAGGGTTTGCCGGTGTCTTCATCTTCAGGTGCAGTCTGTAAGAAATGCAAGAGATTGTCTTCGTTGCCATCGTCCCCGCTCGCTGAGGGAGTCTGCGTTGCGAGCAACGTGAGGAGCGCATTGTGAACGGCAGGATCGGTGTGATGAAGCGAAAAGATGGCGTGCTCAAAGTACTTGATGGACTGTTGTACCAGCCCAGGCTTGGGTGGTCCCGGCTGTACGAATGCAGGCACCAGCCGCCGCGGCTGCAATGCGTTCTGGCGCATTAATGTACTGACCGTCTCCTTCGGCGCATGCCTCATCAGAACAGGGGCATGTCGATAATAAAGAGCTAGGTCATCCTTAACAGTGCGGAAGGACAAATAAGACTTCTACGCCGGCGGCCAGTGTAGAATCTGCCTACCTGTCGTGCCATCGCTAACAAAGCGGCTTGCCAGTCTTCTTCCTGAATCCAGTGGGCGACAATGCGGCCGTAGTCTCCGACAACAGAGGCATAATGCAAGAGCAGGTCCGACCGGCCATGACTAGAAATCAAGTCATACACGGTTGCTCGGTCCAGGTTGTCCTGGCCAATATGAGCTTTCTTAGACGAATGCCAAGCATGCGTAACCTATCTGCATGTGCTCACTTTATATTGCTGCAAGAACTGTTTTAGGTCATCTTCCACTATAGCCCGCTCAGTTTTGTAGTTTTCGGCATCGTCGGAAGCAGACTCTGCTGCTGCGATATCTTCAAGCTGATTGATCTTGCTCAGGAAGATCTCGACCAACCAAGTAGCGAGCATCATGCGTTGCGTCAAGTCCTGCGAAAACATGAGTGAGCTACGGCTCTTTAACAATCTTGAATTCGATTAGTGCGCTCTCACACTCTTCTTCAGCCTTTCTAAGCATCGCACCACATAAAATCGCAAAGCATCGCGTTCTTCCTTAGCCGTGAAGCGGAGTACTACTTCCTCAAAAGTCTTTGATGATTGCGCATAAGCTTCTGCCGCCTGTATGTACCTCCCTTGGGCGAAATAAGCATCCCCTTGAGCTCCGTAGATAATGCTTCTTTGCTTTGGCGTCTTGGTATACTTCAATGCTGAATCAAAAGACTGCTTCTCGAGGTAGACATGCCATAAGTCTTGGTCTTCCTCTGTGACTGAAAGCTCAAAGATTGAGGATTGAGTATATAACCAGACGGTTTTGTTGATTGGATCGGAGGCGAGAGCTTTCGCTGTTTCTTCCTTCTGCTACACAAGTATACGAGCGTCAGTATTGCCTTGAGATAAATACGGGAAAACTATGCGAAATGTACAATATCCAGAGGTTCTTCGTAGACAATTCGGTCGTCAAGCATACGGATTATTTTTACTCTATCCCGGAACAGAAGCACGAAATGGTGCTCCGTCATTGCCATGCTGATAGGATCCTCTGTTGAGGTAATGCCGCCTTGGGTCTGTAGCGCACCAAAGGGCGACGCATCATATCGAGTAGCTTGCGCACTGGACGGGTAAGGCACGAGCTGTGCAGAGTCGATGATACCATCTCCGGGTTCTTGAGACGAGTACGAGAGGGACCCGCTGTAGATGCCAGGGCCTGTCAATGGTACTGTCAGTCAGTTCCGCCTGAATCTATGCTGGTACACCGCCTACGCACCTGTCATCCAAGCCACTTTTCTAGGTGGTGAGAGGACTTTATCTTTGGTCGCTTGCCAGAAGTGAAGCTCTGAATGTCGAAGATCCCCCGGCAACTCGAGCGATTCTATCCATTGACAAATTCTCAGCGGGTGAGCAGGCGCTTCGCCCAACCCTAGGCCTTGGATACCATAACTTACTTGGTAGCGTATCGCGATAGGTCTTGAACAGATCATCGTACATTCCTCCTTCATCCCTGTCGGCGACTGACACGTTGGCAGCTGCCGAAGGGACACTCCCAATGAACTGATAGAGCCGTGTTTGCGTCGTCACGACCACTGCTGTCCTGAAGCGTTTACTTTGGCCAGTGGATCCCTGTGACCAGACTTCCGCTTTCAAACCAGTTATAGCAGACGTAGCACCCGCCGAGTGACTATCGCTTGACAGTGCATGAATCAGCTTGAAGTGCTTCTCTACGCTTCCACTTCGAGCGAGAGAGCGCAAGGCAGCTGCAGCTGGGTTATTGGCCGCATCTTCTCCGCTTCCTGCCCCTCCGTCGAGCACGCATTCGTATATATTTCCATTGAGATCACCGAGCAGTATCTCTTTTGTACTGGTCGTCGTGCGTGCATTCTGGGAGGTCGACAGCGACAGAGGGGAATTCCATCCTACTGCATTGATGACTAGACCGCGCAGCTTGGGAAGTAAGCGAGCGCGTTTTGCAGTGCTCTCCCATCCTGAGAAGAAGTAATAATTGTCTCCTGACGGTGTGGAAACGAGTATATGTCTTCCTGAAGGGTCGAGAAAGAGCTTGTGTAGTTTATTGACGTTGCTACCGCTGGAAATCGAAGCATTCCTCCCGGTATTTGATCCAGAACTGCTCGCACTCGCAGAATTTGCGTTGAATAGCTCAATGATCCTCTCATTGTCGGGTAAAGCGAGGTCTATCCGGACTATCTTGGGGGCGGAAGTATTAGTTTGGCCAGCTACGACAAGAACAAGGACGTTATTCGAGCATGCGAGAGCTAGCAGATCCGACGAGAGAGGGTACTGGAAATGTATCAACAACAGCCATCAGACTCTCCGCTTTCACCAAGTCTACCGTTATGACCTGCATGATGCACTTACTTGGACTCTCCCAATCGAGAAGGGAGGGTCGCGCTGAGCAAGCTGAGAGCGAAGCAGCAGGAGTGAGTCTGCAAGATCATGCTACCCTGTTGCTCTGCCCTGCCCTGGCTCGGCTCACCTCCTCCAGGCCATACGACTGTCCGCCTTGGGAAGGCTCAAAGCCCAGCGGCGGCAGCGGCGGCTCATTGTGCTGCTGCTGTGCGGACGCCGTCTGCCTTTGCGCAGAAGCGTACTCGCTGAGCATCGAGCATCAACGCGAGATACTTGCTGGTGCTGGTTTGCTCTATTGAGGATTTTGAGACTGCGTATTCGAAGTCGTGTGAGGTGTCTCAAGGTGACATCTTTACTCACGTGTCAGCAAAGACGTAGGTATATATGTCCGCAATGGTAAGTCGGTGGCAAGACAGTGTTAGCACCTTGCATAGATCTAGTATGGTCTCGCTTCCGGAAAGACATGCTCCAATAGCTTGAAAGATTGTGTGACATTAATGCCTACTAGCGAGGCCAGCGTGAGTGCTTCCGCAGAGAAAAGCGGTCAATCGATACATAGGGGAAAGATCCAAATAGCTCAAGAAATTGAGCTATTCCTAATGGGATCTGCTACATCTCTAAATACGAGAAACACATTTATTCTTCAAAGGCTTCTACAAAGGCCTCTAGAAGCCTGCTGCGACCAACAAAATTGCAAACCGAGTCAAGCATTGGTCGGTGAAGTAGCAGGTTGCTTTTTGCGCTCTCTGTAAAGCACCATATCATCATCTTCCTCTATTTCGTTGACCCAAGGATCCAGAAGGAGGTCGTCGACAGTAGCTCTTTTCGATGGATCAGGCTCCAGCATGCGCAGCCTGATGTGACCCCGTGAGCGAGAGAGAGAGAGAGAGAAAAGACAAAGACGACGGGAAGTCAGAATCCTCAATGAAACAGACATCGTATATGTAAAGCCTACTCACAGGAAATCACAGAATTTAAGAGCTTTGGCTCGGGGCATGTAGTATTTCTTCACCATAACATCAAGCAGGAGCCAGGGAGACAAGCGAACTCGGAGTATGGAGCCTAAAAGTGCAGTTGGAAAGGTCAACGCCGATCTTGTCCCGTGTCAATCCGATGAAGCTACCCACCATGTCTGTTGAAGAAGTCCAAGCTTTTTCTTCCACTGAGTGCAAACTCAGGCGAGAATGGGCCCACTGCACACACAGATAGAAAGTGGATGCGTCCAAGTCAGCTCACTGATCTCTCAACCGGGAGCATAACGTCATAACTGGCAACAAACTCACATAGTTCCATCTGCTGACCAAGGAGATCATCTTCCTTCGTATAGCGATATTTCTCCTGAACAGGATTGAAGAGCACTTCTCCCGTGATCATTTCATAGATCTGAAGAAATAGTCCAGACCCACACGACATCAGCAAATGCAAATGAAGATTAAATACGTGTGGGTAAGACGACAGTAGGAATGGGCTCCACTCACCACGCAGCCTAGCGCCCAAACATCAACCCCAAGGTCGTAGTCTGCCTGGATGATATTCTCAGGCGGTCTATACTGCCTAGTGCATACATTCTCAGGTAGGGCTCCTTTCCTCTTCAGCTCATTATAATAAATGGCATTTCCAAGGTCAGAGAGCTTGACGTGAACGTTGAGGAGTGGATCACTTTTGACTCTGGCTGGCGAGTCTAGTTTCGTTATCTTAGGCTGATACGGAGGATGAACAAGCTCAATCGATCCCATTTGGATCGGCGAAGATTGGGAGGAGGCATCACTTGCTGAAGACTTTGAGGATAGAGTCATGGATTTAGGAGGAGAAGCTGATACGAGAGGTGAAACAGAGTCTGTAGCCTGTAAGCCTGCCTTTGGTATAGCTAGTGCCTGAGATGGTGGCAGAGGAGCATCCTTATATGGCGGGAAAGGGCCCTTCACATTGAAACCGAGGCCTTGTGACACAGATGCATCGCCAAGCATGTCCTTCTGTCTGTTTATCAAAGTGATGTTGCCATCTTCGTGCTTGATGCGACTTCCGCCATAATCAAGCAAGGTCGAGGTTGAGAGAGGAGCAATTGCTTCCTCGGTAATGGAGAAATCGAATCCTCCGCCAATGATGGAAGCGTCACTACCAGATCTAGCGAGACCAGGGGATAGGAGGCTGCCTTTCCTCATGCTCACTTCGGGAGACATTGAAGCGATGGAAATGAAAGAACTAGGATGAGAAGGCGGGGAAGCAGGGAGGGAAAGCATAGCTTGTTCATCCTCCAATTCATAAGTGCTTTTTGCTCTCGACAATCCAGGTCTTCCAGTCAGAATGCTTGCGGGATTATAGTACTGCTCTCCAACACCGTCAGCCGACGAAAAAGACGGGAACGAAGCGCTCCCAAAGAGACTGCCTGTGGATCCAGTACGATCGAGAGCTCTAGCTTGAGGGACAGGGACAGCCCAGGAATAGATGGCGCCGGGGTGGGGGAAAATAGGCGAAGGGAACTTTCTAGCCATGTTCGTCTCAGGGCTGCTTCCAATAGGAGTAGAAACCAAAGAAGCGGGGGAATCTGTAGCTGATCCAGCTCCACTTGCAGTTCCAGCCGAATAGCGCGTCGCAGTGGTTGATGGAGGTGAAAATATTTCGCTCGCTCCGGAATCAGAGGGTGATTTCTGTATAAACATGGGTGTAGTATGACCTCCCATTCTAGGGTTGATCATGTCGTACTCCATAGGCTGTCGGAGTAGTTTATCGAAATCGCTCTCTCCATTTCCATTGCTGCCATTGTTATCCATCGTAGTATGTTTCAAGGCGAACGCATCACTGCGAGGCAGTAAGTCTGAACCTACGTTCAGCTCATCCGCTTGCTGGTGACGATTAAGGAAGTTGCTCGATGACAACCTCTCCAGCATCCTTCCAGCCTGCATGTATGAAGGCACATCTTTCGCGAACGTTTGCTTCGCAAGCCGTAGTTGGCCAAGCGAAGAAACCGGAGACTTGCTCGACTGTGTAGAGGAAGGGGCGGTCTGCGATGAAACGGTAGTATTGGTTGTATCCGCATGTTTACCTTGAGGTGAGGCCGACGATTGAGAAGAAGGATCGCTGGACGGGATTTCCTTGGTTGGTGTCGTCTGATTGGAAATGCCTTCTTTCTCCGCACCCCCATTCGATGTAATGGTGTCTTCAACTACAACGGGATGAGTAGCCGATAGTCTGTCATGCTCGAAAGAACTCCTATTCGACTGATCGGAAGAAGCAGGAGAAGTGATAGCCGTAGAAGATTTGGCAACAGGATACTTTTTATACAAGTGCTTATTCGCTAGCACAAATTCCTTGACTATTTTCTTCCCGTTAACGAATGGATTAGGTGATTCGAGAGGGAACGAAGGAGTAATGACCCATTTCCTCTGTTCCGCTCTAATTCTAGCAAGTTGAATTTCCCTGATCTGTTGGGGGTTCAATCCTGGGATCTTGGGTTTATATGCCAGCCAATTAATAGGTTCAGGTTTGGGATTCAACGCTTCTTCCTTTGCTTGCTTCTCCTTTTCCGCTTCGTCGGCTTCCAGCTGTATACGAAGCATTTTGCTCATCTGCCGCGGACTGTGATAGAGCAATATGTTGTCTGGTTTGATATCGGTATGCGCAATACCTTGGGAATGAAGGTAGGACAAGCCAGTAAGGACTTGTTTGGTGATGAGCTTGACTGTCTTGATAGGGAGGCCATCGAAGTCGTTCTTGCGCAGAACATCGGTGAGCGACATGCCCATGAGCTCAAAGACGAGGCAAACATGGTGTTCAGGGCCTGGGACAGTCTCTTAGCAATGTCCTACATCTGTCCTTTCAGAGAGAGTACCAAACCTACCTTCCCAAGCTCGCTCCTCGAACGAATTGAGGAATGAGACAATGTAGTCTTTCCTCTCATCCCGCGGACCTTGGAGGACGGCTAAGGAGAAAGTGTCAGCATTCGACGAGGAAGATGGACGGGAGTATTGACAGGATCAGGAAGAATGCTTACTCAACAGCTTCTCCTCGTGGTGGGCGGCTCTCGCATATCTTCTCGAGGATCTAACAATCTTGATCGCTACATATCCACCTTCCCTGCAAGGACACATGAGAGGCTTAAGTTAGCTGCCTAGATTCTCTTCCTGTGGTATCACACAGGCATGACAAGAATGGCAAAGGGACTGGACTCACTCTCTGTCCCAAGCAAGCCAAACGACGCTGAAGTGACCAACACCCAGCTTCTTCACAACCTCGTACCTGTCTCTGTTCAGTCGATCGCCCTCCTTGATGCGCGCATATCCTCCGGGCTTGTAGTCCGTCTGCGTCTCAGTGTACCGCTTGCATCTTCCATCGATGGGAGTGAGCGGTGCAGCGGTATGAGGGGCCGAGGAAGATGCAGGTGGTACCGGCTTAGCGCCTGAAGGTGCAGCCGGGATGGGCACAGCGGAGGCAGCTGAACTGCGTGCCAGGGGATTGTGCAGGAGAGGCGAGACGGTAGACGGCGCATGGCTTGGAACGCTCGCTGACCGTGCAAGCGTGCCGGTCGAGGTTGCCATTCGCGGTCGAAGTGGAGGAGGTAGGCAAGAAGGGGCTGCATTGGGCGGGGGCGGAGGAGGGAGGACGTTTCTCGACGAGGTGAGGAGGGAGTGGATCTTGCTGGATGGGTTGGGGGGTGTCGGGGTCTTTGTATAGGCCTCTGGCGAGGAGGGCGGTGGGTTGGGAAGGCCATCCAGAAGCAGACCTGGGTGCCCCTCCATGGACGACGAGGGGTGAGCTGTGTCCAGGCCGTCCCTCCTGTCCACCCGGGGTGCGGGAGGGAGCGGGAGAGCGGTCGACAGCATGAGGATGTCGCCCATGGTGAGGTCCTGGAGGTGGGAGGGGTGGAGGACTCGCGCCGATGTACCTTCCTGGGGCGCCATGGCTGGGGAAGATGGAGATGTGGGTGGTCTGGAGGATGCTAATGGAGCAGCTGCAAGCACAGTCCTGCTGCCTGTCGGGTGGACCGCGTCGAAGCTGTCTGCTGTTTGGATGGGTTGAAGGAGGAAGAAGGGCGTCAGAAGGTTGGGGAAGGGTTGCATTGTAGAGAGGGGTGGAAAGGGGGTGTGGCGGTGGCGAAGCGCGAGCGCGAGTCCCAATTGGGATGTGCATGATGCATGATGTGCATGATATGCCGTCATTCAGCAGGAGGCGAGCATGAACTTAACTAAGTGCACTCACCCTGCTGCGCGCGCGGATCCTCGCTGTCACGTCGGTATCTTCCATCGACAGTCGTGTCCGCAGCGTCAGCCATCCTCGCTGCAGCCTGCGACGGGGCGCAAGTGGAAGAGCGGTCAGCGGATGGCTTTCATCTAGAAGTGGCATTGCCTTGTCAGACTGTCCCCGCCGTGTGACATGCAATACCTGTCCATCGTACTATGGATTGGATGACATAGCATGGCATGATATGGGATGATGTGCCATGATGCGTGGTGCCGGTCACTTGGGATCCGGCTACTACTCGGCTACTCACGGTGATCTTGCAAGCTGCGCTAGCCTCCCGCAGCCTGCTTCAAATGAAACCAAAACTCTCCCTCTCTCCAGCGCTTTCCAAACTCTCCAGTCTTGGGCCCGAATCTAATCCTGGAGGGAAGGATGACGCGGGATCATGGGACCAGACAGATGCGGACGTCGTCGGGGTGGTGAGCAGGAAGGCCGAGCATGGATGGTCGCGTCAGCATGCGTCCAGCGGTTGGCAACAGAGAGCAGAGCAGAGGACAAGCAGGGGACAAGACAGCCCTGCTGTTGTGACATGCACACTTACCTTGTTATGATGGGCTGCAGTGCAGTACGGTGTGTCGGCTCTCCCTTTCCTGCGGCGATGGATGGGAAGGTGTCGGCGGCTGCGGTCATCACGATGGCACGAGGATGGATGGAGGCCAGCCGCACAATGATGGGGATGGAGGAGGATGGTCAGCGTGTGGTGGATGGGTGGGTGAATGCGTTGGAGTGTTGTTCATTGTCCTGATATGGTACTCACCTTGTACCCGCGGTCCAATCTACTGCGATCCGGTGTGCGTCTGCTTCTGTGTAGGTGTGTTCGCCTGCTATCCTCCAATCAGTCGTCAACCATCATCAACCCTCACCAGAGCCATCAGCAAGACAAGCTGCACCTCCAGCAGCACCATCACACCAGGCCACCCCATCGCACTCATGCTCGTCAATGTCAGTGCCGTGCGCTCATCTCCCTCATCTTCCCATACGACCCCCCATTCCGCGCCGTTTCAGTGCGCCGACCGACCAACCACACTTCGGTTCGCTTCGGGCTTCTGCCTTTCCGCCATACCCGGGGATGTGGGGTAGGGCATACTCTAGGTGGTTGTACTTGCAGCATACTTGCAGTGCTAACTTGTTCCTTGCTAACTTGCTACAGCAGACCGTCTCTGCTCTCCAGCCAGATGTATCTTCCCAATCGCCTTTCAGGTCTCGTCATGTAGCCCAGCCCGGTCATGCAAAAGCTCCACCAGCGTCAGCGGGAGGGGCACCGGGTGTAGTGTAGACGCTGCAGCTGTCGAGACGGCATCCTGGTGTTGTCTAGCATGCAGCTTCAGTGTAGATGTAGATATCCCATGCTATACAAAGCAAGCTAGCATGCCAGCCCTGCAGGACTGACTGTGTACGCGATCGAGGGCCGCCAAAAGAGGTGACCAGCAATCTGCGGGACCATATCGGGACTACTGTATAAGCAACATCATGCCATTCTACACTACATCACCAGCTCATTTCTGCGACGGACGTTATCGGTACTGCTTACACCCTCCAACTCGCCATGTCAGGAATCCCTCCACCGAACATGCTACTGCGGAGATAGCTCGGCCGATAGCGATTGCGGCTGGCGGTCCAAGCGTGAGGTGTTTCAGTGTCCCTCCCTGACGACCGAGTCCTCCGAGGCCTCGGTTCCTCCGAGCCCCGAGCCCTCCGAATTCTCCAAGCTCCCGAAGCCAAACAACGCTGCCATGCTATCGCTTAGGCCTCGTCAACCTCAACGTGATGTCCGCGATCGCGTGGCTTTCCGGCACGGGTACACCGGCTTCCAGCAAGGTATAGATCAAACCAAGACTAACGGTTCCACTTGCTCTAATTGCATGTTACTTTACAGCCACTGCAGTTGTAGCACTGAAGCAGGGCATCGTAAGGACTGACGACCCTTGCACCATCTCAACATTCTATTGTACTGCTTGCTCTACCGACTACACTTGTATTCACTGATCACTGACCATCCTTGCCCCCAGCCCCCTCCGTCCCAACAGACTCGTCCTGTCATCCTCAAGGCGCACCGGCCAATCTCAAACTGCCGCACCCTTGTGCCCCCATTTGACGAGCTCGCAGGGGCCCTTGTTCCTGTAGCAGAGTTCACAGGCATGGTAATCAGCGTTCATCCATGTCGTAAGGGTCGCTAACCAACACCTACCACTCTTCCACCCGCCTGCCCGCAACGAGCGACATGCCCGATCTTTCTGTGCCTACGAATCCACTGCCTTTCGATTGTATAGCCTTGCCAGCATTGTTCCAGATCAGATATACATCTCCCCCCTGTGATCAGGCCAACTTACAGAGTCCACGACTACCTCCCACCATGACCCATAGGATTCCTTTGTTTGGAGTTCAGTGTGATCCACAACAGCCCATCCCCTGCGAGGCGTACGGATCAGTACCCGTACCGCCGTCCCCCCTGCTGGTGTGATAATAAACATTCAACACTCACAGAGCTTCTATAGAGTCCAGAAACGCAGGATCCCTCTCGTCCGTCGTTACGATTACCCATCGAACATATACACCCCTTGCTTCCAATATTGCATCCCTCACACGGTTGACAGCGCGTCTATACCCTTCGAACTGAGGTAGGCAATCCTTGTTGTTCTTGCAGATACGCTTGGCTGTCCCGCGCCTCATGTGAACGGAGATGAACTGAGTCGTTGCCAGTAACAGAGTTGAAATCAGCGAAATGGCCCACCCACTCTTTGCCATGTTTGCATACTACTCAACTAATGCGCAATGACTCACCTCTGGTACCTTCGCATCCTTGTCGACATCAAGCAGGGCCCGCAAATAACCTTCTGCTAGATTCCGCACGTCCTCGTTAAAACGAGCATATCGCCCAACCGCCTTCCAGACTGGCGCATGAGGCTGCCACCATTCATCAGGCCCAGTTGCCGCAGTGTGATACCTGTTCGAGGGTAAGAGCACATCAGAACTGGAATTCATTTCTACCCGTATGGCGAGGGGATCGGGCGACTTACAGAGTGTCAAAGCACATGAGCTGGTCGTCGGGCGGTGAAGGCAACTTTGCAGCCACATCACTTCGTTTCGACTGTGCTATATTGAGCAAATGATCTGATTTTATTGCATTGATGTCTTTGTCGAGCATAACAAGGTCCCAATATCTGACATGTCGGCTGAACATGAGATTCACCACACAAGCACGTTAGATGGACTCAGGCCTTTATGCTGACTATGAGATGGAAGGGGTTGTATTGGGATGGAAGGGACTGTATTGGACATAAACTCACTCTTTAGGAGGATTCGAGAACGATAAAGGGACCGGCCAATAGTTGATATCCAAACCCAAATGATTTTGGACTGCACTTCCTGCAGGTTTCCCAATATTAGGCATCTGAGCTGCCCATAAGCTCCAACAGCTAATTTTTTCCCTTTTAACCTTGGATAAAGCTTTGGCTCTGAGTTTATCATCTTTGAAATGAGGATTCATGTCTTCGCCTAATCCTGAAGTCTCTTCAGCTGTTATTTTTAGGTTTGACCATTCTTGTACTGGATGACGCAGCATCGTTTCGAGGTAGGGTAGATCGAATACTTTGGAAAACGACAAATAACCTGCTTCTTTGCGATCCTCGTGTGCTGCTGAGGCAAAAGGGGGTAGGACTGGTACGCGATCACTTAGTTTCGCTAGGTAAATACCATTCGCTAGTGCGGTAAACTGAGATGTGAAGCCGTTCGTCATCCCAATGGTCATATATTTTAGGTCTTTACGCATATTGCCTAGGGTGGTTCGAACGGAAAACAGGTCAGATTACAAGCATGCTTCACCTTCATCGCTCTGCCGTTCTCTGAAATTCACCTCGAAAGAGGGAAGTAGGGCCGCTCTCTCTGAAGGCATCCACTCCGCGGAGAAAACCATCTGGCACACAGTCCTTGTTGCTTCTCGATATTTCCTTCTTCGCAGGAGGGATAGCCCTATTTTCGGACTCATGTAGCGAGTCCTCAAGGACCCGTCCGCTGTCCCACTTCTCAGGTTGGGTTAATCTCTGTTGGTCTTGATGGTGGAATAGTAGCTGTTGCTGCCGCTGATCCGTCGAATCGCTTATCCGCGAGATGGAACCATCTCTTTTTACTTCTGTTGATGATTGGAAAGTGCGTCCCAGAGGGACAAGGACGGAAGAGGAGGAAGCGGAAAGCGAGGAGAGCGGAAGTGGATGCGATGATAGCAGTGATGAGGAGAACAACAGCATACAAAGAACGCTGAACGCCAGCGCTGTGCAGAAACGAGCAGTAGAAGAAGCTAACGGGCGTAGAGGCTTGGGAAGATAGACAGCCAGCCGATTCAGCAGTCGGCGCTGTTCCCTCTGGCGGCGAGTGGAGAGACAGTGAGCATCCGAGAGAACCGAAGCATACGAGACTGTGCTGCTCGACAAGCCAGAGATGGACGATTGGGTGCTGGCTGGAAACGCGACGCCTGCACTCGGCGAGCGCGATAGATGTTCGCGTTCGTGGCCTGCAGTGCTCGACGAGGCAAGGCTGCTCGAGCGGGTCGATGGGACGCTGCTATCAGACAGCAGAGTCGCTCCAGTCATGGTGTTTTCTGCATGTCGTTGTGCCTGCTGCGAGCGGGTGGTAGGAGATAAAAGATGGGCTGTACCGCTGCTGGACAAGTAAGGCACGTGTTCCATCGGAGAGTGCACCCGAAACCAGAAAGCGAAAGTGGACGAAGGAGCGCGAATAGCGTGGAATGCGATGATGATGGAGCTGAGAAAGAGATGCCGTACAAGGAGCTTGCACTCTCGCTTCAGCCCTTCGCCTACTGAACGATCTAAATCTAAACCCTCCGAAGCTTTAGAACCGAAATGTACTAACTTGAACTATCACCGGCGCCCTCCCCAAAAAAGTGGCGCCAGGGCAGTAGTGGCAGCGGTATCTCCAAAAGCAGTCGGAGGCAGGGCGCCGTGTGGTCTGGTCTGCAGGCGGACACTACATCCTTCCAACCTGCTGCCGTCCTCCTGCTGCAAGTCGTTCTCGCCCTAGTTGAAACTGCGTTACCAGTCGCGTCAGCCTCATTTGCCACTTAACGTAGCATCGGGCTGGAGGTTGGATTGTGCCGATTGAAGCGATACAATGCCCATGGATAATTGTATGCTTGCGTCTCACACAGTACAAACATCTCGGGTGGTCAATCAAGCCGAATAAAGTCATTGCTAATCTACACGCGCAACTGTGTGTTATATTATTTAGGGCCTACAGCCAGCCTGTCACAGCTCCGACAGAAGCCTTTCGAGCCTCCGCGCTAGCAAAGGACTTGCTCGGAGCTAACACATGCCTGGCACGTCTGTGTTCCTGATAACAACCTGGTGTAGGGTAATAAGGAAGGGGTAGGATGGCCGCTCCATTGTGTTCTGATTGATACGGTAGTCCTGACCCTTGCAGAAACATGCGATATGTGTGAGTAGAACAGTGCCTGTAAGACGCCATCTTCGTGCAGAAGCAGGTGTCAAATGGTACCGCTAACAATTTGGCACTTGCCGGCTTTTCGCCCGGACTCGGAAAGACTGGGACGGAACGCTACCAGAAAACGCGAGGGCCTGTTGTCCTCTGTATCCCAGTTGTGGTCCGGTAGGCTGTACTAGACCCGTTATCCTCATGTCGATGATTTCGGCAGTGTCGTTTCGGTTGTATGTAAAATACAGCAGTGATGATAACGTCAGCAGTTTAGTCAACAAGGACGCATTCACTTTTGGACATTGGACATTCCGGACGTTGCGATATTCCGTCTGAACAGGAACTGCAATAGCTTGCGTCAGAAGCTGATGCTTCAGACAGATTATGACCCTTCACGCCTGGCATGCATCGTAGCACGAAAAGTGTCGCTTCAGTGCCGGACTAAGCTGCTGAAAGCTCGTACTTTAGTTTGTGCACATATAAAGGCTATGTGAGAAGATGGGTTAGCCAGTCGCTTGTGGGAGATCGGCAGGCTACCTTGCATGAAGAACTCTGTAATAGAAACGTGATCAGCATCCGCAAAATGCTAAGTCCACTTCAGACAGACTACAGCAGACCTCCTTAAGGTCTGGTAAGGTCGCTTGGGAATGGCAGAAAGGTCGAGCACGAAACAGTCAATCGATGCTCCCCGTGCTTTCGAATACATTGCGATGGTTAGATGGCTTCAACGCTAGTGCACATATTGCTGCTCCTCTCTTTCTCTTGAGGCTCAGGCTTGCTGAGAGGGTGGGATTGTGCGGTTAGCCCGGAATCGAAACCGACCATCATGCGGACAGCCTCAGCCATCTGAGCTCACCTCTAGTGATGCGAGTCATCCTTATGGTGGTCATCGTGGCCGTGGCCGTGTCCATCCCAAGGGTGTCTTAATCCAATCAATGCAGGTCCATCGTGGTAGGCCTTGAGACACAGTCAATGGAAAGTCAGCTTGAACGGCATAACTGCATCGAATGGTGATTCGCACGCACCCGCACAAATACGAAGAAGAACATAGAGGCTCCTGTATGTATTGTTTGTTCAGATCAATGGCATTCATCTGGATTATAATGCAACGAACCGAGTGCTTTCGCCAGCAGTCTATGGCGCATTCCTGCGGATAGCGAAAGCGTCAATACGGGCTACAGCGAAGCACCACATCCCATCGCTCACCAGGTAGCGCTGGATGGAAGCCTCCAGCAGGCCGTGGATGCGCTGCTCCAGCCATATTGTCACTTGTGCAAAGCTTTGATTTCGGCAGTTGGCCAGAAGTAGACGACCTCAAGCAATGCACTGGAGGCTTTCGTTCCTCTTACTCCGAATCTCTATACTACGCTCACCCGGCAGCGCAGCAGCAAGCATGGAGGGCAGTCAAGAAGCGGTAGACAGCCCGGCTGGAGGAGCGCAGATGCAGCCAGTGCCCTCGCTGAAGCGTTCGCCGTCAGACGACCAGGGCAACGAGGGAGATGCAGCCGTGGACGCAGACGCAGGACAAGCTGCTGCAAAGAGGATGCGAATGAGCGAGGAGACTGAAACTAAGCCGGACAAGGCTGCTGCACCTCCTGTGCATGTTCCTGCTCCTGCTGCTGCAGCGTATACGAATCCCGCGGACATCCCAGGCATGGCCATTGCAGGCGTGTCGGGCGACGATGTGCGCAGGGAGAAGGGAGAGCACGTCACATACCACCACATGGAAGCACTGGAACCCGCGACGCAGGACCCCGCTAGCGCTGCAGATGCAGCTGCTTCGGCTGTCCCGTCGACTGCCGCCGACCAGGCCACAAATAGCGTACCAGCTTCTGCAAGACAATCACAAGCACCTGAAGACGCAGGCACAGGTGCAGCAGCAGGAACAAACGGCACACTTGCACCTGGCAGCAGTGCTCTCGCCGTAGCTGGTGAACAATCCACATCCGCTTCAACGCCTGTTCCAGTGCCGCCCCCGGTGGTTGCAAGGGACCGCAACGATTCGCGTAGAAGAGTCGAAGAGGAAGCCCGGAGATATCTCGCGTCCCAGACACATCCAGTCATCATCCCATCCTACTCTGCCTGGTTCGACATGTCGAAGATAGCCACCATTGAAAAAAAGTCTCTCCCCGAGTTCTTCAGTAACAAGAACAAGTCGAAAACACCCACCATCTACAAAGAATACAGGGATTTCATGATCAACACGTACAGGCTGAATCCATCAGAATACCTCACTGTGACGGCGTGTAGAAGGAACTTGGCAGGAGATGTCTGCGCCATCATGCGCGTGCATGCGTTCCTTGAGCAATGGGGCTTGATCAACTATCAGGTGCGTGAGGACGCTCCGCCGTGCGTAGGGTAGATATGGAAACTGACTATTGCATCCTTAACTGAAGATTGACGCGGAGACACGGCCTTCGGCTATGGGACCCCCGTATACAGGCCACTTTCGTGTCCTGCTTGATCTACCCCGCGGACTGCAGCCTCTACATCCTGGCACCCGTGCTTTGAAGCAGCAACAGCAAAGCCAGACCTTGTCCGCAGGTACACTAGCTTCTGCGAAAGGCTCATCGGCCAATCTTCCTATTCGGACGAATATCTACCAAACATCCGTCGATGGCAAGGCCTCGAAAGTCCTGACCGAAGCAGAGGCTGCTGATGTCGCATCTGGCAAGAAAGAAGGAGAGGAGGGAGAGGAACAGACTGAAACCAATGGAGAGACTGGTCCAAGCATCAACTACACATGTGATGTCTGCGGCGTCGACTGCACTGCAGCGCGGTACCATTCCATCCGTCGATCTAAGGTTGATTCAGACGAGACATTCGACGTGTGCCCTGCCTGCTATTCCGAAGGACGTTTCCCCTCCAATTTGTTCTCAGGCGATTTCGTTCGATTCGACAGCACGAGTACGTATAGAAAGACGTCAGAGGGTAGCGAATGGTCGGATCAAGAGACTCTGCTTCTCCTGGAAGGAATGGAAATGTTCGGAGATGATTGGGACAAGATTTCGGAGCATGTCGCCACTCGAACAAGAGAGGAATGCATCTCGCATTTCCTCCAGCTTCCTATTGAGGACGAATACCTCATCAATGAAGGCGGTCTAGGTATGGTCAACGCTGCTGAAGGAGGTGTAGGGCGGAGCATGGGAAGAGTGAACAAGCTTCCTTTCACGCAGCCGGATCATCCGGTGCTCTCGGTTGTTGCATTCTTGGCGAGTGTGGTAGACCCTGAAGTTGCAGCGAAAGCAGCCAATGAGACGGTGACTGAGATGAAGGCGCAACTCAAGAAGAAAGCGGAGCGAAAGGAAAGTGAAGGAAGCTCAGGAGAGGCGGAATCGACAGATGTTACAAGTATGACCGTCTCGGATGAAACGTCCAAGAACGAAGGAACTGCATCCATAACAAAAGCTGCCAGTATAGCTTTGGGTAGCGCAGCAGCCAAAGCACACCTGTTGGCAACTGAGAAAGGCGCAGAAATCACTTCGCAAATTCAACAGCTTGTGTCGCTCCAAGTGCAAAAGCTCGGACTCAAGATGGGCCAATTTGATGCTCTGGAGAGTGCGCTTGATAACGAGCGTCGCCAAATTGAGATGGCACGGCAGATGCTTCAGATGGAGAGGCTAGGGGTGGAAAAACAGCTCGAAGCAGTTGCAGAGCTTAGTCGGCGAATTGGCAGTGGAGAGCAGGTCCCGCAGGCGCAGGTGGCGGAAGAGATTGAAAAACTGCGAGCAATGGGAACCGAGGCGAACCTGCAGGGAGGCTATCGGAGTGGAATGCCACCGCAAGTGTCGAGCCAGCCAGCGGGGAGTGGAACGCCGAGTGGGCCTCTTAATGGAGGCGGAGCCAGCTTCACCCAGTTGGAATAGATTACGGGGTACAGCGTACAGAGAAGCCGGTTAGGGGAGACAGCAGTACAGTCAATCTTAGACAGAAGTGCAGCGAGTCGGCGATCGCATGTATGTATACTAATAGACGATCTTGCTTTCCGGCTGAAGACAAGGAGCATCTTGCTCTCCGGATGCGCGAAATGCTGTCGATATGGCTGAAAATTGGCAAAGCATGGAGGAACCGCGATGGAGCGGCTTTTGGAAACGAGGCAATAGAATACTCCCATAAAGCTCACTCACCTTGCTTACCCTAACACATCCCACTCCCGGTGCTTTCCGGTATTCAGGCGTGCTATTATACAGGTCAACCTCGCTCCAACTGCACCAAAACAACGTTGTTCCAGGAAATGGCGGAAGCAACAGCAGATCCAGAGCAATTAGTTTCATGTGAGTCAATGGAGCAAAATAAATACAGTCATATTGTGGTTTCACTCTCCAAAACTCCGTGTCTGTCGTTCTCCCCACTCTTGCAGCATGGAACGCGCTCATCAACGCCACAATTCTGGTCTCTCGCGTTCACGCAGAGGCACCATCGACAGCCGAAGACATCGAGAGTAAAAGCAGCTTAGTCACAACTTCACCGCAATGCTTGACTCTGACAGTCCTTTGCACGTCCGATAGCCTTGGTCACTGACCTCGCTGCCTGCCGGGTGGCCCTCAATGGCTTCCTCGCCACAGCCCGAAAGATCGAATCGCTGTCAGATAAGGCGTTGCCGACCAATGACCAACTCATTTCTGAGACAGACTTCATGCGAACACTTGGGGCGAAGCGTGACAGGCTAGACCGTGAAGGCGTAATGCTCTGGAATCGTAGCACAGTCATTCGTCACCTCCTGTCACGTGACTGTGGTTCCGCCCTTGAACAAGCTCAGGAAAGCCATCGGCAGAATCCTAACCCACTCATAGCTGATCAAAGCCTCATTGCTTACAGTATGTCGGACGGCCCCGAGCTGATGTTCCTTCGCGTCTGCAATGGGATGACAGACTCGTTATCCTGCAGTGCGACTTACGGCAGTCCAACTTATTCAGGCTGGTTGCCCTATCCCAATGGTTCCCGTGGACGCAGAAAAATGGAAGGAATCTGCCGAAACCTCTAGTTTCCTGTCTTCTGAGGCAGACGCAATCCGCCTACTCAATCTCTGGAGCAAAACTATCGGTGAACTGGCTGGTACGGCGGATATGTGTGCTAGCTAGCCTGTCCGAAGGTGCCCTAATTCTTACTCCGACAGAAAGCCAACAATTAGATGCTGCTCTCGAGGCATGCAGTACATCTTCCGATGTAAGCATGAGGACCGTCACATAAGGCTTCCAAACACATCCTTACTGCGACCGTAATGCCCTGTCCCTCCCGGGGTACGCAGCTGGTGAAGCAAGTCGAGCAGCTCCTGAAGCCCACAGCTCCATCAGAGTCAGACAATCCGAACCGGGACGCAAGGAGCTGCCTCATTGCCTATCACCTGACTCTCTCCCTTCTAGTGGGCTGTCACTGGCTCGGGCAGTGCTATTAAAGAGGCTGAATGTCCAGCACACAGGCATGTTACAAAGATGATATCAGCACATGCAAGACACAGCTGGCAAACGCTACAAGTATGAGGGGGCTAGAGAATCGGATAATACGCTGTCTAACCAATTATATCTTATTGCAGAACTTTTAATCCTAGATCACGCACCGCGGCTTGATATAGAGGGCATCGTGAAGCATCTGTATCAAGTCTCCTGTCGGTATCTGTGCGAACCGCATATGGCTGTTCAAACGAACTTCATCCCCTCGAACGGTAAGAGAGCAAAGAAGGCTCAGAGCGAGGGAGAACGGGTCAAGTCGGCTACGGATACGTGCCAAATCGTTGCCTGGCTGCAACAGGCTCTTTCCTATCTCAGTACCGAACCTTCTTCCAATATTCGTTTCCAGAATCGACTTTGGAATGGCGTGTAAGCCTGATGTCCTCTAATGAATAACATCTGCTTCTTCTGAGGCACTACTGCCACTCCACGGACAGATCAAGATTTTGAAGTGCCTGTGTATGGCAAGCCTGAATTCGAGAACTAGAGGTCCAGCACTGACCTGTACACCTTGCTAGCTCACGCTTTTCTCGCCAATTCACCGTTGGAGGATTATAAAGCTGAAACTACTCTTGATGAGTTGCTCGAGCTTGAGTCTAGCTTCTGTGCGAACACGTATAAGCTACGGCATTTGTTGAAGCGGGAAGCTCCGGAAGACGATGTTGGAGCCTGTGAGAAGCACTGTCTCCTCCAGTTAAACTTGTAATGCTGACTAACCATGATGCATAGCTTTGGATTCTTGCTTGCAGAGCATGGTTTGCAGGGAAACAGATATCACTATGCTAATCAAAGAGATTCATCAAGATCCTTTCTCACGGTAGGCGCCATCAATGGGCGAACTAAGGTTTCTACAGGCTCATACACCGCCAACTTCGCATACGTGTATTCAGCACATCACTTATCCGTCGGTCGATGAAGTCAATCGCTTTAGCGCTTCTATCTCGATTTAAGGAGGGCGGTCTGTCCCTAGTCTATCTTCCTGTCATGGCATTTTGTCTAGGCCTAACAAGTACACACAGCGATGCGGATGACCTCCGGGTTTTACTACATGCGATAGAAAGAAGACATAACGGCAGGTACAGATTCTTCTTGAGAAATAACATCGACTGAGGGGCTGCATAATAGATCATCCCTCGGCACAGCTGACGCCTGAAGCGACTGTAAGCTCTCCGTTAATACTGGCCCTTTGGCGGAATCTCAATCTGACTTACTCCCTGCTAGTTTGTTTGCCAGAGCCATCTCTGGAAACTAGCGGATGCTCAACTGAAACAGGACAATTTTGACCTTGCGGCTTTCTGGTTGGAACTTGTCGGTGATGGTCTCTTCGCGGCGCTGGCGGAAACCAATGGCACTCGCGCCAAACGCAAAAGAATCCTGTGCTTGCTTCGTGCCAATCGTGTGCGAGAAGCTAGCATTGTAATCGAATCAAGCGCGTTGATTACGGCAAGCGATCATTACATTCGCTGCTTGTGTGCTAGTCTGGATGGTAGGGAAGATCAAGGTAACTGCGAATCTGGTGTTCAGGACCGCACAACTGTATCTGTGTATCTGATGTGTTCGCGAGCCTAGCGATCTTGGCAATTCAAGATGCATATCAATGTGCGGATTTTGAGCTAGACATGCTATTCTGGGCGACCAAACAGGCACAACAAGGCCAGCTCAAGAAGCTATTCCGAGCGTGTATGCAAAAACTGGTGGAAGCACACAACACTCCGATAGATGTGAATGGACTGTCGTGTTTGAATACAATCAGGTGCGTTCTGTTCCCTCAGTATGGTTGTGAATCACTGATCTCTGCACGCGAATCCTAAGGGCCCTTGTTTCGGACACGTTGGATGAGTTCGGTATTGCCGAGACCGAAGATTTACCTGCTTTGCATGACATCATCATACAAAAGCTGTCTGCAGCAGCTTCGCTACTACAGAAGCTCGGGGGCTCTACAACCCAGACCTCACGGACGCAAGGCAGTCTCGATCGATCCGTTGCTTGGTTTTACAGAAAAGGTGTGTGCTAGATATATAGCTACTTAGTCAAGGCCTAGCTAAAGTCGCTACGCTCTACGCCAGTCATGCAGTTGATCAAAAGTCAATCTGACGATTATCCAGTAGACTGGCTATGTGACCTGGCGGACATTGCTTTACAGTACGCCCAGCTACTGTCGCAAAGCATGCTCGCCGCTGCGCACGAGTCGCAGGAAGCCCTCGAGGTGACGACGAATATAGCTATTTTAAAGCTGGCACGCGCCCTGCCACTCATCGATAGATCTGCGATATGCTCTGACGCAAACCTCACTGAGAAATGTCAGGTCAGCTTGAAGGCTTCACGGAGGCTCCATAGATTGTAACAGCTAGCTGAACTTTGTGCATATTCCAGGGGATTGCCCTAGAACCGGCTCTGCACGACCTGAATACCTTTATCCAGACTGCTCGTTCAGGGAATACCGCTGCACAGATACCCGTCGATTTGCAGGCTCTGGCCATTCAACATCAATTTCAAATACTGGTCTGTCTTGAACGCTGGGAAGACGCCGGAACACTACTTCAAACTTATCACGATGATTGCGACCAAATGCCCCTACTATTGTTCCAGGAAATCGCATACATTGCGTGTACGAACCCAGCGGTTCCGATACAGTGTGAGTTGCCTCCCGCTATTTCGAGGATTTACTCACTGTATCGTACATAGTAATTGTACAGACTCTCGAGGTGAGCCAGTATTGCATGTTCTATCACTTTTAACTTTGACAGTTTGGCATCTAGGCCGTGATGGCAAAGATGTGCAATACTGGGGAGGTGGATGTGTGAGATTCACAATCAACACCTCGGACGAATACCACCCCTAATCGCTACTGTTCACAGGCCCGGCGCTACTCGATTCATCCGAGCCATGCTCAGGTGAGTCCACCTTCCAGTTACATATCAGCAGAAGCCCACTCATGACGGAATGCCTGTACTACCACAACTCCGACCAGCAGCGTTCTACTTGAACGAGGATACATCTCGCAGACTGAGAGCTATTTTGAGTCGGCCTTGACTCTACTGCGACGGGTCGGCAGCGTTCGTTGGCGGTCTTATGCCAGAATCTGGAGGGTTGTTTACATAACACTGATTTGTTGAGACACCAGGCCTTTCCGCGCCCTGAAGCAGAATGGTTCTGCACGGCCTGCTGGAATCTAGGCATTGACACTTTGAGCACTGACTCTACTGCAGCAGACGGTGAGTGCAGTGCCATTCGTCCAGCACCTTGAGAGCTCATGCAGCTCGCATTTACAGCATGGTGCGGTAGGGCAATCGATTTCGCGGCAAAGATACCCGGATTTGGGGATACGTTAGATGTCATGCACCTGCACTATAGCAGACTACGGAGTGCAGATTAGCAAGTTTACTTCGAGAGCCGGCTGTTCACAGAGGCTCTCGTGCATCATTATTCTAACAATGGTATGAGTTTGATTACGAGCACATAGGCTTGATACTGGTCGGTTGGAAATGCACATCTATCACTGATAACGGTAGTCTAACATAGTTCTGCGGGGATCGTCAAGAGCCTCGTAGCCTGATGACGCATAGGAGTTTCGGCGGACATTTGGTGGAGCATATGTTGCACCGTAATCGTAGTACTGATCTCCATTTTGATCACTCTGGCCGTTTAATACCACTTCAGATACTGGCCTGGAAAACAGGCGCGAGTCTCCGGACGTCTCGATAACAGTTGGCTCGTTCCTAACGTTTCGTCGAGGCACAGCGGATGGGCCGTTTAAAGGCATGGCGTCGACCGGGTATGGTTCCCGTCTCCAAGGCGCTTCGTCTTCCGGCCTAGGCTCAGATCCTGGCTCGGGGAGCAGGCTTCCACGACCACTCTGAGTTTGCTCAGCAATTTGGCGTGCCTGCCTCATCGGTTCGTTTGCCCAATCTGGAGCATTTGGAGGGGCATCCACTTGATGAAGATCTACTTCTTTCGTAGTCACGAAACTTTCGTTGTCTTTTTCTTCCTGAATGCCTTCTTTTCGCTTCCTGCGCCAACGTCTATAGTATGCTGACACGGCCATAAGTAGGAGAAGACCGCCCACGACTCCTGCAGCTATAGCAACCCAAGTTGTTGCAGAGGTCGATTTTCGGTCGTTTCCGTTTGCATCTTGTTTCTTTTCTGCGTGGTTAGTGGGAGAGTTTGGCTTTGTTTTTGTTGCTGATGTGGTCTTTTCAGATTTACCTCTCGTCCTGGTATTTGTCTCCGTACTTTCGTCCAGGTTCGGTGACGAGGAGAAGGTTATTTTCCCAGTTGGTGGCGAACTTGTTAGACTAGCGGTTGAAGATGCCGGCTCGATATCGAGATCATCCACTTCTGCTTCTGTAGGCTCTGTAACATCTGGCCGACCCCGAGATGTACTCGGACTACTCGCTTCTGACGTCGTTGGCGAAGTGGGCTCTGCAGCAACCGTTGACGTGGGCGACCCTGGTGGTGGACCAGTCTGACCAGGCTCAACAACAGTGTTTCCATTGATGACCGTGATAGTCTGCCTAGAGGTCCGCGTCTGCGGTCTATCCATGTGATGCATGAGTAACTTTTAGTACATAGTATAGATAGGCAGCATCTCCCTTACGGTATTGCGACTACATCATCCTGGGGGTCATCTGGTGTAGGTGTTGCACCGATGAGTTCTTGTCTCTTCTCCTTTCGACGATGGCGAGGTCTCCTAAGCGAGCTGCCACTATTGGGCAGTATCTTCATTGTGCATCTGGTTATTTGGTGGAAAGTAGCATGGACTCAAGGTACAGGATACAGGCGCGTAAGGACGTAAAGCGGTCAAGCAATAGGCGGTGCGGGATGCAGGTGCAACGCCAGCGCGTCTGTCTAAGGATTGCGGAAGCCACCCTGCAGCAACGCATGAAAGGGTTAAGAAAGGCAAAACAGCGCACCTGGAATTTCAGCTATGCTACATAAAACCGGAATACAAACCTCGCTAAGTGAGGTATTCTGGACACAATAAACAGCACTTGGTCATACTTAGTCAAGGAGGTAAAACTTCAAATAAGTGCTGATGAGGTCAATGGTTGGTCAAAATATCGGATCAGATCCATCTTCGCTGTGGCTCCTGGGCCCGCGCGTCATATGGAATATCTGCAAGGGGCGCCCCAGGATTGAGTTGTCTGGGTCGGATAACCTCGTCGTCTTCCAAGATTTCTTGCTCGTTTGCATTGCCATCGGCATTGTTGCCTGATGCCTGCCGATGCAGTATTCCGGCTTTAAATGCCCTGGGCATAGGGATACCCCGTAGTGCAGCCAAATTAGGTGCCGGTGCCGGCGGGATGAAGCTCGGCCGACTGAAGGGCCCGAAAGAACTGCGGCATTTGCTCCAGAATGACTTCCGTCCTGGAGTAGGCCTCAGCTGGACAGGTGGCAAAATCTCGTGCCCCGGGTTTCCGACTTGATCTGCCCGAGCGAAGTCCACGTCATGTACGGCATTGGCTGACGGGTATGGTAGTTCCGGAGCCTCTTTGAGCTCTTCAGCGGATTTAGGCATCAAAGAGCGCTGAATGCGGTCCCACACAGACTGCCTTCCTAAAATACCTCTAGGCGGAATCTACGAGGTTTGGGAGAAAGGTTAGTCAGTGGCTTTTGTAGCTGTAGAACAGTAACAAGGCAAAAACATACTATTATCTTTTCGTCTATGTCGGTATCTGACGCCATCCATGACTCGCGGTCGTCGTCCGCTTCTTTGCGCTTTCGGAAGCACATAAAGAGCTTGAATCCAACGATGCCCAGGACAAGTAGTGCCAATATAGTAATACATATAGCTGCAATCTTGGTCTTGCGGTCTTTCTCTAAATCTTCTGTGATTGTCACTCCTGGATCTCCGTTGTATTGGTATCGACCTGCACCCTTATTATCCTCTTCTGGGCGAACTTCGGCGTCACCCTCATCTGAAGAGTGTGCTAGTGCACCATCGACATGATCTCTACCGTTACTCTGATCGCTGTGTACGATTGATTCGCGGGCACTTTGCGCAACATCATCGGATAGAGGTGTCGATACCTGAGCAATGAGCAGTTCTGTAGCCATTGCGCTACTGGGTTCCACTGGCAGTGGTCCCAGACCCGTAGGGTCGGCCAAGGTCGGTACCGGATCATTACTTGGTGCCGTACTGGTAAACTGGTCATTCTGCGGTTCCGATTCGGTCCTGAGCGGCTCTGGTGTGGGAGTCGGTTGCATGGAGTCAGTCGAGGCATAGATCGCGGATTCGACGCCTGCGTCTGCGGATAAGCTAGGGACTTTCGACAAAGTCGCATCGGGACCAGCTCCTTCTGCTTCTTTGATTGGAAGATTCACTGAACTATCAACGCTATCGTTTTCAGGTTTCTCCTTCTCTGCTTTCGCCATATCAGGCGTTCTTTCCGGGCTATTTTCACGATCTTGGTCTGTTCGCGTTGTGGTCGGTGCAGGATCGTTTGAAGTCTTGCTGGTTATGGCGGAAGGCTCGAGCACCGCTCGCATGGGTGCAGGTGCAACTGGCCGGGTTGTGGGCTCCTGCCATGATGGCTCTTCCTCTCGCTCCGAGGTTGCTGGAACTTGCTCGGTGGTCGGTCGAATGTCATCCGTCTCGAAAGGTTTAGAATCTGACTCAGTGGGGCCCGCGGGTCCAGAGGCAGCTTTTGACCCATTTGACGTTTCGGGCTCCGCCTCTTTGCGGCTCGGTTTGTCCTTGGCTGTTGCCCCTGCTACCTTCTTTAAAGGTTTAGGAGATTCGCTGGGCACGGGGCTATCGTCCTTTGGTTCAGCCGGTGCACTGCGCTTCATATCTTCCAAGGTCCAGGGTCCCGCGATGTTACCCGCGCTAGTCCAGCTTGGTATACTGACACCATCGGGTGGGCCAGGTGGGAATGTAATTACGTCGTGCCGGGCGCAGTTCTTTGACCAATCTGGAAACTCTTCGACCCATGCTTCTGTAGCGCTGTGACACTTGGCACAGACCTGGGGGACACACGTCTCACGACTTAGAGAGGTGCAACCCTTGTACGATGCAAGAGGGCTTCCAACCGTTTCAAGGACTCACTCGAAGCAGATTATATTGGACCAAGTTGCAGAGACACTCGTTATTATCGCCCGGACCGCCATACATGGATGTTCCCGGGCTTAGCATTGTGAAAGGTGGGGCATTGCATTTCGTCAAGAGCGCGTTTGCGAGTTGACAAGGATCCTTGCCCTCGTTGTTCTTTGCCCTGTTGGATGGTAGGGACGTATATCAGATATAGCATTGTGTAGGCACGGAGAGCAAGGACTGACCATATGAACTCGCCTGAAGTGCACCGGGCCTCTTGAGCAGATATAACCTGTATCAAACCTGCCGCCAGAGCCAACAACCCCGACCACGTCCAACTCATATCCCCCAAGTCGGCAGGTTTAACGGTTGCACGTTTTGTACCAGTGGTGTTCCTGCCTCTATAGCAAATGCATCCGTGTCGCTCTGGCTCAGCTGCCTGCAGCTTCTATTTAGCCACGATGACACTGGTCAGCTAGGGATGGATTAGAAGTGGGCACTCTGCAGACTGCATATCGATACATCCAGGCCAAGTTATGACCGTGCTCATCGGAGATCACTTTCGAGTACAGTTCAAAGGAAAGCCGCCATGTCGGAAAACAGCCCTGAGCTATGCGGTAACGATCCGATAATTGCACCGAAGTGGATGATTGATGTGCTTCATATCATTGACCGCCGTCTGCGCCAAAGTGCCTTTCCAGTCGAGAACTATATGCCGTTTAAATGGGGATGTAATGTGGATTTACCAGATCTCGTAGTACTCGAGACTTCCCAGTCGTTTTGGGGCGTTCCTTTTCGACCCCTACAGCAGAGCTTGGACATTGCAAAGGGCCTCTCGGCGTCTCCTCTTGAGGTACCACGCTACGGATTGATAGTAGTCATTGCCCTCCAGTATGATCGATCAATGCAGTTAGCTCCGTTTTTGATACGGAAAATTTGTGGATGGACCGGGAGACATGCTTAGCTGGCGCCGTTGCACTACGCTGTAAACGACTGCAAATGTGACTGTTTCGAGAAGTAAAGTCCAGAGGTTGCGACTGGTCTCTATTGGATTTCATTGCTTGACGCGAGCATCTACAAAGACAGAGCATTGGAAAAACGGTACTTTCACAGTATCCTGAAATAAGGCAGGAATGTCGGGCAGTTCTGACGCTCGGACGGTCATTGATTGAAGGAGACTCTGAATGTGTCTCCGACCATTTAAGCTCTTATGCTGCCCGGTTCGAAAGCTCTTTGCGAGCTTTGCTCTCCGCATAAACCCAGAATCCCTGGCATTGCTGTGGACGCAGGCGAGCTCGACGGCGTGAACCGTGAGCTGCCCGCAAAGTGCAGCCAGGACTGTCTATAAAGGGTGCGTGGGATTGGAAGGTATGTGAAGGATGGAACAGGATGAAACACGATGCAGGATGTAGGCTGAAGGCGGCGGGGGTGAGGTTGAATGCGGATAGTTGGGGAAGGGGTGACGGATACAGATAGAGACGTTCCGAATGTGCTGGAGGAGAACGATATCAGTGCAGCGAGCTACTCGCCTTTACCCGTGGATGGATGTCAGTGGCTGAGATGCCCGTTAACGGTTCACGGAGCAGGATACACCATCATGCCCATCTTGACCAGCAGCAGACAGCGGGACAGCCAGGACAAGCAGGACTCCGTCGAGCTGAACGTGATACGCAGCTGGATTCGGAGTATCGTACTCCTCCCAGCCAGAGCGCAGCCTGTCCCGTGTCCATGACATGAACACCGCTGATTTATCGATCCATTTCGATCGAGGTTCGAATCTGTTGCACGTGACTGGAAAGTCCAGCCTTCCCTTGCCCGTCCCAGCTCTCCACACATTTCCTTCCATTCCTCGCCATCAAATTTCCCAGCAGGACCGCCAGCAGAGGCGCACAGCAGCGGCGGCGAAAGGCAAGCAGAGAGTCAGTCTGGAGATGTGGCAGCAGTGATGCTCCCGACTCTGACGGACACGATTCGTTGCAAGCGTTGGACAAGCACCTGCTCCTGGATGACTTGCTGATCTATCCTACTTCTCACAACTTCCATCTCGCCAGCTCGATCAATGGCCACAATCTCCGCGTGAGTGATGTACATACTGTGTATATAGAGCAAGTCAGTTCAACTCAACCCATATGATCGATATGTGGCACCTGAAATTTTTGGGCCGGACTACGTTATATAGCTTATTCGACAGATAGAAAGTCCTGTAATGAGTAGATCTAGCGATATATCTGCTGGTTTTGCGAAATAAAAAGGTCCGACCGAGAAAATCTTGGTCGGCGACCAAAAGTGGCCGCATTACAAAATCTACTAATAGTTTTGCCACAATAGTATTGTGTATTAGTATAGTACGAATACCCCTGTTTCCAGACATTACAATCGCCTTCGGCTGGCTAATGTCGGGCTAGGCCGGTATTACTGTTGGGTGCGTCGGCGCGTCAGCCAACTGTTCTGTGCTTTCCGGATGTACGGCGAGAAGACACGTGCTGTTAATGTAGGGCACTGGTTTTATGCATATTCGCTTCAACGTCAATATGGGCAATATAACAAATGCCCGACAGGCGCGCAGGGCTCAATTTGCCAATGCTCGAGCTGCTCACCGGCATAAGCCCAAGAAGGCCCACGTGCTGCAAGAGGCTATCATTCTGTCTAGCGACAGTGAAGACGGCGATGACCCTCCAGCGATAATAATAAAGCTGAAGGAGAAGACGAATATCCATAATGTCGGCGTTAGCCGAAGTCCTTCTTCATACAAAAGCTTATGCTGACATGCTTTTGCTGCAGATCTACTGAAAATGCTGATATGCAGCGTCTGGACTCCTTCTCCTTCGTCCTCAAGACTGCGCGACAGCAAAGACGCGACGATCTGTGCGATACATCAAGCGACAGCGGTAGTGACCAAGAAGGAACTCTACGGACTAAACGGAAGGAGATGTCGGAGAAGCAAAATGCTTTCTTACAAGACAAGATTCAGACCTTGCAGAAGGCCATGGAGAAACGCAGGCTCCGCTCGACTGACAAGGATGACATACATTCTGGTACCAAGCCGATCTATTGGGACAGTCCGTTGCAATTACGACGTGCACAATGAATGAGCACCTTTACTATCACATGCGAGCGGGATGTACAAGAATGGAAGCATCAACTCTAGCAGCGCAGAGTGCTGGAAGAGGCAAATATTATGGAGCGAGATCAATCAGAAGATGGGCACGAGTATTCGAACGGGATGTGCTGGCGCTATAGCCTGGTCAAGCCGACGTCAAGCATGCGTTACACTATCAACGGCCGAAGCAGAACTTCGTGCTGCTGTTAACTGTGCAAAGGAAGGTCTATGGCTACACTACGTACTCAAGAACTTCGGTATAAACACAGAAGGCATAACCATTCTAGGGGACAACCGGGCTAGCATCGATTTGGCTTATAACCCAAAAACTCATGGACGTACCAAGCATGTTAGAATCCAAGCAAACTGGCTGAAGGAAGGTATAGAAGATGGCAGAATTAGCTTCGGACACATTGCAGGAACAGAACAAGTTGCAAATCCACTTACCAAAGCGGTGTCAGTTCCAGAACTCGAATTCTTTAAGAAAGCTGCCGGACTTCAACCGAGTGGGAGTGTTGAGGACACCGATTAGAGACGGTCTTGTCCGGGCACTGGAAGAACTTGGGAAGAGACTTCTCTCAGTATGAAAGCAAGGAGGTCAGAATCTGCTTAGTATGAAAGCAAGATGACCAGAACTTCCAAAGTATAAAAGCTGTAGAATAGATCATCTTACCTTGCCTCTACATGGAAGTAATCAGCTAGTCATTGCCCATACCGTGGACCTCTAGCAATATGCTTGAAGCCAAGAATACTGGCAAATTATGGGAACTCAGCATCGCGCCAGAAACGATGTATGCCTTTTCTGCGGAAGCAGCTTCTGAAGCTGTAGATTTATGGCACCAACCATTGGGCCATATCAATGCAAATAGTCTCGAAGAGACAATGAATCTTTTTAGAGTTCCGTTCCCAAAGGTAAATTTATTATAAAGCGGTGTCTAGGATGCGTGCTAAGAAAACCCGTCAAGTCACCTTTCAGAATGACGGACGAAAGGGCAACTAAGCCGTTGGAGCTTATACAACTTACTGATACTTCAGGCCCAAACCGAGCGCCAACTCCCACCGGAGCAAACTACTTTGCTATAGTTGTGAGCGGCGTGACCACCTCTCGATACTTCGAGCTGCCACCCTACACTCCTGTTATCCTCTTCTCGCAAACTTCCAACACCTCTGTAAGAGAGGTGCTTTCTTGGCCCGTGGTACAGGAGTAGACTCGACTGTAACACTAACACTGAAAGAGGGAAGGGGCGGAATTGGGGAAATAGCAGTTAGTATTAACTGAGGCTGTGATCTACTTACGGGAAGGATCGTTCAGTCTCAAGGTTTTCACAGCGGGGTTACAAGATCTGGAGGGTGCTCGACA
>BCIL01000019.1:315374-361518 GCA_001599955.1 Cystobasidium pallidum
TCTTAGCCAGCTGAGAAAATGTACAACATAACTTAAAGTACTTTTTAATTGCGTTCTTAATGGTAGAAACATTCTTGATTGCCTTCTTTGTCGTATKAGACCTATTACTATTTTATGTCTTTTTCGAGTCAGTGTTAGTTCCCTTGATTATAGTGTACCGTCCTTTATATAATCGCCCACTGGTATATCGACCCATATGCTTTTGACTTATACCTACAGATTGTGAGACTATATGATTGCAATGGAGCAAAGGCAACCTTGGCTTCAAATTTTGAGTCAGCTTGGACCTTGTGACCACAAGGTCCGTGCTGCCTCAAGACTTGAAGCCTCTACGAAATTACAGACTTTCCTCGTCGAGTCTGTCTCCAAATACTCAGGACTCTCCGTGCAACACAGATTTAGTAGCGGCACTAACAGTTGGGAAAGGAGTATAGCTATCATTAACTTTATCGTACAACCGACAAGAAAAGTGGTTACGTACAGTAGTTTCAGGGTTTTATACAAAGAACCTTATTTGTAATAACACTGTGCAAGGAATAGTTGACAGCACGATGTATCGACACCCCATACTGTCGGTCAAGAGGTCAATGGAAGCCAGGACTGCTTGCAAGTCTGTGAAGCCCATGTGTGGATTCGCAAGCAGCCCTTGGCGTAATGCGTAATTCCTGAAAGGCAGCTGGAACCTGCACTGCTGTAGTCTGCGCTGAGGAATGTGAGTGATTTGGGAGGACTGCAAACCCTACTGCTGGATCTGTAAGGCCCCGGAAGCTGATTGCTAGTGGCAGCTGTCATGCTGAAGTGTTAGTGATATTTCGTACGCCCGATGTCCAAGTTAAATACTTACGCTACGCTCAGTGCCATCCACATGGGCGAAGGTAGCCCTAGACTTGTCTCCGCCATCCATTAGCCTACCCGCATGCAAAGCATTGATGGCTTCGCATTTGCCATGAAAGGTCCTAATTAGAGCCGCCTGGACTATTCCGTTGTACTGAAGCGCCCGTGTACGCAACGAATGCGCTCTGGCCCAAGTACTTAGCAGCATGCTCCAGGTGAATCCTGTATAGCAGTAACCGCTTCGAGACAACCTGGGATGCCTGGTATTCCCTGTGGTGGGTTTGGCTTACTGGTGATATTCCGCTCCACCCGCATAGAACACGAGCGGTACTTCTGCGAATGCTGCAAGTAGCTGTGTGGCTACCTCGTAGAGCGGTTTCGATGCCTCGTCAGGGACGTGGTCGCAGCTCGCTTGTAAAGCAGCTATTGCGAATGTTTGACGTATTTGCGGTCGAAGACCGCATAAAATGCGTCGTAGCCGTCGGGGTTCATGAAGGTTCTGTTGGAGTAACTCAGCCGTCGAGATGAACAGGAAAAGGCAATGAAGCTGCTTACGTGAAGAGACGTGAGGCTGTATAAGATGAAAAAAAGAAGTCTATCACACCAGTGTCCTTGCTTCTGGCAACTCTTAGGACATCGTAGCGGGTGAGGGCAGATTTATCGTAATCGTCACGCGACGCTTGTGGACTAGTGTATCAGCCTTCTTTGGAGGAGGGAGAAGGGAAAGAGAGGGGCGACGAGGGGCCCCCGCTCCAACTCACAGCTCTGATTCTGCGGCCAGTTAGGAGAATAATGATCGTTGTACGCTAGATGTCTAGCAAGCTTGACGAGCTGTGAAGACTCAAACGCGCAGGTTCCTTCGGGTGCGTGGTAACCGCAAGTCCACTTAGGAAGGAAGCGTAAAGAAGGCACGTATCCTTCGGGAAGACAATTTATCAACTATGTTGTCAGCAGACAAACTTTCTCCGGACTCACCAAAAGGAGATGCCGATCCTGAGGTACTGAACCCGGGATCGCTCAACTGAACCTCCTGAATATCGCTCGCCCGGTCCATAAGTGCGCCTAGAGGCCTCAGGAGAGGCTCCGAGACCTGCAACAATGTGTCATTACTAACGTTGAGAGCAACTACATCACTTGAAACGAGTCTTACGAGTCCAGTTTTCGCGAAAACGCTCAAAGCAGCATCATGTAAGCCGCCTGTGCTGAAGTCAGCACCTCGCATTAGAATGACGCTCAACCATCGGAGATTAGGAAGAAAACTGCTGTCGAGCCCAGTTGAATCTGGTATTGAGCAGCACGTGTATCTCTCAATCAATTGGCTTGTCTCGGCTAAAGAGTCGAGCGTTTGCTGTATGTGGTCGCGAAAGTCCAGGAAAACATGGCATGCCTCGCCATAGAGCTTTTCGATGAGTGCTGCTGCCCGGTGCATAGGTACGAAAACTTGATCGGGTGGGCAATGTCAATGTCGCTCAATTTCGCGTGTGCAAGCTCACATATGTTCCCCGCGCTGCCTTTAACGCTGTTGTGGTCACCGCAAAATACCCAAAGACCGAGGAAGATCAAGTACGGCCCGTCCCTATTGATTCCTTTAAGCTGCATAGACCATCAGGATCGCATATATCGGACCAGGCTCGGTGTGTATATTATCCAAGGGAACCTACCCATCCCAGATCTCGCGCACTAATGTAGTAAGGTTCGTCGAGTTGGGTTGATACCTGGCATATGCTACAAATCAGCTTTGCTTCCTAGTACATAATCTACGGCACTCACTGTTACATCGCTTGCCCCATTATTCCAAGTCATTTTGAACTGCATCCTCCCGTCCTTGCGTGGTTGATCAATCGAGCTGGAGAAGGTGGCGTTGCGTGAAAATTTGAGGTCCGAAGCATGTATACGGGTAATGTCGGTCCAGTCGAGGTGCAGTAGAGTGTTGAGGGTATGTACCTGAAAGTCTGAAGGTACCAAGGTGTAAAGTAAAGCTCCCTTTACAAAAACCCCTATACAATGCACAGGAGTGAGCGATGGACATCACGTGATCCACAACATGGAAGGTGCGGCCTCACGATCACGGTACATGTTGTCGGTCGTCTTTTCTAGTACCCGTAGATTGCGCAAAACACGTTTACCTCTTCGTGGATATACCCATGTCAGCACTAAGACATCTTCAGATTGCTGGAATCCAGAATGCCACGCCTGAACTTCTTCATCGACCTTTCGTTACCGCAGTGGCATGAGCGATACATGCGTCCAAAGGAGACAGCTTCTCATACACGTACCATGAACGAGTCCACCGCGATCCAGTGTTTCCTCTCCCAGATGGCGCATCAAGCTGTGAAGGGGTCGTGAACAAGCCAGCGTGATACCATTGGCACAAGAAGGAGGTGTATGAAAGAAAGACGGACAACCTTTGCATTAGCGCGATAGCATTGTGGAAGCCACATCGTACCGTACAGTGTAGATGTGCTCCTTCTACCTGCCAATGTTGACTTGCATGAATGGAAACTTTGAAGTCGGATAGATCTGCTCGTTCAACTTGTGGATGAATAGCCCCATGTTGAAAACGACATTGGCGTATCGTTCCTGTCACGGTAGCCCTTTTGGGAACTACACCTGGAGGAGAAAGAGGGAAAAAGAAGCAACCGTCAGTTGCTAAGGAATCGTAACTCACGATTAAGGGTCGGTCTTTAATGGCGAATCGAGGGGTTCTCGGTAAAGACGACGAAGTCGTAAGTATTTGATGTGGACGATGTGTTCGCCAAACGTAGGTTTCTAGATGATGCGGAAAACGATAAATAAGAATGTAAATGCAGCTATAGATGTAGAAGTACAGAACCAAGCGGCAGCACAGAAAAACAGAAAACTATGCGCAGAGTTTGGAAGGGGAATCGTGTCTAACAAGTCTCGGAGTAGATCCGGTGGTATCTAGAGATTCATATATCTCTTTAACCAGAAGAGATGCGGCACCGTGAGTTTCGAGAGCGCACTCGCATACTTGTAAGCTCTCGAATGATACCAGTTTCGACCATACAACTTGCCATTCGGTGGATTCCAACTTCTGTTCTGAAGCATTGCTAACAACTTTGTGTCAGACACGTCATATCTTCGCAAGAATCGGAGGGATCGAAGGTGTAACAAAACTAATTGGTGCAGGGGAAACGTCTGCATGTATGATATCGATTGATACTACTTACGCTTTTATAGCGTTAAATCAGCTAACTTGATACGCGATCAGTTGCCACATTTCATAAAGACTCTAATACTCAAGGGCCTATTGGCAGGCAATACTAGCGAGCGATACACGTGGCTAGAATATATGCAATGGAGTGCATGAAGAATCAAATATATTGCTTCTTTACATCTAGTCTAGATATAAGAGCTACAATAACATCATGGTGAGGTTTAGCAAACGCATGTATAATATACATGGGTGCAGGGGACATCCCGGCAGTTCCCATCTAGCTTTCAATCCTTGAGGCTTGAGGCCTTCCGATGCGCTCGAAAGCTCCACCCTGTAATTCTGGCTCTGCGTCGGTGCGTCGGTAGTGTGTAGGTTTCCAAATTGTGGTGGAATGGAGTGGCCAGCGGAGGTACACTGCCAACAAGACAGCACAAGATGCAATGAAGGCTGAGTCATGGATTGTCGGTACCACTTGCACCACTCTCTTGTCTTCTCGACATCAGTTCCTGGTGCCCCTGCTGCATCACCCCAAATGGTACCCGTTGGTTGCATGTGATTGCTTGGCTCGGGCGTCAGGCGCAAGTGCTTCAGTGCGGGAGGGGTCAGCTTTCCGATGCATTGTATCCAACGTATCAAGGTACCTCGGGCCGTTTGCTAAACCTTTCCTACAATCAAGCAGTCGCCCATTTGTACCGAATTCCTGGATGCGAGTGCAAGTGCTCAGTTCGAGCACGGGGAATAGGCAAGGTTTTCTGCCTGGATTTGCTACATGGTGAGGTCAAAGATCGGACAGCTACAGTGATCATTCATCAGCTCCTTTCGGTTTGCAGAATTGGAAGTGCGTGGGATGATGGAGTGAAAATTCAGCAAGAATACACAGCCCGGATTGCAGATGTACGAATATAGTTCGCAACTGCAGAACGATCCGACCAGTTAGGCTCCTTGAGGGTTGTTGCGGTGGACATCCAGACAATGCATACAGCTGTTCCTTCCTCATGCACACGTCTATTGCAATAGTGTCCTGCAGCTGTCGTTGTTTCTGCGCCGTCACCTGTCAGCCACCCGCCGTCCGAGCCTTCCTCCCGATTGCCCGGCCGAATGCGCCAGAGGAAGGATTCGGCCTGTTGCAGCTCGAACGGCAGAGGCGCACACCAACACGACGACTCATCGACACTCCACAGCACAGCTTGAAGTCAGCAAGAGGGCAGACATGGCTACAATCAGCTCGTAAGTGCCTGCCTCGCTGCACTGCGGCTTGCGGTGTGCACCCCACGACGCCGCCACCACCTGCCAGCAGCAAGCCTGTTGGAGCATCCGACATGCATGGAGCTGATGCTCTGTGTTCACTATCGGTGATTATGTATAGGCAACCCATCGTCATCGATGGAAAGGGGCACCTTATGGGCAGACTGGCTTCGATAGTCGCAAAGCAGGTGGGTTTTTCAGTGTTTTTGGGGTCTTCGATCCCCCCCAAGACCCTACAATAGGCGCCTGGATCCACCTTGCTTCGGTGGAGGAGACTTGGAGGACACTGGCTGAATCCGCGCTTCCACAGGCCCTCAATGGCCAAAAGGTCGTCGTCGTCCGATGCGAAGACATCAACGTTTCCGGCGAATGGTTCCGATTGAAGGTGATTGAGCAGGAGAACCAGTCGAGGTCGCCCCGGACTAATACAGCTTTGCGCGCAACCAGCTTCGATACCAAAACTTCCTGCACAAGCGCCATTTGGTCAACCCCAAGAAGCTCGGTCCCTTCCACGAGCGCGCCCCCAGCCGCATCTTCTTCAGAGCCATCCGAGGAATGTTGCCTCACAAGCTAGCCCGAGGCAAGGCCGCCATCCAGAGAATCAAGCTGTTCGAGGGTGTCCCAGCTCCTTATGACAAGAAGAAGAAGATGGTCGTTCCTCAAGCACTCCGAGTCCTGAGACTGAAGCCCGGCCGCAAGTACTGCTCCATCAAGGTGAGTAGCGAAGGGGCTTCTCAGGCATCAATTTCCGGCGCAATACTGACGCTCTCCGCCTGTGACCAGCGTCTTTCGCACGAGAACGGCTGGGGCTACAAGGATGTCGTTGAACGCCTCGAGGAGAAGCGCAAAACCAAGGCGCAAGCCTTCCACGAGCGCAAGGTCGCCCAGGCCAAGCTCCGAGCGACTGCTGTTGCCTCATCCGAGGCTCAGTCGTACAACGAGCAGCTCGCTGCCCTCGGCCATTAAACATGGTCAACCACCCAGCTACCTTTCCTCCTCTGTGCACTCGTTCCTGGGCGTCATTCTACGCCTTTTTCCCTCTGGCTCTCGCATATCCCTCTGGTGTGGGGTTGGAGATAGTAAGGAATTGCTTGCAGAGAGCGCTCCTCGGCTTTCAGGTGGCTCTCTGCACCTCGCCAACCATGCTGTCTATCATCCACTGCCCAGTTAGCGAGCTTGTAGTACATTAAACTGGCACTGCCTGCCCCTGTTGAACGATGTTTGCAGAGTGAGATGAAATGCAGTGACCTCTGGATTATATCGGATAAGATGCCCAGACCACAGGTGGAATCATCAAAGACTCTCAAGCTAGAGTCATCCACGAATGTGCACGTGATCTTCGGAAGTGAGCCTGGCGACTTGGCCGACGAGCATGGACTCTTCGCTGCTCCTGAGCAATCTGCGAGCTTTCATCCACTACTCAGCAAAGACTGCAGACGAAGAAGACTGAGTCACGGCTATTCGGGCAGAATCTTGACTGACTGCAGACGGAGCTTCGTCCCGCCTGCTTTGTGGTCCTCCCGAAGCTCCTTCGCCGGCTTGAAGTCTACAACGAAAGTGCTGTACCGGGCCAGCATGGACACCCCGAAACCGCTCGCTGGCCTGCTGCATGTATACGATGTCGACAATCGCCTGACATGCTTCGAATCAGGACCCAACGGTTTTGCGGCAGCTCCCATGCCGTCTTCCACCGCTGAGAACCCGCCCAACTGCGTTGTATTCATAGGAGGACTGGGAGACGGACTGGCAGCGATCCCAGTCCTGCCAGACCTGTCAGATGCCCTTCACAAGACAGGCGGATGGAGCCTTCTGCAGGTCCTCACTCGGTCCTCCTACCTCGGCTGGGCCACTGGCAGCATTGATCGCGACGTGGAAGATCTGATCACTCTCGAGCGTTATCTTCGGGCGAAAGCTCGAAAGTCGGGAAAGCTTGTTCTGCTGGGTCACAGCACAGGTAAGGATGATCACTCGCTGCACAGGATGGTTCGGGCAGTAGAGCTATATCTCCAATGACGTCTGGTCACACCTGTCCATGCTTGTTCAGGCTGCCAGGACATTGTTCGGCTCTTTCAGCTACACAGCAACACGACCTCGTACGATGCTGCCATACTGCAAGCCCCCGTCAGTGATAGAGAGTTGGCAGCAGACTCTACACCCGCTGCGGACCTCGCTAGAACAGTCCAACTCGCCAAAGAGCAGAGCTTAGGTGGTGGAGGTGCTTTCCCAATGCCATGGCAAGCATTGGACATCGTCAACAAGGATCAACACTACAAAGATCCCATATCTTCGGACAGATGGCTGTCCTTGGTCACTAAAGGGGGCCATGAAGATTACTTTAGCTCGGATCTCGATGATGCAACGCTCAGGGATATCTTTTCCGGGCTGAAAGCCAGTGAAAAGCCTGTCCTCTTCCTCATGAGTGGGAAGGATGAATGCGTACCGAAGCACGTCGATCTCAAAGGCCTACTCCATCGATTTATGGCAGCTACGTCTGGAGGTAGAGGGTTTGTGGAAGGAAAGGTTATCGACAACGCAGGACATTCGGTAGAAAGCGAGGATGCACGGGCTCAACTGACTCGAGCCGTCCTGGACTTCATCAGTCGCATACCATGAGCGGAGCGACTAGCCCTGCTGACGATACGCGTGCGACCTGCCAGTCGCGTAGGTGGACACGAATACATGCCATATTGCCTTGATATAGGCTCTTTGGCGATCCTCATGTCACACATGCTGGTCATACTTTGTACGCATTTCATTCCCTGGCAGACCGCCCTGCTAATTGTGACCTTCACTTCTCCTTGCGCACACGTCTCTTCTCGCTATATAGCAATGGGTGATTTTTGATTATTCGAATGGTAGTCCCGTCTCAAATGAGTCCCCTACAATTGTACCAAGCACCGGAAGGTCTACGTAATGTACTGTAATATATCATAGTGACTACGGGATACGCCGAACGAAGGTGGCCAGCCAGGATGGTGGAAGTAGGAGCGTATGCAGATGCTATTCTGGTATAGCGCCTCGCCATACGGCAGATCGCGCCAGGGGGGTTTTAACCGATGCAAAAAGATAATATCCTTGCAAGCATTCCAACCGTGGACCTTCACAACCCCGTGACAGGTCCATCGGCTGCTGCTGATATCTACTGACAACAGCCCTAGACATGCGGTGTCTGGCATGATTTGGTACAACAACACTGCTGGGCAATCATATAAAGCGTCAGCATTTCACAAGGTCTTCTGTTCAGTGTTTGGGCTGCGCACAACCTACCGTGAACGTCAATGCTCGAATTCCGTTATGCGCTTGCACGTTGCGACGACGTATCTTCCTTTCCGGCTTGCTCTTTGTCTGGACGAGGCCCGCGGTAGCCATGAAAGACCTTTCCGGGCGGTACTATAGATTCAGGACGGGTACAGAGGGTGTCAGCCAATGTATTCTGTGTCTGCCTGTTCCCGTACAATACGCTCTCGAAAGCAATCGACAAATCCTCCCAACGTACTCAAATTGTCCTGCAAGCAAAGACAGCAAGCAGGTCAGCAACCACAGCAGTAGCCCCTCCACCCGGATGATGGTCCTGGCTCACCCTCTGCAGCAACCATGCAACACGCCTCGTCGGCTCTGCACCTTTGCTTATCCAGTGGGCAACCTTTTCGCGATCCCATTCGACCCGCTTGATCCAGCGCGTCTCGGGCTTCTTGCCTTCGTCCAGCAGACTCCTCTCCGCCGCTGGCACGACGGGAATGTGTCGAGGGATGGGGTCGTATGCGCCGACTGTGTCGATGGGCTGGCTGTCTCTCGCCTTGAACTTCCTGCATGCGACGATGCGATAGTAGATCTCCTGCGACGAGGGCATCCGCCGGTGCGGTGACAGACGCAAGCGGACAGACATTTCTCGATGGTTGTTTTGGAAGCGTGCAGATGCTAGGACAAGCTTTCCTTCGGTTCTATGTGGTGTTCCCCCAGCTTGGTAGTAAGCCAGCCTACTGTCCTGAACAAGCCAGCGAGACTTGCAGCTGGCCGAGGAAAGGTGCAAATTGCGCGGTCGACATTAGGGGTTTGATTGGCGCACGCATGAAGTGAACACTATGCTTGGGCAAATGTCTTCATCATGGCCTCTACAGCTTCTATCGTGACTTCCCGGATGCCGATTGATACCCAAGTTCTACCGTTATGTAAAAACATGTGGCGAACGTCCTCAGATGTTCTGACCATTCGATCCAGGACAGGCCTCTCGAGCTGGAGGGCATTCAAATCATCACTTGCAAGGGTCGTGTCAGCCAACTTCGCCGAGTGTCTTGTCATTCATCGTTTTCCTATGCACGGTGCAGAAAAACGGGGAAGGCGGCAGTCACGCTGTAAGCCTGACTTTTATGAAGCTAGTCTCTGGGAGTGTACAGCAGACGACTCCGGCTGACTTGCAATGCGTGCCATGGATACCGCATATGGCTGGAGTGCAGACCTCATAGTACCAGGGATGCAAAAGGGGAGGTGCAAACCGATTGACAGAAACTCAGCCGATGGTCGTGCGGAGCAGTTCTGTTCGGGCAGTGGCACCTGTGGGATGGGTAATAGTGGCCTATGGTTTACTTTATACTCTACGTGTTGTTTATGATCTGTTTATGATCCGACAGCAAGGGCAAATGTACGAAAGCTGTGGTATGGGTTACGCGGGCATAAAATGTCGAACGGTCACGTGACCCACTAGTTGACGCCAGAGTGGGATCCATAAACGCGCATGGACAGGTTTCAAGGATGGACAGAGGACAACCCATCTACCGCAGACAGGACGGCAAGCATGGCTGCAGGGAGCAGCGGCAGCTCTGCCACCCCGGCGACAGGCACTCCGAGCAGCAGTCGACCGGCGACACGGAGCGCGGTCAGGAAGGCGGCAGCGGACAGCAGCGAAGCCGCAGCGACGCCGACGAGGAAGGGCAGACAGAAGAGCCTCGCAGCCATCTCCAAGGGCAGCGCTGCAGGGAGACATGCACGCAAGACCGCGAGCATCCCTCCGTCGCCGCTGCATCCGTCCCTGCCGCGGCCGCCGTCGTGGCAAGCGCATCTCGTGTGCGAAGAGAGGTCGCCCCGGCGGAGGCGGACCAGCGGGGACGAGCGCGACCCTGGAGACAGCGTCGACTCGACAGAGGACGAGGACGAGGGCGATGATGACCACGAAGAAGTGCTTATCGACGCCCGCGGCGGGGGGCTGCACGCGAGCCAGTCGATCACCGGCGTAAACAACACCAACAAAGCTGTGTTTGAACAGACCAGCAGCAGCAACGAGAAGCAGAACATCTGCGTCTGTGTGAGGTGAGCGAGGGAAGCGGATTAATCAAGTCGAGTCTGGCCTCCGTTCTAAATGGCCGTCCTGGCAGGATCCGCCCATCTGCACCGGGTGCAGCTGAAGAGGAGGCCCCGATATGGGAGCTCGACCAACAGGCTGGGCGGATAGCCTTGTCGGAGAACCACCCCATCATGGAGAAGCGCAAGAACGTGTCGGAAGATGCCTACGACTTCAGCTTCGACGCCCTCCTCCTGCCGCCACATCCCACTTCGACTATGTATGATAGCCGCATCAGTCAGGTAGTCCTCGCCGCATTGGAAGGCTACAACGGCACCATCTTCAGCTATGGCCAAACAGGATCAGGGAAAACCCATACAATGACCGGATCAGACGAAGAGCCAGGCATCCTTCCTCTGGCGATATCGGATATATTCCAGCGTATCTCCATGGACACTGAGAGGGAATACCTTCTCCGAGTGTCCTACCTGGAGATATACAACGAAACGCTCAAAGATCTGCTCGCTCCCGTCAAGCCAAAAAATGTGGAGTTGAGACTGACCGAAGACAATCGCGGTCGAATAGTAGTCAACAACATCAAAGAGGAGATCGTCAACAGCCCCCAAGACGTTCTTCGCGTCTTGACCAAAGGGGAAGACAACAGGTCCGTCAACTGCACAGACTGGAATCAGAGAAGCTCAAGATCTCATTGCGTCTTTTCGATGGTAAGCTTGCATATGGGAGCAAAGAGATGCGTGTCCTGAGACTAGATTGCCCATGTTCTAGATCATTGAATCACGGCCACGCGCGTCCAGCGTCGATGATGATGTCTTCACAGCATCTCGAACCGAAGCAGGAGATATCAACCTCAAGAAGAATCCTGTCAAAGTCGAGGTCCGGATATCCCAGCTCAATCTGATCGACCTTGCTGGTTCCGAACGTGCAACATCACAGGAAGAGCGACGTAAGGAGGGGGCGTTTATCAATAAATCGCTACTCTCCCTTAGTAATGTCATCCACAAGCTTGCCGACGATAAGACAAATGGTGCGCACATACCATATCGTGATAGCAAGCTGACGAGGTAATTATTCGGGATGCATATACCATCAGCTTATCTATACCTGATTGACTTTGCTTGACAATAGGCTGCTACAAACTTCTTTATCCGGCAATGCTCGTATAGCCATTGTGTGTACCATTTCTCCTGAAGCTCGACATGGAACGGAATCGGTCAGCACCCTCAAATTCGCTCAGCGTGCCTCGAAAGTGATCACAAAGGCCGAGTGTGGTGTTGTGACCGATGGCTCAGGAGCACTCCTAGCTAACCTACAAGAGACCATTGCTAATTTGCAAGCGCAACTGGCGAAGAGCGAGGCGCAAGGTTCAGCCGCTATAGATGAAAGCGCTCTGGAAAGCGAGAAACAGGCTCGACAGAAAGCTGAGGAAGAAGCTAGAGAGCAGAGAATGAAGATCATTCAATTGACTGATCAGATCAGTCATTTACGGAGACAGATCTTGACGGGTACAGCAGATGTGCCGGAGCACGCATCGCAAGTGCTACAAACACCGTCTTCTACTACCAATCGCTACGGAGAGCTAGGCACCGGCGCCAGGCCTACTGGACAGAGGGGCACTCATCGAAGACTGAGCGAGCTAGCGTTTGGTTTAGCTTCGCCTGCCCGCCTAGCAAGCCTACCTGCCTCTTCAAGCATGCGCAGTATCTCCACTGCACTGGAAACCATTCATAGCCCTAGCTTGCCGTCCGACGACGAGAGAATTGGCCAGCTAGAAGCCCAGCTATCGACCGCTAAAACAGCCGAGCAGAAGCTTAGCGAGGAGATGAAAAAGGTTAAGACCAGTAATGAAGCACTTGTGTCAGAACTAGCATTAGCAATGAGTAAACTACAGTAAGCCTTCCGTAGGTAGGCCGGTTGCCAGTACTAACCATGTTCTTGAACAGCGACATCCAGCAAAAGATGGCAAGTCTTGACGTACAGAATGACGACAAGACGAAGGCCATCGCTATGCTACGTGAAGAGGTGAACGCGATGCACGAAGGCGAGGCACGCACTAAAATAGAGCATCAAACCGAACTGTCTGCTGTGCAGATGGAAGTCCAAGAACTACAGAAGAGTCTTCAAAAGCGAGATGAACTAATTCAAGTATTGCAGGAGAGCAAGCTTGCCTCGACTCTGGAAACGTCGGAAGCGTTGAAGACACTGCAGGCAGACTTGACTAGAACACGCGAGAGCTTGCACTGCAGCGAAACCGAAACCAAAAGCTTGCAGGAAACTTTACGGAATTATGAAACTCGAGAGGCAGAGAACAAGGCAGAAATTGCTAATTTGATCCAAAAGGCGCGTTTGGCCGAGATTTCAGCGGCAGAAAGGGATTCCAGCGTAGAAGCCATGCTAAAGACAACGGCAAACCTCGAAAGTGCACTCAAGCAAAACGAGCAAGAAAGCGCATTGAACGTGGACAGGCTCGTCGCCGAGAGAACAGTGCTAGAAAAGCAGATGGAGGAAATGAATCGTGATCATGCACTTAGCACTACGCAGCTGAGCACAGAATTCCAGGAAAAGATAGTGGCTCTTCAAAACTCGCTGCATGTAGCGCAGGGTGCTATCGATGAGCAGAAAGCGATGCTCGCGGCGCACGAACAGACTATAGCGACCTTGCGAGCTGACTTGGAGAAGAAGGAACAAGCTCGCATTAGACTTGCTCAGCTCAAGGCTGCAAACACTCCTCCAGACTTTAATGCGCTTCAAGCTAAAATGCAAGCCGTCTCCGGTCGCTCTGCTTTGAGAAGCCTCAATAGCAGTCTGGGCTCATCTACTGGCAGCCAGATTGGCAGCGCAGCTGAGCAGAACGAGCCTCCTATTCTGCTCGCCTTGAAGGAAGAACTACACACCTCAAAATCAAAACTAGCCAATGCGAATGAGACGAATCTGGTGAAAGATCAGCGTATCCAGCAACTCGAGCAGCGTGTCTTGGATCTCGAGTCGAGCATTGCAGCCTTCCGATGCGTAGGTTGATATCACGTTTCATTACCGTACACTGGGCCTGGATATACAGAGCTACCGGCTTACTCCTTCTTCCACAGCAAATCGACAAGAATCAGGCTCTACTGGATGAACTCGATGGCAACAATGCATTGGTTCAAAAACTCCAAAACATGTCAGTCTGTAGCCAGACGCCCGAGCGCAAAGCTTGTGACCCATCTCGCAAAGCCGCGCAGCCTCTCGGTGTCGTTAGTCCCCATCGTAACAGCGCATCTTCGCATAATTCGCACAGGATGGCTGGGCAAACAACACCTAGCAAGAAAGATAGTCACGGCTACACCCTGCACGCTAAGCCACCCCCTCTTCCCCTACCTCCCGGAACACCGGAGTGGCGCAAACAGCGCCGCGAGACCCGCGAGCACGAAATGAATCTCCTCAGAAGCGGTGGTATTGCATCCAGAACACGGTGAGTCTACCAGAGTCCTTGTTCCGCATTCTCAATCGTCGCTTAGGGCTGTACCTGTGGCAGAACATACCTGCAATCCCCAAAGCTCGAAAATTCCGGCATTGAGTGGAGCCCCCGTGTTCAACCCATCAGCAAAAGCTACGTAAGCCATCATACACGCTCGCAGAAGAGCAGTTCGGCTTCAGTACGCTCGCAGACGAGCGATCTTTGACCGGTAGGCTGGCAGGCTGTAGCTGCGCAGCGCAGCGCCTTTCAGCAGTATCCCAAGCGTCGAGCATGAATTCCTATCATCTTTCAGTCTTCCTGTAGCATAGCGGCCCCCCGAAATTAGTCTTTCTTCGCATTCCGGTCTACACTCCTGATTTACCTTGTCCAGCAATGCACGCGTGTCATGGCAGGAAATAAAATATACAGTTACTGCCGGGTCTCTGCAAGCATGCGTGCGTATCTATCGAATGAAGGGTCCTCGCAAGTATAAGCTTGAGGCAGAGACGTACTGGCCCTCCAACAGGGAAGAGTTGAATACTAACATAACACCATGATGCGATATGCTGCTTCTAGGGCCTACAGAGGATTTGGTTCGGCATCAGAATCAGACATATCAGCCGCTCGTAGTACAGTAGAACAGAAGACAGCAAATGCTGCGTGCTAGTGAAGGGTATATTGGCTAGTACAACTAGCACGACATTTTAGTCTGCTCCACAATACAGCCTGTGACTTAACTCATTTCAGTCTCCCCCTCATCCGCTTCGTCGTCAGCTGGCGCTTTCCACCAGTCGAGCAAGCCTAATCCCTCTTCTTGTATCGAGCACTAGACAGTTGACCGTAAGCACGCAATTGAGGAGCCTGTACAGGGCAGAAATGCTTTACCTCTAATTTGTACGGAGGTGGGCCTGCTGGCGGGGCTGGAGCATCTGCTACGGCTTGCGCGGATGCAGCTTTCGGTGCCATCTTTGGTGCGGTATCGTCGAATGCTTCGGCTATCACTCTCGCACGAACCCTATAGGATCCAAGGTCAAACACGCTGGTCAGCCTCGAAATCTTGAGCGCCAAGCTAGCTGCAGAACGTAGTGTGTAATTTACGTTTCGCCTGCAATGATGTAGAAGCGCTCATCTTCTGGAGTCTGCTCTATGTTCGCTCCAGTGTCGTCCTCGTCTGTCGGAGGTACCCAGTAGAATTCGCTGCGCGCAGCGTCACTGGGATCGCCGAGTATATTGCAGTCAGCGTCAGCAGCGACAGTGCACCTGTAGATGATAGGAGCACCGACAATGCACAATGTGCTGGCAGTCTCCAGCTCGGAATCCAGCAGTCGTCGAAAAATCCAAGGGAGACTGTGGCACTCGTGCTTAGTACTGTAGACTTTATGAGCATGTGATAGCTTACTCTTGATGCCCTCACGTGAGGATCTAGTAACTTTGGCCAGAATTACCTCGTCAATGAACGGCTTGAATACGACCAGGCGAAAGATTACTAGATGAAGATGCAGTAAGTCTCGGAATTGATCAGCATGAAGAGCTAAAGGATCTTGGAAGGCTCACTTTTATGGTAGATACAGCCATCACCATGGAGAATGATACCCTCGCTCGAACGCTCAATGTCGAACAAGGCTACGCATAGCCCGAGCCCTGGAAGAACCTGCAGAGCAACGTGTCGTTCTGTAAACTATCGAATCGATGTGGAGCATATTCAAGCCAGACGCGAGCGAACCTAGAACCTACTTTATTCGTGTACTTGCGATTAATCTCATCCTTCAGGGCAGTCTCTCTGTCTTTCCCGAATATAGCTGGCACTATTTTGACGGTGTCCTGAGAATAGTAGCAGTTTCACGATAACGGCAGATATGTACGTATGAGCATGTGCAAGTGCATGCATGCATGCAGAATATTCGGAGCGTAAGTAGCAGGCTCTCTTTTTCTCTCTTTAGCCCATCGACAAAACTTCACCGCGCACCTTGAGCCGGCTGAGGACATACATTGCGCACAGCTGCAGTAGACGCGTACAATCTGGCAGTGCTACCGCTGTCTTGGTTGCTGCTGTTCCGCCATGAGCTTTCTGTATGAACCAGTTGCGGATGTAGGAGAAAAGAAAGGCCCGATCACGCTCTCTCTACAGGACACCTAACTGAGATCAACAGTTGTATTCACGAGCAGAAGAACGACATGCATGCGCAATTGCTCATTGGCTTTCACAAGCGTAAATCTGGCGTTAGTTAACGCTCGGCTATGATCCACCAGCTGGAAGAACCCAATAGAGACACACCACATCGTCGCATTCTACTTTTCTATAGGGAACGGCAAATGCACTGCGAAATCATGATGTAAAGACCCGTAAACATTGTGCCTATTACATACACCCGCCCAACAATGAATCATCCGTCCTTTTCGAGAAATTCTTCTAAGAAAGCGAGCATACATGCCCCTCCCTGCCGGCTTTGCGGCCTCTTCGCTTATGATGAAGTGACAGGCATGTAAACCGCGGTCTGGTCATATGCCTGTTTGGGAGTGAAATCGGCTAATGTGGCTTTTATTTGACTAGTCGGCCTGGTCGATACACACTATTGTAGTGGCAAATGGGCGGGATATCCCATTCCAGGCATCGAACAATGCCTCAAGGCAACCTTACCTTACTTTGTCAGCTTCTGGGCACCATTTAGGAATCACGCTCATTTGACCCAAGCTTCTGACGCATGCTTCACCCCTTTCAATATAGTCGATGATCCGATGTCCGAGTACTGGTGACTCGTGTACAGCTCAAGGATGGCGGTGTCTACTGCGGTACTGAAAGCCTATATCCCTGCTTGGTCTTAAGCTGGATACTGGAGGGTAAAAAGTTAGCGAGAACAGCACTGGGAGGCCTAAAGTGGTCTTCACGTTCCGGCCTGAGCTGAGTCCACTTGTTCGCAGAGTGATTTCTTAGATGAGCTAGGCGATAGGTCGCATGGTGAGTGGGCATCTCTACTAAGTCTGCGCACAGGTTAAACCTTGTAGGTGTCTAGCACCGCAGCAGAAGAAAGGTGCCAGCTTGAGAGAAGCTGATACACATTCTGTGAATGGATTTCCTTGCTTTCTGCCATTCCTTGTCGATCCCGGTCATCGAAAATCACGGCTTAGATCTTAGATATGTACGCAGGAAGATGTACCGCTGTCACGGTGCTGTTGATGCCGACAACAAACCCGTGGAAGTGTTCCGGCTCTTCGCTGCCTCAGGACATGCCATGACATGCACTAGTGTCCGGTCCACCGGGAGACTAACCAGAACCCCAGATCGAACAGGAGAGCACGTACTGGAAGAGTCACGGAACCAATCCTGCTTCTTAGTGTCCAAGATTCGGTTTGCGCTTTGGAATAATAACCTTGAGGGTAACCCTGCCGGCCCTTGGCGATGATCGACCTGTCAGACTGCATGAGCTGAATAACCGTGAGACTGGATATTTTGGGATTGGTGCAAGGCGGCCGCTGAGGTCTCGGAAAGTAGCGCCAAGCGCATTGGTCGTACGGTTATGATGCAGGATGCCGATGCTGCCCTAAAGCCTCGGTTCTGACTAGATCGCGCAAAGCGCAGATAGCACTGATACCGCTCAGGTTGTCGAGATTTTCAGAAGGACTCGCTCAAAAAGGGCAGACGTGAATAGGTCACTTCTCTTACATTCCTTCTTACATACCATTCTCTCGCATTTCGGCGCCCTTTACAGACCAATTCCCATCTATATCTAATAACTTCCTGACATGGTTCATACCGGTACCGCCACCAGCTTCGGCCTTCTCGCCAGCCTTTTGACAGCCTCGGTGCAGGCGGGAGTAGTTCCTGTCACCAAGCGAGCACTTCAACCCTACAGTGCCAACGTAACTGTCCACGATTCCTGTAATGGCAACGAAACGCAGAGCGCCATGCTCAATCAGGGTATTGCAGATGCCCTGCAGCTGGCTAGCTTTTCAAAGCAATGTGAGGCCTCGACCCCCACAACCGCACGTTTGCAGCAATCATTGATATCTTGGTATGACTGCCATCAGATGTCTTGGCAAATGGAGCAGAAGATCCGCTTTACGTAAAGTGGTTCGGCACTGGCGACTATATCTCGGTCATTGGAGCGTACGACGGCATGCTGGCCTCTAACAAACGCAATGTTACAATCAGATGCGATAATCCGGATGGAAAGTGAGTAATTTGCACCGCTTTCGCATATGCATCAACTCATGTTCCACTTGTAGCTGCGCACAGGAGGGTTGGGCTGGGCACTGGCGGGGTGAAAACGCGACCACAGAAACCGTCATCTGTCCTCTATCATTCGAGATTCGTCAACCCTTAAGCCAAGTCTGCCAGAACAGTCAGTAATCAGTATCATATCACATCAAGTGGACATAAATTGACCTCGTTCTTTTGCGCTTCTTTTCCGGCAGATCATACCGTTGCCGGCTCTCCCCTCAACCAGATGTTTGGTGGTAAGTCAGGATAATCGTTTATCTCAATGCTGCCACCTGAACCGGAGTTTTGTCGCTACAGTCGATCTTCTTCATAGATTATGGCACGTCCCGTCCATATCGGACGAGAGCGTGGATCATTACGCAGACAGCTACACTGATTGCACAGAGCTTGCTCATCACAATGCCACTTGGGCTCCTTTCAACACCCACACTCTTCAATACTTTGCTCTCGAGGCGTATGCAAACGAAGTCGCTGCACCGGGCGAAGGCTGCACGGGCGAACCTGCTCCAGCAGAGGATGACCACTCCAGCGGTTCTGTAACCGCCAGCGCTCCGACTGCATGTCATACACACTCGGATGGTACCGAACACTGCGAGTGAAGCTAGACTCTCAGCACAGCCCGGCTATCAGTCAGCAAGGCTACGCGAAGCCTGAGTAGAAACGGTCAAGAAGTAGCCGCCCCGGCTCCCGGTAGACCGGAAATGGACGCAGGTATATATATGCTTTGCGCCATAATAGAATTCTTCTGTGTAGAGAGACAGCCAGTAAATGTCACCCGGAATATTGATAAGTAACGATATTGGAAGCCTCTAAGCATTGCACCATCTGTTCACCCTCCGGTGTTCTGAAGTCCGAAAAACCCGATTTTATCCACGGGTTGGGAAAAGCGGATCCATCTAGACTACATGATTGTACACTGCCCTTCATCGCTCTCACGATCTGCTTGATCAACCCAACCAAGCTGTGCAGCAAAGACCATAAGCGAGTATCGGACGCATCAAGGGATAGCCAGCCACTTACATCCCGCGAGCCTGCACCTGCTAGATTGACGATGAGCACACCGGAATTGTGGGGATCGAGGTGCGCGGAAAGGTGGTACCTGTACAGAGCCTTTCAATTCCAGAATCCTGAATGCCAACAAGGGAGGTCTCTTACTTACTTTATCATCAGCTTTTCGATAGCTGGCTTTATCTTAGCAATGCCTTGATTGGAGTGTATGCCTTTGCCTGTGATGATACGAAGTTCCGCCAATCCTTGGGATTGCGCGTCCTATAAGAAATTGTCGGATGAATACCATTTCCCGACTACATAGCAGTAAGCCTTTGCGCCACTTACCTGGACCGCTCTTTCAGTTCGCTCTATAGCCTCCTGCACATACAGTCCATGCAGATCTATCGTACCATTGGGCTGTCTGCGGTTGTTTTGGGCAAATATCCAGTCTGCTGCCTGATCGTTGAGCTCCTCCTTCCTTCTCTGATGGGCTTTACCCTCGTTTGACAGGTCCTTGGCGCGGGCACCATCTCCGGATTGGTATGCGTCCGAAGCAGCATCAAAGGCCTGGCCCATCAGGTCGTCTTCGCGCAGTGCCTCACTACGAAGCTGAACGTAGTGCGGGTCTGATGCATATTGGCTGTCCGAATTCTGCATGGCAAGTTCGTCAGTCACTAGACAAGTCTTAAGGGATTAACGCCAGACGATGACCTCACAGTATGTTGAGGAGGCTTGTACTGAGGAACTCCTTGATGTTGGGGGTGTGACTGCTGTATAGCACCGTTGTACTGACCAGCATAACCCGAACTGGATGGATCACCATACTGCGGAGAGGTATAGCCTTGTTGCTGAGCACCACCGTAGAATGCAGCGGCGGCGCCAGCATGAGTGTGTTGCTGATGTGTTTGTGCTGGTTGGTGATACTGCTGTGGTGGCAGCGGTTGCTGCTGACTAGTGTGATATGGCTGCTGCTGCTGCTGGTATGCACCGTGAGACTGTTGTTGCTCTATGTTATGTAGATGACATTCAGTCGGTTATCTGATGCAAGGACCGACCGTAAGGTGAGGGAAACAGACTTAACTTACGGGGGTAAGTAGATTGTTGATGCGATTGTTGCTGTTGCTGTTGTTGCTGCTGTTGCTGTTGCTTCTTCTTCTTCCGCTCCCTGAGCCACTTTTTAACTTGCGGGAACAGGAATCTCTTCGCCCTGTGGATTACTGGTCAGCCTGTATGTTCGATATACATGCACGGTGTCCAAACTGCATAAAATACGAAGTTCGATGCATGGATGGATGGATATCTATAAAGGCTCACAGCGAGATCAGCTGCCCGACGGGAATACCGCTGCTGCTCATCGGCGGGAGAGTCGACGCGTCAGCTAGGGAGCAGGGGATCACACTGGTCCAACAGTCAGCGGAGGATGGGTGGACGTGTGGACCTGGGGTGTGCACCGCGGGACAGCCGAAAGCTGTCGGAGGGTATTTATTTCGATCATCCCATCGGCCTGCATTGGCAATGCAGTTGCACGAAGAAAGACGTGCAAAAGTAGAGTTTACAGACTGGGGCCCCCGTGTATGGAGCACTGCGTCACTGCCCCTGCTCATCTGCAGCTTCCTCATGCTGGCCACCCGACTGCTCGGCCTCGTTACGCACAGCTTCTCTGACTATCTCTGCGAAAGTCGCGGACCCCGGCGAAGAGGGCGCAAATCCGTCGGCGTCTTCCAACAGGTCCCAAGCATCTTCAGCATCTTCATGGTGTCGCTTCACTCCAACTTCAACCGTCTCGCCGTCCTGCTCGTCCAGGGCGACGACTCTCCATTGCGGAGGAATTACCATTTCATAGTCGCCATCGACTGACAGGCAATACAGCGGTCAGCCACGTAAATCAGACGACGAACTCATCACGAAACCCACTGTCTTTACGCTGAGCTTTGATGATGGCAATGTCAGCAAGTGCCAAGTGGGCCGGTCCCGTCGGTACTTTGTCGCCTAGAGAGGGTGGAGGCGATGCTGATGAAGGTGACGTTGGGCCTCCGCCCTCCTGGTCCTTCAGAATATCCATCGCCTCAGCAACATCTTCGTTCGCTTCGAGCCCTATCTGGCAGCGTCTCTCGCGCTTCGATGTGCTTACTGTGGCTGTAGCCGATGCGCCACGAGGCAGGTTGGAGGCCGCCCCATCCACGCGACCGGACTGAATTTCCTTTGCGTGGACTGGTCGTACTACAGTGTTTCTGAGAGGCTCCTGCTTCTGCTTCCGACAAGCCATATACTGCTTACTGCTGACGGCAATGGCGCGCCATCGTCGAAGGGCTTCCACTTGGACAGAGGCTGCGCATGCTGTGCTGAAAGTGGCATCGCGACAGGTGTGCACGGAAAAGATACACTGGATTAGCGTCCGGTCAACCAGTTAGTGCTCGCACTTGAGTCTGCACAGCAACAGCAGTTTGTCTGCCGCGTCTTTCACGTCTGTTATCAACGCCACTCCCATGATAAGCCAGTATAAGTCGGCTTAGGCGGAGGCATGCGCGTCGGGCAGTCAATTGCCTTTGTCGCCATGGATCGGGCATACGTCACAAAGCGGCTACCATCCGTTAATACGCTCGCCGCGAGTGGTTGCTAATCGCTGTTCATGATGACAGCTTGAGCGCGCATGACCTCCGCACCACTAATTCATCAGTTCCGGCGGGTATCGGCATCACGTGACCGGCGCCAAGTCGGCGTTTTGCTGCAAGTGCAAGTAAGTCGAAAGGAGTGAGTAAAGGGATATCCTGTGTTCTTCTGTACGGTACATCATTTCCATCAACGCTCTGGGAGCATGCTCATAAACCAGAATACGAGTTACCAGGCTAGTTCTCAACGATGTGATTTCGCAGGTAAAGCACAGCAAAGGATACTTTTAGCGCGAGGTATCCTTGCCCTATGTGCGTGAAGTCGGCGTCCGGACGATGCCCTTGTCGTGCAAGAAGTGTCTTAGAACTCAACCTGTAGTCGGCGAATGTTAACCCCTCTGTCCAGCCAGCGGCGCGCCTAAGAAAGAATAATCACGCATGGGCTGGACGGATGCCAAACTTGGGCAAATCTACAGACTGCCATTGCTCAAGCTGGCGGAATCGAAACTGCCCCGTGGGTGTGGAGTAGGAGATCAAGGATAAGATATTTCCGCTCCCTAGAGCTAAAGCGTCGGTCTTCAGCTTGCTCGCCAGGAGGTCCAGCACAAACAGTAAGGAAATCGCTGGGCAAGATGTCTTGCCTTTTGTCTATTACTGGCCGACCGCAGACTGTATCAATGGCGAGCCTGTCGGGGGCAGAGGTGCCCCCATCGGACTGGCCAGGCTTGAACAGACCCCGTGTTTCGGTGGAGCCGTCTCATTGTATACGTTTGCTGCATTAAGCTAACAAGAATTGCGCAAGAGTTACGATGCCGCGAAGTCCTGACGGTACTCCAACGACATATGCTGAATCTTCAAGTGACAGATGCTGCATTTCGGCAACACCGCTCAATTTTCCCTTGTATAGTGAGGCGTCAATTGTCCGAAGATGCGTAGCGTGGCCAGCCCCTCACCTCATCTCGATATGTGTAAGGAGAAATCCGAGGTTACACACGCGCATCCACATCGTAACGCTAAGGGTTTCGCCGCAGAGCATTGTTGGCGATCTATCAAAGAATGCCTGCCTGCTCCACGCCGCAATGCATTGCAGAAATTCGAATCGGAGATGAGTGCTGCTTGATATCTTAAGGGTTCCCTCGGCAACCAAGATTCTATTTCAAACAGGTGCCCGGTGCCGGTCGTACAGGGTACAGCGCCCTGTAATGTATCAGCAAGGACGATAAAGTCAACACGTTGGATGCAGGAGTCTCTGGGAGGGTCTGACTATCCAGCAGGAACACCGCCCGCCTGCCCATTGGCAGCGTCAGCGTCAACGCCGTTCTTCAAGAAAAGTCAGCCGCGCTGAAAAGTCAAGCGACGTGTTAAGTCTGTCCACTTAGACGATGTTTTGCCGTGTTGTAGTCTGTTCTGCCTGCGAGACGAAGCTGCATGTCTGTCTCTGCTTGGGTGATGTCTCCGTCCGTTACAAGCCTGCTGCAATTGCCTCTGAACTGACTCTTGCTCGGTACTGCATACTCGCGGCGAGAGAGACGACGAGACGCGGCGAGCTGGTCTCGCGCACCTACGGCGTCCATCCATATTCTCCAAGCGGAACTTTGCTGAGAGATCCGCACCATAAGCAGGCCGGCAGCATCGTTAGCAACGCGTTAAGGCTCGCAAGCAACGGCCAAGACGGCAGCACGCCAGCGTGAGCACTCCATCTTGGACACCAGCCACAGCGTGTGCGCTCCCTATTCGCGGCCTTCCGACACTGGTTCATGGCCACCAGCGGCCAGTTGGCACAGTATCAGAAGCGTCACCACGACAGCGGCAGCAACAGCGTTAAGGAATCCGAGACCGAGGTTCTCCACCAGCCCCAACGCAACCTGCACACATCTCTCTGTCGGCCTCTGTCTCCCTGCTCGCACACGTCCCTCCGCCATCGTATCGTCAAGCGCATCCGGTGCAGTCCTTCGCGCCAGCAAGACTTGCAGGAGCACCCGTGGGTTCCAGGCCATACACCGGTCCCAGCTGTGGAGAAGACGTCAGCAGTATCTCCAAGCCAACATACCGGTAGCTCTGCTGCTCGCTCCCACTGCTCTGCAAAGGTGCGGCTACCGTGCACGTGCCACAGCAGGCGGCAACGAAGCAGGCGCAGGAAGACAGCCCACGATAGCTAACCACCATGCTTCTGCCGCAGCACCTTCCACGATACCAAGAAAGCGCCGCACTTACCAATCTGGAGACAACTGTTAACCTCCCAGGTCGGCCAGCTCTCTCGCTGGAGACCGCTGGACTGATGGCCTCCGGGGATGTCGCTGCGTCAGCGGCAGCTTTCCCTCGGAGTGCTTCACCTCGCAAGGCTACCACTCGACCACCACCTCTCCTCCTGCCGTCTTCTGCTTCCGCCTTATCCTCGCCGTCGTCTCTTTCGCTAGCTTCCCCTGTTAGCCCGTCATTCACTTCTTCACGCAAGGCGAGAAATGCAAAGCAGCTGTCACTTGCAGTGCCTTCCATCACCACGAACTCCAACAGTTCCCCACTGAGTCTCACAGCCTCCCGGTTTCGCGTATCCGCTTCGCAACGCTCTTGCGGCGGCCCACCATCAGTTCCTCTCTCTCCCAATGCAAGCGGGGACTGCGATGCAGCCGATCTGAGCGAGACGCGTTCCTGCCCACCTACGCCCAGAGTGGCATTGGACACTGACAATGCCGAAGATGTGATCTTGGAAGCTTCCAACCGAGGCGAGCTCAAGGTAAATATCACCATCGATGTATGCTGCATTTTGGCATATAAGCTGATCGCAGGATTAACCAGTCATCATTGCGGGGGGACATCTCTATGCGCAGGAGGACGTCTCTTCCTCGTCTGAAGATCCTGCCCTCCAAGATTGGAGCCGGTCGAGATAACCCAACACCTTCTACGCCACTCTTTGCTCGCCCAAAAAACAGCGTTCCCGCGCTCATGGTGGAATCGCTGGTTGCGCGAAACAAAGAAGCGGGTGCTCCTCTCGTGGAATCAGGTGAAGCGGAGGAAGACTTTCCATACCAGCTCGGACCCAAAGAAATCCTTCCCGGCCTTTTTCTTGGCTCAGAACAGAATGCAAAGGATCCTGCTATTCTGACACGACTCGGCATCACCCATGTAATATGCTGCGCAAAAGAAGTATCCTGTCCATGGCTGAATGATGTAGGACCTCTTGACGTCTCGCAAACGATCGCTATGAACGATGCAGGCGCTGATGGCCAAGATCGCGCTCCGACGCCTCTGGATAGCGATGGTCGTGTCAACAGTATGGACGTACCAGCTTCGCTCGCCCTACCCTCGAGATCGCTTCAATCCGTTTCTGCGTCATCTGGGCACGAAGTGTTTTACTCGTCTTCACCTTCAAGGCCGGTTTTCCTGCGGCCTGCAGTAAGCACACCGAACCTCAAAGAGAAGAGCCGCGGAAGCACCTATTTCACATTGCGGCAAGAGGGTTCCCCTTTGGAGCTATCTAATTCGACTCTACAAACGACTTTCCCGCGGGTTGCGCCGGGTCACTCAGGCTATCTGCATCGGCAGGTGCCCGCAGATCATTCGACTGGACGGCCTGCACTGTTATATACCAAGCTACCATGGGGGCACGATGAAGAGGATGTCGCAAAACACTTTGAAACATATCAGATTTGCGAGCTGATAGATAAAGCTCGACAAGATGGTGGACAGTGCCTTGTACATTGTCAGCTAGGTGTCTCCAGATCGGCGACGCTGATGATTGGGTATTGCATGCGCCAAGCATTCAGTAAGCAGGATGCAGGCCTGCTTGAAAACGTCAAGAGCATGCACGATAGCTACACCTTCGTTCGAGCCAAGTCTCGATGGGTTGCCCCGAACATCGGATTGCTCGTGAGTGGCATCCTTGAAGAAGTCCTTGAGGTTGAAGCTAACCCGGCACTCATAAATGCACAGGCTCAGCTAGTTCAGTATGAACGAGCTCTAGCTGCGGAAAACGTTCCTGATCAGTCAATACCTTACAGTAACTCTGCATATTATGACAGTCAGCTTTCGCTGTCGTATCAACAAGGCTCCCGAACGCCCGACAATCTGAGTACATTCTCAGCTTCCGATTCTGATGTGGACAGTCGCCTCACTACACCGGATACCGTTTCAGATGTAGTCGGAGCTGCTTCGACACCCGAAGATAACGCACAAAAAGCGGGAACTCCACGGCTGAACAAAGCGAAGGGAATGCCTGTTGAAGGGGATGCGTGCCGCCTATCGCCGATGACTGCTGCTCTTCGTCTGGCTCGACCAACGGAGCAGTACACACGTCAAGTCCTCGAGAGAGCTGCGTTCGGTTCGATTGAACGCAAGCGAGAGCACCGCAAAACATTCAGTGCCGACTTTTCAAAGTTTCCCCTAGCTTTTACACAACATCACGATGGTCCATAGGCACGGAGAAAGCCTCCGCTCTATGTGTACTAGGCCGTCAACATCCTCTTTAATCTACTGAAAGCCATCAAGCAAGTCTTCATCATGGCTTGACCCGAAGGAGGTGATTGCTTCTAGCATCCTTGATTGAGTGGTATTTTTTGCAGCCTTGAAAACGGCTATCCCTTTGGGATTCCACGATTTGAATAATATGTCCCGAAGTATGCCCAATTCGAAATCTTAGTTCCTGTTCATCGTTGTAGCATACCAGCAGTGCGATTCTGCAGAATACCTCGCCGGGCGAGTCGATTCTGCTCATGCAACCGTTTAACTCGGAAGTTTCATCGATGCAGCGAAAGCTTCTCGCAGGTCTGCAATGGTCATCCTGTACATCCATAACATCAAACAGAAATGTCAAAGCTGGCCGCATAAGCGTGAGAGTCCACTTACAAGCTCGCAAGGTCTGACATGGACTCAACTTCCCGGGCTATAGGTTTCTGCCTCTGCTCTGGTACAGGCTGGCACGCTCTTGCCAAACCACAGTTCTCTAGCACTGCTGCATCCCCTCCTTCAAGTGGCACTTCAGTGACCTCCTCGTACCGAATTTGCAGGGCATACCATTGAAGGGCCTGTAGTAGCGCAGGCGTTATGTTGGTATCACATACTGCATGCTCTTATGAGATGACGCTCACTTTTATCCGTCGGATGAACTCATCGACGTCGTCTTTCAGGCCTTGAAAGACCATAACACCGGGATACCTGTACACTATAGCATTTCAGTGTATTTTGAACGTGATGACCAAGTTGCTCCTCTACACACCCCAGCTTCGCAATTGCCCAGACTTTCAGCTCGACTGACCAATGTTGGATATCCTTGCGTTTTGATGTTGCCAGTAAATGGTGGCTCCATAGTAGGGCACTTTTCAGGTGTAACTGCTGCGATTGCCTGGCTTCGTCTAGCGAGGCCGCGATTGTGCTCGCCTCTTTCTTCATAGCGATGGTCTCGTCGTCTTCGTCCAATGACTGTTGTGCCTCCTGTAAAGCCGAGTACACGTAAAGCATCGGCAATTCTGGTCATCGGTGAGACGATTAGTAAGACAGGGCTTGAAGTTTCAAAAAAAACCAAAGCGACATACCCTCTTCTGCGGCCAACTGTGCAATACTGATCAGACGATGTGAGAGATTTACTTGCTTTGTCCGATAATCAGATGCTATAGAAAATGCTGGAAAATCATTCCTGCTAGCCACAGTGACGCATAACTTCGCTTGAGGCAGATTGACGGAAAATGCCAGCGGAAAGCTGCTGGATGTGCCATGATCCTCATTCTGGGATAATCATCGCAGACGGAACTCATTTCAGCCTGAACAAATGTCGTAAGCCTAGTCAGTCGGCCCGAACTTACGCCGCCGAACGCTATACTTTCCCAAAAAGCTACGGTATTCTCAGGTGTATCGGGGTCATATGAAAACTCGGTTTCCAGCAGCATGGCCCTCAGTGCGGCAAAGTCTTCCATCGTAGAGCATGGCATTCTTAACGAGAGATACTGACGGAGGGATATTATATGTACAGTTGGTAATTGGTGAGGTCGCAAGTGCAAACCGGGAGAAACGGCGGTAGAAATGAACATATCGCTATCAATGCTACGTGGAGATGCGAAGTACACGTATTATCGGATAGGCTACAAATTGTATTGTAGCTTCTACACAGATACTAGCCGCTAGATGATAAGGTCGTTGCAGAGCCGTGGCTTGCTCGCGAAGGCAGTAGTAACGTATCACATCCGCCACTGGACCGACAGCGCTGAACCCTTTCCCAACCGTGCGACTAGATTTCCGCTCAATCGCTATAACTTGCGTAAGACCATATGATTGGGTTCATCTCGACATGATCTTGTCAGAGTGCCATTAACTGCGCTATCAGCTTCTGTCACTATCGCGAGTTGGGTCTCGTAGGCTTTTGATTTCAAGCCCCACCAAGTCAAGGGGCACATGATGCGTTTATAGCCGTCAACTATATTGCATGTTACCCCACTTCACGTCTCTTCGGACGCTTTGACGATAATCACGAAATTGTTGTGTTTAAGTCCTTTGCGTATCTCCTTGCGCGGCCATACCTTATCGTCCGCTTCTCCTTTCTTCAGCAGCCAATGCGTCAAAAGAGACGAGTTGTACTGCTCAACGGTTTCCCAGCTGAGAGATTGGAAGATTCCCTTAAGTCTAGCCTCATCAATGTAGCGAGAACTGCGTTGCGAAACAGCATCAACGCTCTAAGACGGATCTGACACACACATCAAGCGGTAGACTACTCACTTCGTCACGCAGGCGCTCGGGAGGACGACGTAAAGGTATCCCTCAGAGTGCAGGAACTGGTGCGCTCTTCGCAACATCCGCACGCGGTCCTCTATAGATCCGACAAAATTGAGGACGAGCGATAGGGAGACCACATCGAAGGGGATCTCAGTAATTGGATACTCGAGGAAATCTGCTTTGATGACATGGTCTGCTTGTGGATTCAAATCGATGTACGTTGGCTCTATAGACTTGTACTTCTTGTAGGATGTCCCAGCAATGGCTCCGACGTCGAGCACGCGCGTTGGTCTTCGGCCGTGGCGCTTCTCAAGCTCGGTAATCAGCCACTTAGACGACTCGCCGTGCCGAGCACCCTTCAAGCTGGCCTGCTGGTACTCCTGCAGTCCACCTAGAGCATCCTGTTCTTGCTGCAGCCGGCTGCGCTCTTCGACGCTATCTGCGCGTGCGATGCGCTTTTCGAGAGCATGATAGAGAGCAATCTTCCGCGCATGCTCGGAAGCCGCTTTGTCGTAGCCGACCGTGCTGTCCTCCTTCTTCTTGTGCTTCTTTCCACCTCGTTTCCCTCTGCTCGTAAATTTGCGCCGGGCAGCGGCACGTGAAGAGACTGGTACAGCGCTCTTCTCCTCGGGAAGGAGGCTCGGCGCATCGTTACTCATTGCGCAATATCAAGCCGGGTAGTCTTGCGTCTGGTGTTGCAAGGCAAGATGGGAAACTGCCTTTCTCGCAGCTTTTTTGGAACTCCGATCACGTGTTGAAAATCCGGCTCTTCGAGTCACGTGCTCGGCGGCTATTCGTCGTGTAGACAGGAGTACAACCCAGATTCGAAGACATGTGCATGAGCGGAATGATTATCACTAGTAGAACATGCTACCTACACAACTGTCATCAAAGAGCAGCGTGTGGGGTGGAGCATTCGAAACCTTCGCCAGGCTAGTCCAGGAGGATCCAATGTGAAGCTACGTGTTACACCACCTGGACCGCTGTAAAGCACCATATCTCCTATCTGCTCACTGAAAGCGTACTGGAAGCGGACTGATCAGCCGTCGGATACGGAAGCTAGATAATCACTGATGGCGAAGCAGGAACTGGAATCGGTCACTGCCTGCGGGCGCAAGACCACAACACAGCTCTGGTTGAGGAGGGAGCCTCGTAACTGCATTCGTGTAATTAGCCAGCGCTGCGCGATTTTACGCCGAAAACGTGCGGTAGTTGCAGCTTCGTCAAGGCATCGCGTAATGTCCTGTTTAGGCCAAGAACAGCATTTTCCTTATGAACCGACTCCGCTGTTGTCGATCTTGCTTGAGACAAAGGCGAAGGTCTTGATACGTGGATGTGGGGGGCTCGCGGAAAGCAGAAGACGTCTCGCCAGCTACCGCATCCAGCGCCGGCTAGTCACTCGCTGTCACGATGTGAAGGTTCCGGGTTAGGTACGAGTCGGCCTTTGGCATGCTCATGTCACTCACGTCATACCAACCATTCGCAGAGGTGTGCTGGAGTCGCCTTCCTACAGAATCCTTGGTAGCAGCCCCCACAAGCAATCCGAGGGTGAGAACAATAAAGATGACCACGACAGAGTAGCTGAGTGTAGAATCGCGTTCTGGCGGAGTTCGGAAACAAGCTATTAAGATATTAATCCAGGAGGGTTGATTGTTGGGGCCTCACGGAAACATCTTGTCTGTATATCGCCTTCGTTGCCGGTAGCCGTGTCTGGATCAGCGTCGCCAGGACTGGCGTCCTTGCAGATAGAAAGCTTCTGATCCAGGCAGAACTGCCTGTGTGCATTGTCAGAGTGCGAAGTATCGTTATGCGATGGGGTAACAGTCGATCCCTCACTTTGTGCAGCTCAGACAGGGCTTTGCTGGATCTGCCGGCCTGTAGAGCGGCAGGATGGTGTAGTTTGAAAAGCAGATGCATTTGCAAAAGTAAAGCGAACTGGGCGTGTCTGGCGAGCCAGAGAAGGGCAGGGCTGCGCGTGCTGAGCTCTGTGAAAGTACGCGCGTATGAGTGTTATACTGATTGACTGCCGCTTGTAATCGGGTGTATCGCATTCACATACTGCAAGCAGGCAGAAGGCGACGAGAACGACGAGGCGACCCATCCCAGCTAGCATTTTCATCTCTGCTCAGGCTGCCCTTGGGCAATTCGTGTTGTGACAGGCACAAGCAGTCACAAGCAGTTGGAGCAGTCCTAAAGGAAGAGCGAGCCGTAGCATTCAAGCTGCATTTCAAGAGCGAACCAACTCGAATTAGCACGTTTTGGCAGCCTCTGCACGCTTCGATAGACACTCTACTGCCGAGCGACTGCAGTGCAAGAAACCATCGGGTGCTGCCTGAGTCCCGCATGCATTAATGCCGTCGTGCGTCGATTTGCCGGAATACCGACCACTCTATACACATTGCAGAAGATCACGCGTGGAAACTGACATTGACTTACTCCGTCCACTGTCACTATAGTGAATTCGAGGTTGGTTTCGGAGTACTCAACATGCTCATACCAGCACTTACGCTTCGACCCGCTTTTACAGGACGTCCTCGTCAATCAGCCTGTTGTCATTGACAATGGTTCCGGTTCTATCAAGGCCGGATTTGCTGGCCAGGACCACCCGAAATGCTTCTTTCCTTCATTGTGGGTGGCACATACAATGCTGGATCACCGCCATGGATGTCGCAGCGCCTCTAACGTCTAAATTGCTGTGGCAACAGTGTCGGGAGACCAAAACATCCTAGGGTGATGGCAGGCGCTATAGAAGGAGACTTGTTCATTGGTAAAAAAGCGCAAGAGCTGAGAGGCCTTCTAAAAGTGCGCTGCCGCTCTTTGACATCTGGACGCACTAAACTGACAGGTGCTACGCAGATCAAATATCCGATGGAGCATGGTATAGTGACGGATTGGGACGATATGGAACGGATATGGAACTTCGTCTACACTGAAGAGCTACGTACCTTGAGCGAAGAGGTGTGTATGCGAGATGGACGTCTGCCACGCTCTGCCGAGCACATAAACTGACCGAAAGCATTTTGTCCCCTTCGCAACGGTAGCATCCAGTATTGCTTACTGAAGCACCTTTAAATCCTGCGCACAATCGCGAACAAGCAGCGCAGATATTCTTCGAGACCTTCAATGTGCCAGCTCTCTTCACTAGTGTGCAGGCCGTTTTAAGTTTGTGCGCTAGCTCGTGCATTCAACAATCGAAGCCATAGCACACTAATCTCTTGCAATCTAGGTACGCTTCGGGTCGAACCACAGGTATCGTCCTCGACTCAGGAGATGGCGTGACGCATGCAGTACCAGTCTTCGAAGGTTTCAGCATGCCCCACGCCATTCGACGCATCGATATCGCAGGCAGGGATGTCACGGAGCACCTTCAGCTTCTGCTTCGAAAAGCAGGGTACCACTTGCACACGTCAGCAGAGAAGGAAGTGGTGAGACTTACTAAGGAGAAAGTCTGCTACGTGGCTCTTAATCCAGGAAAGGAGGAAAAGGACTCTGGATCCAGAGGCGAGGAGTTCAAACTCCCAGATGGCAACGCCATTCGAGTGAGCGATGCATTACTGTCTTAGGCCAAATTGGTGCGGACCATTGATGTACAAGCTGTTCACAGCTTGGTCCGGAAAGGTTCAGAGCGCCTGAGATCCTTTTCAATCCGGAGCTTATCGGTGCAGAGTATTCCGGGGTACACCAAGTGGTAGTCGACTCCATCAACAAAGCCGACCTCGATCTTCGCAAAAGCCTCTTCTCCAATATTATCCTCAGTGGCGGTACGACCCTGACGAAAGGTGAGGTACCAACCACACTGGCGCGGTCTACTATTGTCACCTCACATGCAACTTGCAGGATACGGCGACCGCCTGCTGAATGAGGTGAAGAAATTAGCACTCAAAGATATCAAAATCAAAATTTATGCACCACCAGAACGAAAGTATTCCACGTGGATAGGCGAGTCCCCCAACCATATGCTTCTATCATCTACCTGGCTTTGCTGATGAGATCGTCTTCCATCTGCTCTTGTAGGTGGTAGCATTTTATCCGGGCTCTCTACCTTCAAACGAATGTGGGTTTCAAGCGAGGAGTGGAACGAGGACCCTGATATTAGTAAGTCCGTTCAAGCTAAAGGCTTATGGAGGAAGCGGCCAAGCTGATGGCCCAAACAGTTCACAAGAAGACGTTCTGAAAGGTGACTACGAGACATGGTTCTCTAATCGGTTTCCCGATATGTAATAAATGCTGGGACGCCCAAAACCGTTCGTAATGGTGTGGCAGACCTCGCTATCAGTACTTGCCCGCTTCCACAGCGTTCTGGTTTTATAAAGCACAGCACAGCACCATGCAAAAGCAAAGCTGTCTTACAATCAGCGGGGCGTGAGATTTGGTACACATCGGTATACTGTAGTTGTCCGTCATCAGTCACTTGCTTGTTGTTGCTATTTGTAATGTCATGAACCGGAGGGTATTGGCGAGCTTGCGCACAGTCGGGCTAGCCAGCCCAACAAGTTCGCATTCCGTGAAACAAGGACGAACCTCCAAACCCAACGTCATATCTAAAAATGTTTTACCGGCAAAGATACATGGGCATTCAACGCAGTGCGTTCTAGTTATTGTCACATCTCTACTGCATTCTAACGTATGCGCATTGTGACAGTCGGTACCTAGAAAATTGATTCGTCAGCGAAAATGAACTCTGCAGAAAGTTCATGATTTGAGTTACCTCAACGTCTTCCCCTTCTTCATCCTCTGCCATTACCTCCAGCGTTAGATCTTTCGCATGTGGCGGTATTGGCTTTTTCGAGATTAGCTCTGTCAGCTGCGATATCCTGGAAAAATACAATAGGTAAGTCAACTGCACTTCCGAAAATGTAACCGGACGTACTTTTTAGGAAGACGCTCCGCTAACTTAGCCTTTGGGTGGAAGGAGGCATATAGCAGCGAACTGCCTGATGTCACCATCGAGATATGCAAGTTGTGAGTCTTCTGGAACCAGTCCAAGAATTCTTGCAGAGTCAAGTCCGAGTCAAGCTTGAATCTGTCCCACAGGGTCCATTCTGTATTGCCATACTGCGAGCCAAAACAAGGGGAAGTTTAGCCAAGAAGAGAACAGGTGCTAGGGTAAGACGCGGGCACGCGCGCCTGAATCGCACCTTCAGTTTCGTAGCTGCTATAGGCTCCGAGAAAGCAAAGAAGGGCAGCGCCAGATTGACGAAACCATTCTTGTATTGTTCAATATCGGTTTTGCCATCGATATTCTGACAGCGAGTGGAAATGACTTAACAATTTATTTGCACTTGATGACGGCTGAACATACCTTGTATAGTTCTAAACACACGAGGCCAGTGGCTAGTGATGTAGTGGTGGCAATAGCAGGAATGATCTTGCCTGCAATCTGCTTTGTTTTGTGCCGGTCGGCTGGTTGAATGGAATAGTTTGCTGCGCGCAGATTCGATGCAGCGGTGATGAACTGAAAAGGACAGAGGGATTCAGCTACAGCGTCTCCGCTTCAATATTCCTTTGGCCTACATCAACGTGATGATTACTGTCATCATCCTTCTCAAATTCTGCCGGGATCATGCGATATCCAGCGAGGCTGCTCGGAGATGGCAAAGTTGCCGCGACCTCAGCTACAGTTGTTTCTTCGTCATCCTTCTTCTCGACTGGTTCATCGTCCTTGACCTGTACAGCCACGCCAGACTTTGGCTTGAACTCCGGTATTATGACTGTTGACAGGACTTTGCGGAAGAGTTCAGGATCTTGAGAGCCTTTGAGACCGTAGTTGAAAGCTCTGATGTTGGCAGCCGCAACAATGTACTCCATGTGGAGAGGCTGTTCGAAATGATGTCGTCAGCTATACTACTTCTCTACAGCATGACATGACATACATTATTGATGTCGAACTCTACGGGTTCTGGAGCTCGCTTGGGTCCAGACCAGAAAGGCGCTCCGGTATTCGTTTTCTGAGGAGAAATTTGAGTGTCAAATGCAGCACATTTCTTGCTTCGCCGAAAGTGGGCCACATACCATATCACGCGGCAAGCTGAATAGAAGCTGTTGAATATCATTGTTGTATTCCTCTTGAAATTTCATCCGTGCCCATTCAATGCACTGCTCAAAGGACAGAGGCCTGTTTTCTAGGCTTTGACGGATCTTGACCAATTGTGAGGGTTGCATGCCGGAATCCTTGGCCGTTTGCAGGAAGTTGGGCGTAGCCAGGTACAAGTTGACATTCTCCGCGGGCTGCACGAATGTCTCCTCGAACTGCATCTTTGCCCACTGCGGATGCAAAGCCACGCTGCTAATCAGAAACCATGGCTGGATAGTAGCCATAAGCCATAGACTGGCCTACCTGTATAGTATGTTCGATCTGATTAGGGAAATTCTTGACGGTACACGAGGGGAATTCCTTTTCAGGAGGGTCCTGGGATGAGGAGTAGGACTCGGTTATATGTGGCAAGACAACCTGCACATTCGCTTTCGTTCCCAACGTGCCCGACTCCAGCAATGGCTTTTCGTAATAGACGCATCTTCTATCCATGTACTGTCGAGCAGTCACATTATCCAATGCATTCGTAACGCAATCAATACCCGCGAAAAACTCGTCACCAAAGGTGTCTATGGAGGTTTACTGCAGTTAGCTCGATACCTCCTCTTCACCATAATAGCTGGCTGAGCTCACTTTCCGTTTCTTCACCAACCCGAAGCTGATAGGTCTTAATTCGACCAGCAAGTTTCGGATTCATCTCCACAACGGCTTGCGCAGCTGCTTCGGCTTTGAACTTGCCTAGATCCTTGGGACGGAAAAGGAACTGCCTGTTCAGGTTGCTCTTCTCAATCGTATCTAGATCGGTGATGTGGATAACACCATGGTCGCTGGTACCTAGGCCCATACCTGCCCAATTTTTGAGCATCTCGCATCCAATGGCACCCGAACCGACGAGGAACTCCCGGTAGCTCTCAATCTTCTTTTGAAACGTCCTTCCGAAGACTGCGATTTGACCGTCATAACGTGTATTCTGTGGTGCGCATTCCTCTTCCGTTGGCACAGTGCTGGGCAAGCTTTCCAGCGAATCGAAGTAGAGGGATTGCTGAAGAGGATGGAACTTGCCAGTGCAAGCCTTGAGTACCTCTTGGGCAGCGAAAGCACCGATGGTCGATACCATAGGCGCAAGGTCGCCCGCTGCTTGATATGCAAACTCCTTTATTAGCTTCTCATCAAGCTGGTCATCCGGTGACGCCTTGAGTCCTTCTGCAAGTTTGAGAAGTTCGGTGGCGTCCTCGGTATTTCTCGGACGAGGTAATCGACTATGATGCTCTCTGAAAGACGACAGAGCTTGGAAGGCCACATGCAACGTAGCTGGCCTATCGAACTTTGCAAAATCTGTAATGAAGAGCTCGGGTGCGGTAATGGATTCACGGAGTGATTTCTGGCAGAGGTACGTGGGGTACATCCATGAGTTAGCTATCCTCGGGCAAATATGCGAGAACCTGTACAACAACTTACGAAGCTGACAAGCTTAGGCATCTTGACTTGATGGAAGAGGCCGCCCTCTTGGTAGGCGCCTAGATCGGAAACATCGCCTATCGAGAAGGTATAGGGGCCTATTTGGCACCGAATAAATGGGAAGACAGTACGTTGGTGAGCATTGTTCCAAGGGTGTGAGTGTTTGCAGAGTCTGACACAGGCACATACCCTTGACGGTAATCTTCCTAGGCTCGGCGCCGTTGAGCTTGTCCATCCCCTTGACTTCCGAGAAAGTGACATAGTCCCCGTCCTCCAGACCATGCCGCGTCTCGTCAAGGGTTGTTACGATACCGTCTTCGTCGATGGAAACGATCATCCCTTGCAGAGGGGTTTCTCCATTTGTGTCTGTTACCGGAAACTCGGAACCGAAGTCGCAAAAGACGTTTCTGCTCGCGAGGGCAGGCGCAGGACATCAGCTGCCGGGCAAGCGACTAGGACACGAAACTGCAGCCCACCCAAACAAGCCTCTGACGTCTGCAGAGATAAAGTGGACGCCATGGGTATGTGTGAAATCGTTGATAGTGAGCTGCTCCGAGATGAGGCCGTTGGTAACAACTACGACTTGAAAGCGGGCCAGAACTTCATGGGAAAGTTCTTTGGCCTCGAGGACATCGACGGGGACATATCTGTTGAGTTCGCGTAATCTGTCTACGGTAGCTTTGTCTCTTGGTTGACCGATATCGCTCTCCCTGAGAAAGCATTGTGTCCCTAGGTCTGCGACCTGCACCGGCGCAGGGTCATGCAGGGTGACTGAGCGGACGCCGGCGAGACAGACGTCCTTGGCTGCAGGATCGAAGCGGAAGCAAGGAGGTCAGATCAAGGCTTGGAGGCCACCAGACCGAGCCTTGTACGGACCGATTTCGGCTCCGAGGCCTTTCAAGCCAAGAATGAGGACTTTGGACTGCTGCATCTTCTCCATCGCTGGGGGGAAGCGTCAGTGTGCGGCAAGCGCAGGGAGCGGGTGTCCAGGGCATACCGGCGCGACCAAGGACGTCTGGAGCAGGCGGAGGGAGATCCGTCAGCGGCGGGCAGCGATCGCGGCAGGATGACGAGCCTACAGAGCTGCCGCGAGTACAGGCCCTCGTCGATGCCCTGCTGGCTGTGCGTGTGGCTGTCGCTGTCGACCTGCATGGATGCAGCCATGGCGGATGTGCTGGGGGTAGTCGCTGTTCGAGTGTTGGAGAGAGAAGAGCTGCATGCGTTGCGCCGAGGTGCATTGCAGCCACATCCACGCCATTCCGCACATCTCCGGGGAGGGGCGCTGCAGCCTGGCTGGGGAGTCCATCGTGGAGGCAGAGTCTGCGGAGCGGATTCGGGGCTCCAGGCTCTGTCCTGCCAATGGCGCACTTACATGTGCGCATGCTTTTGCCACATCCGTCCATCCATCCGTCCTGCAGACAGCCATGGAATGCCATGGCGGAAATCACTTGCAGCTCTTCCTCTCCCCAACCGCACACACAGATGGACTGAAGAACAGACGCCCCCGCTCTGCTCACGACAAGAACGTTCGCTGCGGCTGCGCTACCGCCGTTCATCGCCTCCACCAGGGCTGCCGATACATCCACCCTACTTCCGACAGAGAATCCTGCGCGGCCATGACTGCCCGCAACAGCAAAGGCACGATGGGTGACGGGACTGATGCATCTACTGACGAGACGGCCGGTCAAGCCGTTCGCGCGGACCCGCGAGCATCAGCCGAAAGAACTTCCCCCGAACCGAGGCCCACCCATACCCCGAATAGCGAGGGAGACGGATGCGAGGTTCATCATCAACCTCGCACCCGCACTCAATCCTGCGTCGCCTGGCTGCTCAAGTACAGAATCCTCCTGGAAGCTGCTGCCAAAGTCGCCGCGCTCTTCCTCCTGGTTGCCCTCGGGCTAGGCCTGCTTCTCTGGAGCCTCCTTCCCCCCATCGACCCTGTCCATCGTCCAGATGTGAAGATTCCTCGGAGCTTTGAGGATCTCAAGCGGTGAGCTGACAGCCTCCGGCCTGCAGTCGTCACGTTGCTGAGCCAAACACCTGTATCGCACCCAGCCTCAACATAGTCCTCCAAATCTACAAAGAACGCAACTTCGGAAGAGTGCTTGGCTCTTTCATCGCAGTGTACCTCTTGTGTGTATAGTTCCCCTTCTGTTCTCGCAGCAAACATAGTTTGACTCCTGTCTACCTCCTGTCTGCGCTTTCTTCCAGTCTACAAACCTTTACCGTCCCGGGGTCGATGTACCTAAGCATTCTAGTCAGCCTGCATCGACCTAGCGCTGCATGGTGTGTTCACAGCTGACAGTCTCCCCCCTGCTCATCCGTTTTCAGTCCGGCGCAATGTATGGCGTACTCTTCGCTCTGCCGCTCGTCTGTCTGTGCATAGCTACTGGCGCGACCCTCTGCTATCTCATCTCTGCACTCCTCGGTCCCGCACTCCTGCTAGCAAGCAAGAAATGGAGAGACCGTCTCGACGTATGGCGAGACAGAATCGACAGGCAAGGTGGTAACATGATTAGCTATCTCATGATCCTCCGTATCGCTCCGCTCCCGCCTCACTGGATGGTCAACATCATTTGCCCACATCTAAATATATCCGTGCCCTTATTCTGGAGCTCGACCTTCCTTGGCGTCATGGCACCTTCGTTTATACATGTGCAGATTGGGACTACTCTGGATCAGATGACAAGTCCTAGCGAGTTTCGGCTGATATCCGTAGGTAGATCATGCACTCTGCCAATCGGTCTTGTCGTCAGGTGGTCTGACCACGCCATTCGTTTGCTCACATTCAGTGGCGCAATTTCTTCGGCCTGGCTGGCGTGGTTGTTGCCATCCTCATCCCCGTCATGGTGCGCTACATTTGGGCGAAAGAGCTACTGGAGGCTGCAGAAGACGTAGTAGAGGTGTCGGGTGATCAGGGCGTGGAAGACCGTGGAGATAGCCACGGTACTGTCGACATTGTTGTCCGTGCGGACTCGCGAGGTAACGGGCACAGCAAAGCTGCGGATACCGAGTGGGCTCGATTACGGGACGAATCCGCAATTCAGTTGCCTAGTTAAGGGAGAAGTGACGAAGGTCAAGGATATCTACCGCAAAACGAGGCATGTCAATCGATCTTGCAGATGCAGTTGTTGCCCTCAGGTCGGTTCAGAAGCCAGTCGGAAATGTTCACCGCAAGGGGCGCATACCGTGCGTATATTTACGACCCAACCTCCCCATTGTATCATAATCATGCCCAGGAGCACCCATTCGATGAACATGAAGACCGAGTAATCAGATTACATGTCACGTGCATTCGGCGAAATGCCGATGTGATCGACCGGCGATGTCAACTGCCATGTCATTACTCTCGTCTCTATCGGCTCGCTTTGCTCTGCTCGCATCCGCAACCCCGCCGAACGCCTCGAGAACGACTCTCCTCAAGCAACTTCGCGCCATGCACGCAGTAGACATGCCGCCTGTACATCCGGCTGCCGACGCCGGAGCCAATCTCATTCCCGGTCTTCGAGCCTGGACCGAAGGCATGGTCTCCAACCTCGCACATCTCGATTACAACAAGATTCCGCTGGACAGAGCTTCTCTTGCCGTGAGTATAGCTTGATGAGTTGCAACCAAGCTCTTCGTGCTCACCAACGCACCTTCTCGATTTCGCTGCTGCTTCATTGGACGATGGCTGCATGACGTATGGAAACCTTCGGACTCTTTTCTGCTGACCGGTGCCCATGAACTGCAAACCATGTAATTGGCTACTTTCTGCGATCCGTATTGTCTTGCAACACAACCTCAGAACTGGTACGCCAACACCGAGCCCCTCAGCTCAGCTCTCACGATCGCCTCCGTGTTCACCGGGGCCACCTTCATTCTCGGTGAAATAACCCAGAACTGGAGCTATGTGGACCGAGTCTGGGCAGTCCTGCCCGTCCTCTACTCGGCTCACTTTACATTCCACGATCGATGGTCTGGCGCGGGAAGCGTAAAAGGCATTTTCGACTGGAATACCAAGCCTGTCGCCAGCGACCCAGCTTCCACGTGGTTTTCGGCACTGGTGCCGAATGGCGTCAACGACCGCATGTTCTTGGTGTTCCTCTTGCAGGTATGTGCCATGGCCTATCGAACGCATCCCGACCTCTTGGGTCTACTCACAACCACGTCACACGCACTTCCTTTATGCGTTACAAATCCGTTTCTCGCCCTTCTGCAGGTTTTATGGTCCATGCGCATCACGGGAAATACCCTGCGACGGGGTTTCTTCGATTTCCGGACCGAAGGTACATCCACCCATCACTTTCTGACAGGAAGGTAGCAGGAGGCTGACCTCGAGATTCAATGTTGATAGACTACCGATGGCCAGTAATCCGCTCAAGAATGCCTAAATGGCTGTGGCCAATTTTCGACTTCCTGATCGTCGCTTTGATGCAGAATTTCCTACTTCTAGCCACGGCTGTAAGACCCTCCAATCAGAATCGCTTCTTGACATAGAACTGATAGAAATCCAACAACCTTCTAGCTGCCGCAATTCCTTCTTCTCAGTAAATAAGCACCGTTAGTAGCTGCCAGTTTCCGTTAGTCCTAACTTGCGTTCTTTCCAGCAACAACTCGTGCCTATCACCCTACACATCCTCCTGTTCCACTTGGGAAAGTCGACTTTTTCATCGCAGCCCTTTTCCTAGCGAACCTTGCGCTCGAGCAGGTAATTTCTACGGCCTGCCGTGGCGTTTACCACCTTGGCATCGCTGAATAATCTATGACATCCCCTGTGTCCAGGTTGCCGATTCCCAGCAGCAATCATTCCAGAACTGGAAGCACGGAACTGGTCTAAAAGAAGGCAAAGGCAGTCGTATGCTTAAAGGCTATAACGCCAAGCAGATAGCCCGTGCCGAAGGTGACCTTAAACGAGGCTTCCGCACGACCGGCTTGTGGGCCTGGAGTCGCCACCCTGTACGCGCGGTATTCGAGTGCCAACGCGGGCTTTGCTGACAGGACCCTCTTTCAGAACTTCATCTGCGAACAACTGAATTTCTGGATTCTGCCCTTATTCACACTAAGGGCCACCGTACCGAAAACTGTCTTCACCAAGCTCTGGTCCGCTGCCCGAACAACCGTCGATTTGCGGGACGCCATCTATATTCGAGATGCTGTGAAACAGGCTGCCCCATACATTTTCAACTACACATGGCTTTCTGCCGTGGGAATGTCCTGCATTCTTGTTGGTAGCACCATCCTGCTTACGGAACCAATTTCAAGTAGCAAGTATCCGAAGTACAGGCAATATCAGCGGAGAGTCGGGATGTTTTTGTAAGCGAAACATATACCGAATAAAAGTGCTTGTATTCTGAGAGTGATTGACCTTCATTCAGCCCGACCACCACCATATTGAAAGGTATCTGGTTAGCGATCACTGGCAATCTAGCTAATGTAAACGAGCAGGTCTACGGTTCAGGAAAGAATAAAGAGCAGTAGTTTACCAATGTTATGGTTCAACCCCGTTAATAGTGTCGATGTGGTGGGATTCGCTATTTAAAGTGCCCGAGACCATTCACGTCGCGATGTAGCTACACAAATCGGTCCAAAGCGCTACCATCCTTGTGGAGGTTGTTCCTTTGCTCTAGCACCCTGCGATCTAGCGCTGCTCTCCGCCGCTGATCGATGAGCTCGCGCACTCGCATTGTCTTGTCATCTATGACATTCTTCTTGCGACGTAGAACTCGCTTCAACACCTTGTTTCTACCCCTGGGCTTTTTGACAACCTTTTCGTCTGTAGCTGGCGGATCAGGACGGCTGTCAATTTCAGCATCTGAAACATCGCCGTCTTCTGCCTGACCAGTGGCATCCAAGCGCTGCAACCTCGTCAACTGGGAAAAGTCCGGCTGCACCTTCTTCCTAGGAGGTCCCAGAGCGGTACTCAGGGCTGTTACTTTATCATCGGCTCTTGGCGCCAGCTTGCCAATGAAATTTGCATCGAGGTGTATCTGGTCCGGTTGTAATTTATCGAGGAGACTGATAACCTCACGTTCCCTGCGAGCTTTCTTTGACTCGAACGGATCGGCTTCGAGCGAGTCAAAGTTACCTTCTCCGGCACCGGGAATGATGAGACTTGTGAAGCCGCGAGCGTGGCCCACGCCGAGCACGTCCTCAAAAGGGCAGAAGCGCAGATCCTGCACAGCTGTTGAAGGGAACAACTGCGTCATGTACGGGCCTGGAGCTCTGGGCGCCTTGCGTGTCGTATCCACGTAAATCTATGGCGGATAGTCGACAAGTTAGTCAGGGACGTTCTAGCAAAATGCGTATGTGCAACGCACCGTTGCATGATTTCCCCATCCCACTGCCAGAAGACCTTTCTGACTGTAGCTGAGGGATGAAGCAGGTTTAGGCAGCTGCCATTCGTTCACCGCCCGCCACATTCGAGCATCCCAGACCTTCATAGTGCTATCTAAGCCTGCCGTTGCGAAGTAGGATCCCATGGTACTAGGATCATGGGCTATAGCAGAGACCGGACCTGTGTGTGCTAGTAGTTGAACTTGAGCGGAGGAAAGATTAGGTGTCCACATTGTTACTGTCCCATTGCTGTGGCCTAGTGAGATTACTCCAGAATGCTGGTTTTGTGCCATCGTTTGACACGGGCCTAATCGAGTGCGATGCTCTGCTACCAGCGCTCCTGTAGATGTATCCTGGTACTTCAAGTATCCCGCGTTTCCCTAGTGAAAAGCATTCAGTTTTATTCTCTTTCAATCGCTCCTACAGGCGTAGTCCGGTTGAAAAGAACTGCCTCACGATTGTTGCCAGTAAGAAGTGGTATTTGAGGAATTGCATTCGGTTGACTTCCAGATGATTCCGTAGCTGGTGGATCTCGAGACCATTGGAATCATAGATGTAAGCATACTTCTTCTGCGCTACCGCAAAGAACGATGCGTTATGCAGCCAGCTGAGGAAGGCACAAGAAGTACAAGAATGTTGGGTGAATTTCAGCGAGTATTGGTTATGCCGAACAGTATATCCCAGGCTTACCAGACATCTCGCACAGCCTCATTGAGGTACATTTCTGTACCGAGCTTGCCTGTCTGCCAATCAAAAGTTGCTACATGACCTCTCCTCCCAGCTATCGCAAGGCTTCGGCCATCTGTGGAGTAGTCGAGCTCGTAAGGCCCAAACTCTGGAAGACTAAGAGTGAATCCCTTCTGGGCCGTGGCAGCTCCGACAGCATCTCTGATTTCGGTCTGCGACACCTTCCACGTTCTCTCCAGATCGGTTTCCGCTTGCAACCTGCTTGATATGTCTTGTGGCAGCAGCAAAGAGTCGTGTTCGTATGCAGCAAGCGAAGACGCCTGCTGCTGCTTTGCCAGAGTCGACAGATGAGTCGCAAGCTTCTTGTTCTTCTGTATGTCGCCAAGGAGCGGGTGCAAGTCAGACACGAAAGCAGTATCCATCGTATCGAGTTGTGCACGTACAGTTTTTGTCGAGGCCGGTTTCCCGCGCGAGTAGCGCTCTACTTCGGATGCGCGTGCGACGTATGCAATCTGGCTTGCTGAAGCAGCAGACGCACCATCATTGGGTTCTGCGGCCCCGGTCTTCCGGCTGCGTCGAGGAGCTCTCTTTATGCGGGCATTGGATGCAGGTGTGGGCGCCGCGGGTCCGGTTGTATAGCTGGGGCCGGCTTCTGACGAGCCCGCTGTCTCGTCGAACATGATTGCGATGCCTGCAGTATGCACACACAGGGGCGACCCAGGACGACCTGCTTGTGGTACCAGCAGCGACGCAGTCTCAAGCGCCTTCTCGGTTTTTTCACCGGCGGAAGGTGGCAAACTCTCGATCACCGCTCGCCCACATCCCCCTTTCCCGTACGTAGGTGAAGATGCAGCGGGTAGCTGCGTCTGACTCTACTAGTGCTGTGCTTGACGAGTTGCAGCAGCGGCAAGCAGTGGCTGACCAGTTTTTCTGCCGGAAGAGGACCTCGACTTTGGCTCCATTGCCGCACGAGACGGAAGATGCATGGACATACAGCAAGAGGCGATTGGCACAATACAGGCAGATGTTCTGAATAGGAGTCTGACGTTTGGTATTCTCCTTTGCTGGTCTCGTTCGAGGACAGGTGTTGACGGCGATCAGCTGTGCAATGCAATAACCGCGAGACACCATTACCGGAACAACAGCGTCATGTTTCGCGAAGCAAAGCATTGTTCGATGCTGGCAGCGGACTGTCCAACATCGCGATATTCGGGAAGCTTTGCCTAGAAAATATATAGAAGTTTTCGAACAGCCAGCATTGCTGACGCTAAGCAGTTTTTCTAGGGCCCGTTAGCCCCGCATAAGTATTTCAGTAGGTTTCGCAGGCTCTTCAACGGGCTTAGCTTGGTTTGTATGCTCTCCGGGGCAGATGTCACTGTCCATGATCATACATAGAAACTCTTGACGACCTTTGGGTTTCCACAAATAGGAAGTTTCATGGGCAGGACCACCGTGTCTAGTAGAAAGTTCGATAACTCTTCAGCCGATTATCGGTGTACAATGCTGACTCGGATCACCTGGTACTTCTCTTCAGCCAATTTTCGATATACATTGCTGACCCAACTCACCTGGTGCATCTCTGCAGCCAATTGTCACTGAAGACAAGACCAGGATACAACGGCCACATTCCTACGCAGTACAATACTCCCACTTAGCAACGGGGCGGTGCAATGATACCGGGATCCCCAAGTGTTTCCGTTGTACTGTAGGCCCTACTATGGTGTGGAATTGTCGGCAGGGTTCTCTGCTCCTGCTGTATGCTTGATGGCAACCCGTCTTGTCAGCAATCAGTTGACGAACCCACAGGTACTTCGCGTGTATATGGTTTGTGGTATCATGGGCTGTTCGATTGCGGGTCAGGTCGACTGCACGGTTGTCAACAGTATCTCCGTTGGACCAGTGCTGCGCGCACCAAGCGATGTGAGAGCACAGCGCATCCATACCAGGTTTATAGCAAAGGCGTCGAGCGCCCGATTTCTGACTCTGCAGTTGCTTCATGACCCCGGGCTTGCTCATTGCCAAAGTGTTGAGTATAGCTCGCTGGACCGAACATTCCAGAGAGATGACGTCATAGAATCTTCTAGAATAGATCAGGTAGCCCAATAGCTAGGAGTAGATAGACGTTGTTCGACTAGCCGTCCTCACCTCTTGTCTCTGAAGCAATCAATCCCATTAGTCTATTGTCAACGCCACCATTTGCTTTAGCCTGAAACCCGCTGGAGTCGCTCGACTTTCAGTAGGTTATGAGCCCTGCCTAGCGTAAGCAATGGAGGGAATCATCATTAGGGACGTTAAGTTCTCTGGCGAGAAGCTGCAAGGACATGTGGACTACGCAGCGTGGGAATTCTATGCGCGCCTATACTTTACCGAGTTGGAGCTATGGGATTATACGGATCCAGACCAGGATCTTGAGAATCCTTCGAGTCCAGAGGTTCGGAAGATCCTACGATGAGCATTCTCAAAGCTAGTAGCCATCTTGGGCCCAGAACCAGCAACCAAGGTTATGACGTGCAGAGATGGAAGGGAAGCTTGGGAGAAACTGCGAGAGGCATATCGTCCAAGGAACAAGACGGCGTTAGCGGATAGAAAGAAAGCATTCCTAAATATGGCACAGAAGGAAGGAGAAACCATTAGTAGCTTTATTCAACGTATTAGCATGGAGAATCTCCAGATGATAGCCCTAGGTCATCCGATAGATGAGATTTGTGAGCCCGTGACCAAGAACCTCTGACATATTCGGCATTGGTCACGGCCTTCACACCTCAAGCCCTGTACAAACCCGGTCGGCCCCTTCGGCCGCGGTGCCGCCGGCCGCGATGCAGATAACGGTATAACCTAACAGGGAATGAAGGTAATCCTTTGTTAGGCATGTCCCCCAGACATCGTGCTACGGCCTTGAGTAGTTGGGATGTGGCCCTGTTGTAGAGTAGTCTTTTACCATCCGTTGTCTCATAGCTATAAGCAAAACTGCCCTAAGGCACCTGTGCTAGAGGTTCACGGTATGGGCGATTGACTAGCTGATTACTTCGATATGAAGGCAAGGTAAGATAATCTAATCTACAGCTTTTATGCTATGCAAGTTCTAATCATCTTGCTTTCATACTAAGCAGACTCTGACATCCTTGCTTTCATTCTGAGGGAAGTCTG
>BCIL01000019.1:361818-380112 GCA_001599955.1 Cystobasidium pallidum
TTGCTTTCATTCTGAGGGAAGTCTGATCCTAGATAGAATCTTCATAAGTTCCTCCAGTGCCCGGACGAGACCGTCTATAATCGGTGTCCTCAACACTCCCACTCGGTTGAAGTCCGGCAGCTTTCTTAAAGAATTCGAGTTCTGGAACTGAAACCGCTTTGGTAAGTGGATTTGCAACTTGTTCTGTTCCTGCAATGTGTTCGAATCTAATTCTGCCATCTTCTATACCTTCCTTCAGCCAGTTTGCTTGATTCTAACATGCTTGGTACGTCCATGAGCTTTTGGGTTATAAGCCAAATCGATGCTAGCCCGGTTGTCCCCTAGAATGGTTATGCCTTCTGTGTTTATACCGAAGTTCTTGAATACGTAGTGTAGCCATAGACCTTCCTTTGCACAGTCAACAGCAGCACGAAGTTCTGCTTCGGCCGTTGATAGTGTAACGCACGCTTGACGTCGGCTTGACCAGGCTATAGCGCCAGCCCCCAATGTAAAGATGTAACCGCCAGTGCTCCTACTAGTATCCTTGTCATCTCCATAGGCTGCGTCTGTATAACCAACAAGCTGTACCCCTTTTCCTCCAAGTCTTAATCCCATATTCTTCGTTCCCTGTATATAYCGGAAGATTTGCTTGAGACCGTTCACGTGACGAGTTGCTGGATCAGATGCGAATCTTGCATAAAATCCCACAGCAAACGAAATATCTGGACGCGTAGTTATCATGAGATACATCAGGCTGCCTACCATGGATTGATATAAGGCTTGATCTGCYTTTTCTTCGTCCGACTCTCGCTTTCCAAGATTCCCAGCTCCCACTGCCATTGGTATCTTGACAGGGTTTACGTTTGCATAGCCGAACCTTGCGAGAATTTCACGTGTGTACCTCGTCTGACGAAGAATGATCGTACGCTCCCTTCTATCACGTGATATCTCGAGTCCCACAAATTTCTTTCCGTGTATATCTCCCAACCTTTTCATCTGAAACCTTGACTCCAGAAACTTGATAACGCCTTCGACTCGCTCGGGAGGTCSTGCAATCGCCATGTCGTCAACAAAAGTGACCATAGCTACTGTGCCGTCAGAACTGATTAGCAGGCAACAGTCTTCCTCCGTGCTGTAAAGGTCAAAGTCTTTCAAAGCTCCGTGAAGCAYCTTCCACCATTCTCGACCTGCTTGCTTTAGACCATAAAGGGCTTTCTTCAAACGCCATACCAGTCCATCATTATATGCTGGRTGACCCTCGGGAGGCTTAACATAGATTTCTTCCTCAAGGTGTGCGTTCAGAAAAGCCGTAACAGCATCGACTTGCTGTACGTCCCAGTCATTGGTCGCTGCTAAAGCCAGAAACAGTCGTATAGTKGGATAACATGCCACTGGAGAGAACGTCTCATAGAAGTCTTGACCATAGATCTGTTTGAAGCCTCTCGCGACAACTCGAGCCTTGTACCGCTCAATTGAGCCGTCAATGTTGCGCTTCAGGTCGAAGACCCATTTCGTGTCTATTGCTGATCTACCTTCGGGTAATACCGCCACCTCGAAAGTACCGTTCTTCTCCAAACTTGAAAGTTCTGATTTGCATGCGGTCAGCCAATCCTCCTTGTCCACTGACTTCAATAMTTCCTGATATGTAGCTGGTGGTTTTGCCACATCAGGCTCGCCACGGTGTCTTGCTATCATAGCTCGAGCTGTAGAYGCCCTAGGTCGAAGAGAGCGGCCTTCTTGGGTTGGAATGGGTGTATKGGTGGCTCCRGGATTGCTGAACTGAAGCTCGCGTTCTGCTCGAGTCAGCGTACGSTYTTCTCCGTCTTGATCACGTGGTTCTTCTGCTGAAGGTGTATGAGGTTGATTGACCTGTTCTTGGTTTCTAAAGATGAATCGGATGCGCCTGGTAACTCCCACTGACCTCTTAGGATCTAGATATACCACATTCTCCTCCTCCGAGTCTTCTTTAGCCTCATCCTGCTCCTCCTCGCTTYCTACCACTCGACCATCCTCCTGCTCTCCTACATTCTGTGACACCACATCCAGCTCCTCCTGCTCTCCGGTGACTAYCCCATCGTCTACCCCCACCGCTTCTAAACGTTCATGCTCCAAGAATGATGCTTCTCTTGCCACAATATATTTCCTACTGCCTGGCCTGAAGAATTTCCATSCTTTCTGATTCGGTGGATAACCCACAAATATGACTAGCTCCCTATGGGGCGTAAATTTCCCTCTTTCCCTAAGAGCTTGTGGTATGTGAATTGAAGCTGGTGACCCAAATACTCGAAGATGACTGACATCTGGTTTGGTTCCTGTCAACAGTTCGTATGGGGTCTTCGCCAGACCGGCATGCCAGGTGCGGTTGTGGACATACGCCGCGACCTTGCAAGCTTGATCCCATAATCCCTTRTCCACCCCACTCYTCTCTACCTCCAATAATGCTCCCTGCTTAAGGGCATTGGCTGATTCTGTTATGGTCCGTACCGCTCGTTCCGCTGCACCATTCTGCTGTGGAGTATACCTYACTGAAATTGTATGCTTAAWTCCATTTTCTCCATAAAGAKTCTTCAGTTTTGCTGTGCTGAAAACGTTATCTCCATCCGTTCGAAGGTGCTTGATGGTGTGCCCGTAATGCTTGGCGATATTCAGTACGTCTCGTATTCCTGATTCCACGTCGTTCTTTGCCTTCASACCATAGAAGAACTTGCAGGCTGACATATCGTCGGAAATTATCAGACCGAATCTATTTCCGTCAATCGACTCGTCTACTATGGGACCGAACAAGTCAGCGTGGATCTTCTCCAGCGGCTTTTCAGCCCGATGACCAGTCGAGGGAAACSGATCACRATGACCCTTGCCGAGCTGACWTCCAAGACAGATGCAACCCTTCGGCTGTGAACCCCGTAGGTCCATTCCTTCCACCAACGTTTCTGTTGCTTTGAGCGCTGACATAGCTCTGTGACCGAACCTCTGGTGCCACAACTGCCAGTTCTCCTTCCCAGCAACCGCGAGATTTGCCCTTGGCTCCCTAYCAACCGTCTGGACCCTCCACATCTTCACGACTGGTGAGTACGTTGCATRTAAACCAACTTGATTKCGCGAATCGTATACGGTGAGATTGTAGTGTTTATCGTATTTGATGTTTCCTTTTGCTGCTTCCATCAATCTYCCTTGCGATAACAGGCTGCAGTCTGCCTCTGGGAAATAGTAAGCTTCTTTGATGCGTACGTGCCTGATTGTGCCATCTCTTGCAACGTAGTCTATCCTTGCTGATCCTACTCCCTTCGCATAGATTGAGTCTCCTCTTGCGGATCTAACCGAAATGTTCTGGATCGGTCTTAGTTCGCCATCGAAGTAAACAGGGTTGTTGAAGATATGGTACGTGCATCCTCCATCTACATAGAGTGCTCTACCTGAGCTAAYCTCGCTCATCCTCGCCATGAATGACGATCCCTCTCCTTCCGCCTGTCCCTTCTTTTCCTTTCCACCTGGACAYTTCGATTTGTAATGGCCRACTTCATTGCACTTCCAGCACGTGATCTTGGACATGTCTCTTTTCTTGTCCTTCCTGAAGTTTGGCTTCTTTCCATCCGCTCGATATGCTGACCCCTCAACTTCTCCTCCCACTTGGACTCCTAGTGCCGTTCCCATGTGGGTATCCCGCATCTCCTTGTTGGATARCTTCTGACATAATAARCTGAAACTGAGGTCTGTTTCATTGTCCAGCAGATTTGACCTTGTCTGCTCCCACTGAGGCTGCAAACCATACATCAGGATTTGCGTCTGCTCCGCCTCTGGTACCTCTACACCCAGTGCAGCCAGCTGAGTARCTTCAACCTGAATGCGGTTTATCCAGTCGATCACCTTCTCGCCTGGCTCCTGTCTCATCTGATTGAACTTCATCCTCCTGGCTAACTTCACGGCGTCGGTCTTTGGTCGATACCGATCCACAATCCTCTTCCATCCATCCCGGGCATCATCCGCCAACATCAGGAGCGACTCGGGCCCTGTGCTGACTATCCCTGCAAGCCTTGACATCGCTTTGTCCATCTTGTCTTGATGCCCTTCTGATGAATTTGCTGGAGGTGATCGACTTGGGTCGATGAGTGGCCACAGGCCCATCTCCTTGAAAYAATTCTTTGCATGGAACTCCCAGCGAGGGAAGTCTTCCCATCCCTTCAGCTTATCACCTGAGAATTTYACATCTCGTATGGTGAGACTGCCCATAGCTTTGGCTACGTCTGCGTCTGCGACTTGGTTTCTGTCGGTTGCCGATGTTTCTGCCATTTTGCGCTATCAGGGTCTCATAACCTGCTAGAGGTTCACGGTATGGGCGATTGACTAGCTGATTACTTCGATATTGAAGGCAAGGTAAGATAACCTAATCTACAGCTTTTATGCTATGCAAGTTCTAATCATCTTGCTTTCATACTAAGCAGACTCTGACATCCTTGCTTTCATTCTGAGGGAAGTCTGATCCTAGATAGAATCTTCATAAGTTCCTCCAGTGCCCGGACGAGACCGTCTATAATCGGTGTCCTCAACAACCTGCACCCCTGCGCCCTCGCTTCAATCCCTTGGTGTGTCCAAGTTCTACTCGTGTGTCGAGTTCCCCCTACCGCATCCACTCCACTTCGTCCGTCGAAGTACCTACAACATCCAATACTATCCGTACAGTTCCTGGACGCGCTACGCACTTAGTGAGTACCGATCCAGAGCAAACACATCCTCCCTCCATACCTTCCACCCCTCCCGCTTACAGTTGAGCGGATTGTGCCTACGTCCCGGTACCCCGCTCACAAGATAGATCGAGTTAACGTTTTGCTGGAAGGGGTTCTGCCACAGTGGAAGCTTCGAGCACAACTGGCTAGACCACAGGGAGAACTAGGGGTTATAGATTTAAGCTGGAATGAGATAACACAATTCATGCTCAATGGGGAGATAAGGCTAGGTCAGTCAGGAACGGGTGCTATATTGGCGGATGCCGGGGGATCAGCTTATAGGTTCCAAGGAAAGGGGAACTGGGATAAGAAGGGAAAGAAAGACGATGGAAGAAAGGGAAAAGACGGAAATAAGAGGGATTTATCGAAGGTTACCTGCTTCAAATGCCACGAGAAAGGACATTACGCAAGATCCTGCCCGGCCAAAGCAAAGAAAGGAGAAAGCAAGGGAGGAAATGAAGGAGATGGGCCAGCAACATATATGGTATTTGGTGATGCAGGAAACGTCAGCAATAATCTCTACATCGACGGTGGGAGCACCTACCATGCATTCAGAGATCGTCGATACTTCCTTGAAGATCTTACCCCGGTATCAGGAATTTGGGCAAAATCAGCAAAATCGAAAGGTTATCTACGCGAAAGGAGTAGGAACGGTTAGATTTGGATGCGTACAGTTGGATGGAACAATCAGAGACGTACAGATTCGCAACGTTTATTGGTTCCCGGAGGCAGACTGCAACTTATTGTCGCAAGGAAGATTGATGGAGACGTCAGCAAAATTCAATTTCGACAAGGAATTCAATCTTACTTTCGAAGACAAACAAAGCATCATTGGTCTAATGGCTCGTTATAATAAAACGGTGAAGATGTGGAAGGTCCAGGTGGTAATGGATGAACCCAGAATGAATGTCGCGGTAGGAGCGGACAACTGGCAACTATGGCACCAGAGATTGGGGCATAGAGCAATGTCAGCTCTAAAGGCAACGGAGAATCTGGTAGACGGAATGACTCTACAGGGAAAAGAACCAAAGGGCTGTTTTTGTATCGGATGTCAGCTGGGAAAGGGTCATCGAGATCCATTTCCTTCGACAGGGCACAAAGCCGAGAAACCGTTGGAGAAGATCCACATGGACTTATTTGGACCGATCGTCGACGTATCCGTTCGAGGGAATAAATATGGACTGGTGGTAACGGATGATATGTCATCAGCTAAGTTCTTCTATGGTTTAAAATCGAAAGACAAGGCTGAATGTTGAGATATGGTGAGCTTGACTTACTCTTAGTCATAGCATCCATGACCCGTGGCGAACGCCACAGATAGCCACATAGATCTTTCTGGTAGAAGTGGAAAACTCGTTATCAGCCTCAGGTATAAAAGCCGTTGTCCATAGATCAGTCTCACTTTCTTTTAGAGTAACACATTCACTTCGCACTCCCCAGTCGTACATCGTATACGACTTTGCCCGCCACTTCAACAATTAGTCACACTTGTGCCATACCTTTCAATACTGAAGATGCCATCAAGGACATGGTAAGCATAGCAAAACACCTTGGACATACTATCAAGCACATCAGGACAGATGGAGACACCGTGTTTAAGACAGCAAGCTTGAAGAAATTATATGCGGATAATGGCATCCATCATACTATATCGATTCCGTATACCCCGCAGCAAAACGGAGCTGCAGAGCGTGCTGTCCGGACTATAACTGAAACCGCGAACGCTATGAAACAACAAGCATTGAACTGGCAAACAACCCGAAAGCGCACGGACGAACGAAACACGTACAAATTCAAGCAAACTGGTTAAAAGAAGGAATCACATCAGGAATCTTGGACTTCAAACACGTATCTGGGGTACAACAGGTTGCCAACCCACTTACAAAGCCGGTTGCGGGTCCAGAGTTGGAATACTTCAAAACCAGGTAAATCTTCGGCCTGCGCTCGAGTGGGAGTGTTGAGTATCGCTCGCTGGACCGAACATTCTAGAGAGATGACGTCATAGAATCTTCTAGAATAGGTCAGGTAGCTCAATAGCTAGGAGTAGATAGACGTTGTTCGGCTAGCCGTCCTCACCTCTTGCCTCTGAAGCAATCAATCCCATTAATCTATTGTCAACGCCACCATTTGTTTTAGCCTGAAACCCGCTGGAGTCGCTCGACTTTCAGTACAAAGCAATGTCTGGCCTGGTCATGGTCGGCAGATATTTTGCAGAGTCTTTTCTTGCTCGTGCTCTTTAGCTGTTCCCTTTTCCGACTTCGCAGCTGGGAACACAGGTAGGAATCAAGCGTTGGCATCTTGCGTCCGAATTTTCTGTGAGATTGAGTTGGTTGTATTGCAAAAGAGAATTCCAAATCTACCGACTACTAAGGGACTACGACGGTGGCAATTCTAATTGATTCACAACCCTCCCATTAGGTTGGAGCTGCTTGTAGTTCGCTTTGCTCCATGAAAGATATCGTGATGTTGACAGGGGCGGGTTTACTTAAAGCATCAGCGAGTTGTGCATAAGTCAGAATGTAGTTGAAGCTGATAATACCGTCTTGAACTAGGTCACGGATGAGGAACCAACGTACTTGGAGGTGCTTATTGCGACCATGAACTTTGTTGTTCTTTGCTAATCCTAGTGCTCCAGTATTATGTCCGTAAAGTTTGAAGGGCAGTTCAAGCAGCTTGAAGTCTTCGAGCGGTTGTGAGATGCAAAAAGCTTCTTTAGCGCCGTTACTGGCTGCTAGTAGTTCGGCTTCACAAGTTGAAGTACTAACGAGAGGGTTGTAGCTGGCTGGACCAGGAGACGGCACCACGGCCTACAGTAAAGACGTAACCGCAAGTACTCCTACCAGTGTCGCCATCATCGGCCCAAGCGGCATCAACATAACCGGCGCAGTCAGTTGTACCACCTAGAACTAGTTTGAAGCCTTGGGTGCTTGCAATGCATTCGAATACACGACGGACAGCCGCGAGGTGTGATGTATTAGGATTGCGATTGTATCTTGCGAGAACGCCGGAAGCAAAAGCTAGATCCGACCTTGTGGCGAGCATCAGGAACATGATAGAACCAACACGCTGAAGACAGATAGTAGAGTTTACAGCCTCGTTGAGGTCGGTAGTCGCCCTGAACTTGGTCTTTGGTGGAATGGGAAGCTTGGTCTCGGTAAGAGTTGATACATTGAAACGAGTAAGGAGCTTCTTGATATACTTCTGTTCACTGAGACTGATAGTCCGCTCAGAACGGTTACCAGTGACTTCGAGTCCAACGAACTCTTCTATGGCTCCCATGCGCTTCATAGTGAAAGAGTCTTCGATATGCTTGATGATGGCTTCGACTGCTCGAGCTCGCCAGCAGTAGCGAAGTCATTGACAACAGTAATGAGTGCGACTTGCTTCGACTTGGAAGACCATAGGCAGGAGTCTGCATGTGCAGTAATGACGTCAATGCATTCGAGTGAAGCAGAGAGCGCCTTCCATCACTCGCGTCCAGCTTGCTTCAAGCCATAGAGAGCTTTGTTTCACCTCCAGACTGTGTGGATGGACTCTTGGTAATCTGGAGGGGGGTAAACATGCATGTCTTCATGAAGTGGAGCGTTTAAAAAAGTAGTAGGCAGCATCAAGCTGCTGGATCTTCCAGTCTCGCGCTGCGGCGATGGAGAAGAAAACTCTTATAGTCGGGTAAGATGCCACAGGAGAACATGTCTCGCCGTATACTACTTCCAGCAAGTTGAGCTTCAGTGCGAAGAGCGTAAGCACCATCATGAGCGAGAGTAGTTCGAGCAACTGCACGAGGTCGTAGGTTGTGTCCAGTCTGAGTTGATGCAGGAATGGTAGTGCGTCTTTCGGGAGCATTGAAGCGCAGATGTGCAGGAAGGTGATCTTGTCTTGGTGGTGAAGTTGGCAGAGCTGCTGCAGGTGCAGGTGCTTGCTGAAAAGTGGGGGTGAACCACTAGTTAAGTTGAAGGAGGTTAGTTTGAGGTCTTGAATTTTCACAAGTGTTGAAACTTTGCAAGAATGCCTTGAGTGAGGTAAGGTGAATAAAGGATGGGTGTGAGAAGGCTTTTGGAGCAAGGCTATGGAGTATAGCTTGGATTGCTCTATGAAATATATTCTAAAGAAAAGAAAAAGAGAGACAACGAGAAGACGAGCGGCTTTTATAGGTGCTCGTGAAAAATCTATTTGATTATACAAATGAAAAATTCTAAACCAGTGGCCATGATCTCGCACCGAACTGACGAGCAAAATCGTTTTTAGGTGTTCGGCTTACAAAGTCTCCGAACTTCTCCTCCTACTTTTAGTCACTGCTTCCATCAATGGTGCCATGGGTCTTGAGGGAAAATTCTACCTTGCTGCAGTTTTGGGTGAAAATTCTGCCGCGTTACACTTGTATTCGAACAGCAGCAGCGGGTTCCTGTACTAGCGGATTTGTACAAGAGGTTGGGCTGGTTCAGCTAGTCCAGGTACTTCAGGACTATAGTTGAAGTCAGGTGGAGCAGCTCGCACTAGTCTGCGAGGCATCCAAGCCGCATCAGGTACGATAGGTGGAAGGGAGTCGTCCTTGCCAGTGACTTCGTTATAACGTCGATCTTCGGGGAAAATGACATCTCTTGCACCCGGGTATTTGCCTTTTATAGGGTCGAAGATTCCCTAAGCCCTTCATATCATCAGGATAACCGACGAAGACTTCGAGCTCGCTGCGGTTACCGAATCCCCAGTCTCTCTGGCCTCGCCAATGTGAGTGAGTGTATGCTAGTGTTCCAAACACACGAAGATGTGTAAGGTCAGGCTTCTTGCCAGTAAGTAGCTCGAAGGGAGTTGAACCTTTGCGACGACGCTAGCTACGATTGAGTAGGTAAGTTGCAATGAGGACGGCATCGTCCCATAGTCTTCTGTCAAGATCTGCGTGATCTAGCATGCGTTTGCAGTCTCACAGATGGTCGAACGGCACGTTCTGCTGCTCCAATCTGTTGAGGACTGAAGGTACCGGACGGGTGTGCTTGATGCAATGTTCTCGATAGATGTTGAAAGCGTTGGTACCGGAGAGCTTGAGAGGATGGGGAGGTCTCGATGGTATAATGCTTCAAGTGGGATTCGAACAGGGGCTTTGAGGATGTTTGAAGGGATTCGAGGTTTGCAGCGGAAGGCTTGAGGATGAAGGAAAGGGAAAGGCGTCTTTATACGCTCAGTATATTCACGAGGCAGGGGCTTTGAGGAAGTTTGAAGGGATTCGAGGTTTGCAGCGGAAGGCTTGAGGATGAAGGAAAGGGAAAGGCTGGAGGTGCTCACTAATGACTTGACAGTCACTGATGAAAGAGGATGCAAGTAGGAACGGATCTACTACTTGGTCAAGTCTACAAGGGAACTAATCACCTGTGTAGATTTGGATACTAGGAAACGATATACGTAGAACCGGGCAAGACTGAGCAGAGGCGTCAGGAGTGCTGTTGGTTCGGATTGGTATATGATTTGGTGCTTTTAGAAGCTAACCTAGGATCTACTTCTACAAGGTGCTTTTATATTTTTCCTATAACAATAGCTAGGTTATTACTACAATGGGAGACAATGGTATCAATAAGCTATTGTATCCTTGTTCTATTGTCCTATGTGCTATTGTAAATGAATAAATTAATCCTTATTGCTTCCGATGCCCTGTGCCACCTGGAGTCTGTGCTCTTGGCCGGCGGCTAGGGAGTGGTTTTTAGAGATGAGGTCAAGCCGCTCACAGATGTGATTAATCTCTTGAGATATGAAGACGGTATCGTCGTCTGTCTGAAAGACGGAGATCTTGCTTCTTTGGAGTCGAGCATATTCCAAGACGCTCTGAGGCATTCCGGAGCTGCAAACTTCTTCTGAATTATGAAGCTAAACAATAGCGCCAGAGAATTTGGCGACGAAGACAGCACCGTAGCGTACAACAGTGAAGGTAGGAGGAGTCGCAGGACCGAAAAGGTCTGTATGGATTACCTCAAATTTCAGCCTTCTGATTAGTTGAAGTAGGCTTAGTTGCTTTGCGAGCTGGTAATCGAGAGAGGGAGAGGTAGGAGCAGCTCCAACTAAGCTGATGCCGGTCGAGTGGTTAGCTGTGTGCTCGACGGCTTCAACGGAAACATGACCAAGACGTTGGTGCCATACTTGCCACTTAGGAGTAGTAGTAGCGGCTACGATTGGCTTTGAGTCTGCAAGAGTCAAACTGACAATACATAGCTTGCCGTCATAGGCTGCGAAGATGTCGACGGAACCAGTGACGTGACTACGTTCATATTGTTGTTTGAGTCGAGTGTCAGTTTGCTGTCGTTGACTTTGCAGTACTTTATGACAGAACCGGATGAGAGTAAGTTCATCCCAGCCTTAGGCACTAGCAGTGTGTCGTTGAAAGTGATTAGCTTTGCCGTTTGAAGCAGAGAGAAACGACATCCAGACAGTAGCTATAAGTCCCAAGGCACTTCTTGTTGGTCGAGATACCAATGTGACATTCACGTAGAGTCGTGAAAAAGCTTGCGTCGTTGAAGATGTGAGTAGCTCCTCTCTCGAGGATGGCGAAGTTGGAGGTATCAGTTGCGACGGCCGCTACAGTACAGTAGGTGCTACAGTGATTGCAAAAAACGTTTATCTCTCCGTCGTAGCTACATGTACAGGTTAAACTATTGCAACCCTCGTCTCTGTCGCATTCAATGTGTACATTGTAGGTCACAGTAGACCGCCAGTGTTTACTGACTTTGAGGTCTTCGGCCGCAGCCTGATGGACGTAGAGTCCTCCGTAGACAGCAAACTGCTCCTTTCGGAGACCTTCAGCATAGGGAGTGAGAGGTCCAGTTATGCGTTCAGCAAGAGCCTTACGCTCCGTCCATTTCTCTTGCATCCAGTGCCAAATCCATTCGTGCATGCCAATCGGTGGCAGATGCCGACAGGCCAGGAGAACTTTGCTCATAGGTCCACAGTATTGGATGTAAGATCGTGTGAGGATGTCACATTGCGCACTGCATATTAATATCCAAACGCTGTACGGCGTCCATAAAGAGCTCGGATACCGAATCGGCGCAATTGTTGGTATGCGCTCGAATACCTACGAGCTGTCGATGAAAGCGTGGGTGACGAAACCGTGTTTAACAAGGCCATGCTGCCCGTCATGATGCCACAACAAGTTTGGTGCAGCAACCGAATAGACACGAGGTAGCTCAAGTCGAATCTGATCGTAACTTGCTTTGACCGACACTGCTTCGGGTTGAACGAGCTGCAGCAAGCGCATGTACTCCCTCACCCTATCAAACGTATGCAGTATATTCTTGAATCGGAGGTATCCAACCACTATACTCAAGCCCGCTTGTGGGTGCTTCTGCAGGTATTCCCATCCTCCTACTTCCAATGTGCGCTGGTCTTCTCCTGACCATCTTGCCACTCTTGTCCGTAGTGCCTCGAAGCCGTAACGCCGCGCATTAGCAGCAACGGTGTCGCGGCTCACGCCTAGTAACTGGGCAATGCTCCCGTATGAAAGCTTTTGCGTCTCTATTGCCTCATATAGCCATATCTCATCGATCTCCTTAGCGGGTCTGCAGCGACCTGAAGGCGCTGTAGTTGTGAGGACTTCGAAGAACCGTCAACGTCACGTGCAGTGCGGGTCAGCGCTGCTGACCCCTAATCTGTCCGCTTGTGTTTGAGTAAGTGTGATCATTGTCTGGATTTCTGTTACCGTGAAGACTCTTGTGAGCGGCGTGACCACCTCTCGATACTTCGAGCTGCCACCCTTTACTTCTATTATCCTCATCTCGCAACCTTCCAACCTCCGATGCAACAACGGCCTTTCGGATCCATGCCGTGCTTGTCACCCGATTTGGCCACCCATCAGATGACCGTCAATCTCTTCTGCCTAATATTGCAGGCTGAGCTCCTTTTGCATAGAACAGCCAACCACTTCAGAGATTGCACCACAGCAGCAGATAAGAGTCGTTGTAGCATAGCTAGCTCTTTCGTCTTTCCTGCATCCAATTCGAACCATACGTAGACAGTAATCACACAACTTACATCCTGAGCTCAAATCAATTGCCAGACTGTAAAGTGTAAAGTCTATAGTTCGTACGATCCTCAGAGTCACATCTGTAGTATCGATCCGCCGGTGGGTAGAAGTATCTCCTTCTACATCACCCTCTCCGTAGCTTTGAGGCTACGATATATACGTCCTTTCCCCTTTCTCCGTGGCTTTGAGGCTACGACCCCATTTACTTACCTCACAGCTCTTCGAAGATCCCTATAAAGCGCCACCTCCTTCGAGAGTACGCTCGAAGCATTTGAACACCCATTCGTCTCTTCGAGCCTCCGGTAACGACGCTTTCAACTCCTGTTTGCCGTTTCATCCATTTCGATATGGCACGTAGGCGATCAGCCAGAGCTCGACCTTGCGATACTTCGCAAGCATCGTTTTGGCTAATGAACGATTCGGCTCGGTCACATAAGCCTGCTAACTCCCGTATCACCTCTACGGCGTCGCCAGTGGCCGTAGAAGTCATTCGAAAGTCGGGCTGTATGTTCATGGGGTCGGGAATAGAGTACACCCTCTTCCACAATCCATTTTTACAGTGCCGGGGGGCAGACCAATCGGGCCATGCTGTAAAGGCTAGTCTTAACTCGAGCAATCAGAACTTGGAAATTTGTAAACTTGGCCTTCGACGTACAACATCACTACAACGATACATGAATAGTGAGCAACAGGTTGTATCAGAACGTAATCAAGCTAGTGGCGAAATCGAGCGTATGATGGCGCGCGCTTATGTAGTGCCCTGAGAAGAAGGAGGAGCTATTAGTGCGCTGCGGCTTTGACCATCGGGGCGATGTGTGAGCATCCGACCGCTGTTTCTGCGTTCAGTGCGAGGGCCGGACGGCTCGCCCAGAGCTAGGGCTGTAGAGGCTTCAGACTGCTACGGAACAGCGGACTGGTTCCTGGAGTTGTTGCTGACACTATTCTCCTGCATTTGAATCTCCACGATAGTATCGAGAGCGGGCTCCGCAGCGGTAGAGTTGCCCGTGAAGCATCCGGCGCCTCTATAATCTGAATATCGCTATATAGGCCAATGTCGGCTCCCCAGAAGCCACAAAGCGAACGCGGAGTTTCGCTTGCGATGAATTCTGCTAGAGGTTCACGGTATGGGCAATAACTAGCTGATTACTTCGATGTAGAGGCAAGGTAAGATGATGTATTCTACAGCTTTTATACTATGCAAGTGCTGGTCATATTGCTTTCATACTAAGCAGATTCTGACGCCTTGCTTTCATCTGAGAGAAGTCTCTTCCCAAGTTCTTCCAGTGCCCTGACAAGACCGTCTCTAATCGGTGTCCTCAACAATGTCGCCGATGCCTCAAACACAAAGCTTCCATGGTACACCTGCGGTGCAACATCAAATTCCTCACGAGACTCCTACGCAATACACTTGGAGTCATCAAGCTATACCAGCCCAACATCTGCAAGCAGCAAGCTCCTCCGACGGCCAACTCCAACTTCAAGACCTGGACAACCGCTCCTTCTTCCACAATTTATTGCATGCAGCCGATGCATCAGATGCAGCTCCAACATACTAGAGCTTTATGAAGGTTGTACTCACATGTTTATCATATTCTTCTTCTAGTCTTGGTATTCAGCCATGATTTGAACATCCGTTTGGCTTGCTGTAGCCTTTTTCTTGTTGCTGCGTCCTTCTCAGCTTTGCGTTGGCAGGCCCTGTCCGAGAAACGTGTCTTGCCGCCTATCGTCAACAGAAGCAACCCTGTCGTACAGGTAGTCCTGCAGTTCTTGCTGTAGTTGCTGTTCTTGATTCCAGGCCTCAGCCTCTTCGTCAACTTCTATTCTGTTTGTGATCCGAATGAAATTGTGGATGGCTGCCAGAGCCGGCACCATCTTCACTTTGATGTCGCTTGGCCAGTCTATTTCTTTCGTAAGGATATTGAATCGATTCTTGAGGACGCCAAAGATGCGCTCCACAACGTTCCGAAGCGAGGCATGTCGTTTATTGAAGAGCTGTTCCGGAGTCTGCGGCTCACTTCTTCCGTTGTTCTCGTCAAAGTCTTGAAGGCGATATCTTGTGTTCCGAAACGGCGTCATGAGCGACTTGCTTCCAATGAAACCTGCATCGGCGAGAAGGTACTTTCCTGTTGACAAGGATCACCATCAGTCACAGCAGCGTTAACAAAGCTCAAGAGCCCCAATGGATGCCTGACCAAGAAGCCCCGACTACCTTCAAAACAAGGAAGAAAAAGCAAAGGAAAGGACTCAGCCACAAGAAACTTTCCTTGGCTTTTACTTTTGTCTTGCTGCTTCGGCCGAGTCTGGTATTCTTAATTGCCCATAAACAAAGGCAAGGGCTCTTGAGGTTGTGACAGAATGCCGAGTCGCCTTCTGGCACTTGAACATCAAAAGCGTATGCGGCGACCCACAAGCCCGAATCAGCTTTGCTGCCCTCCCAACCCGAGAGGATGTAAGTGACATTCATGTCGAAATCGCAGCAAGCCAGCACATTCTGTGAAGTGAATCCCTTGCGATTGCGCCAGCCGCGAGGATCTTCGCTGTCGAGACATCGCCATGGCAGATGTGTTCCGTCAATGGCACCATTTGCGTCTTCGAACCAAGGCCAGAGGCGCTTGTCCTGCTTGAAGCGAGTTGGATTGTCAGGGGCGCTGGCCCTTCTGGTCCAGGGACTTCCAGCGCCGACCTTCGAGAACTAGATGAGGGGTCGTAGGCGGTCTGGTTTGGGTCGGGGTGACTACGAGCAAGAGAGGTACTCAGAGATGTAAGGAAAGCTCAGTGTGATTGGGAGGTGACAAGGAGCTTATGGAATTGACCACTAGATCTGATCTGGAGAAAGGAAAGGAGAGTTCCTACTTTAAATGAATATATATACTAAATCTTGAAAGGACAGTGGTTGCAGGATGCAGGATGGGGACTTGGCAATGTGGGTGGAATGGCAGGGTCAAGGCAGGTCCAGGAAGGGTCCAGCTTTATCTCCTTCACTAACTAACTAACCGTCCGTCTGTCTCTAACCTTTTACTGCTGTGCCCTGCGGTCTTGGCCAGGTGGGAAGGTCTTGGGTCTTCATGTCTTGAAGCCTTGATGTCTTGAAGCCTTGATGTCTTGAAGCCTTGATGTCCTGAAAGGAAGGTGGGGAATCAGGGTGATCGTGGGTGGCGGGGGAGCGGGGAGCGGGGAATGAGGAGAGGGGCTAGGCCTGCCGCGTGACACGGATGCTCTGGATATTCATGCACTGGCTTGACATACTTCTTGTAGAACGCTGGAGCCAAGATAGTGTCCAGGCAGATCCGAATGTAACTGTCATGCTGGAATCAGTCATAGCTAATCTGGAGCCAGCCTCTCGCTGCACTCACTTTGAGATGGTGTCACCAGAACGCTGCCATGCTTCGCAAACCTGACGGCCAGACAGGCCTGTTCTGCACGTGTACAAGCAAATTTCTAGCTGTTCTTCACACGTCACGTGCTTGCCGTCGAACAGCGGCAGCTCCTTCAGCAAACCACGGAATACAGGCTTGCTCACTCCAAGAACCTGCTTGAATCTTGCTTCATTGCCGCTCAGAAGCTCTTGAATGTATATCAAACCCGTTCGTACGGAATTACGCATAGGCTGTTTGTCTAGAAACATTGTAAAATACGCGTGCCTGCCGTTTTGTAGAACCTTGCAGGCTTCAGAGACGGCAAGCATGCGCCTGCGATGCCGATGCTCAGCTGCATATGCGGCAATAGCTTGTGCCTCACGCTTGGTCTCGCTCCTGCGTAGGTACATGGGGCTTCTTTGGGTACTTGCTGTGCTCGATTGCAGTAAACCCATGCTATAACCCGACTGTGCCACAAATGGTCTCGATCGCGCTCCAACGGTCCAAACCCGATGAAAAGCCCGATGAAAAGTTGCTACTGGACAGGACCTAAGTTGGCTAGAGGACAAACACTGCAGGTGCACAACGTGATCGCTTTATGCTGTGGTACAAATGAAGTACACGGGCGGGACATGAGGAGCGCTGGCGGTGCGCTGAACGTTTCGGCGCTGGCAGATCGCGGAATTCTGCCAGCGCTGGTGTCGAAGCTGGAAGGCGACGCCACAATCGGCAGTGACCGAGAGAAGCGGGACTCGGAGCTAGCGGAGCAAGCAAAGCAACAAGCCGTCCAGGCTTAGTAACAATAGCTAGACTCCGTAGCATTGCGCCATAGAGGCCGTTAGTCCTAACGGCCGCGACCGCGACCGCCGTGGGATCATGACGCGGACGCGTCTAGTTAGTAGTCGCCTTGTTGTCTTGTAGAGTAGTTTCAATGTTAGCTCTGCAATTAATCAACCAAGCTACTAGTCCACCATCCCACTGCTTATCTATCTCACTTCTCATTTGCCCTACCTTACTGCAAGATGTCCCCATCCGCTGTACCTCAGAATACAAACGATGCGTTATCTACGCCACAAAGTACCCACGGTGCCATGCCTGCTCGTCAGCTGGTAGGGCAAGCTTTCGGCGCTGGATTGGGCTGCGCTGGTCCAGCGCCGATCGCCAGCGCTGGAGGAGCGATCTGTTCCCTCATCTCGTTGGCTTCCGAGCAGCGAGGTGCTTGGGTGCTTGCCCGAGGCAGGAGGAGGAGGAAGGCGCAGAGTGAAAGGAGGAGACTTCTGCGACTAGGAATACTGGAGCTAGACTCACAGTAGGCCTATTGCGGCAGAAGAGTGTGCGGAATATGAAGAAGGGATGTAAGGCCGGATCACTCACGAGGGGATCGCTAGTCTCAGGCTTCGGTGTAAGCTGGGCGGATTGGTTTGTAAGTCTGGAGGTTCTCGACAGACTTGATGGGCGCTTGAACGATTAAATTCACGTTACTTGCAGTAAGGAATATGAATATACTAATCGATACAGATACAAGAGTGAGTGCGGACGAAGAGCGGAGGGGAATTCAGCGATGCGGCCTTCAATGGCCGATAATCGGTGTTGGCTCCCTATTGAAGCGGCTCGTCAGCTATTTCCGCTAATACGTGCGAAGGAAAACATGTAAGAACTCTAAAAGTAATGTCTTCGTCTTCGCAAGCTATGTAGCTCTCGAATGGCACTAGCTACGTTCCAATATCTTTGTCTTCTTGATATCTTGTAGTCCTGTCGTGCGCAGATCCTTTAGGCTCGAGCAGGACTTTGGTCCTCTGTATCTCGGTCAGTACACATGGTATTTCTATGCGACAAGCATTCAGTTTGTCAGTACATATGTTAGTACATATTGGAGGCATCAGAAGTGTGTATTCTTATTGTAATTCTTCTGGCGATAAGCTTGCGTAGGGCAGCAGCTTCTATACCGGCATAGGCTTGCCGATCCAAAGTGGACTAACGGCGCGCGGCGAATCTTTGGTATTTGTCCAATGATAATGCAAGTTCTTTGCAACTCATAATCACATCTAGATGAGATGTTCATTTAGTCAGATTCGATAAAAGGATATCGAATAAGWAAATAGCCTTAGTATTATAGGCATCTGTGCTTGGATGACAACTTGCCATCAAACTGGAATGAGTCTGAGCTACTCTSGCGGATTCAGTATTGATCCGATAAATGACACTATCTATATCTGCCAATACGTGCAGACCATAT
>BCIL01000020.1:0-10623 GCA_001599955.1 Cystobasidium pallidum
TAGGCGGTCTTGGTTGGGGTTGGGGTTCTAGGAGCAAGGATGTACTCAGAGAGGCAAGAAAAGCTCAGGGAATGGGAGGTGACAAAGAGCTTATTTATTTGACCACTAGATCTGATCTGGAGAAAGGAAAGAAGAGCTCCTACTTTACATGAATATTTATACTAAATCTAGAAAGGACAGTGGGTTCAAGGTGCAGGATAATCTTGGCATGGTGGGTGGAATGGCAGGGTTGAGGCAGGGTCCAGGCAGGGTCCAGAGCTTGTTGAGGGGTCAGGGTGCAGGTCCAGTTTTATCTCCTTCACTAACTAACTAACTAACTAGCCATCCGTCTGTCTCTAGCGTTTTGCTGCTGTGTCCTGCGGTCTTGGCCAGGTGGGTCTTGATGTCTTGAAGGAGAGTGGGGAACCAGTTGTGATCGGGGGTGGCGGGGGAGCGGGAAGTGGGGAATGACGAGAGGGCTAGGCCTGGCGCGTGACAGTCATGCCCTATGTCGCCCAACCTCTCGGCAACAGGTACAAGCATCTGAAGCAACGACAAGCAAAGTCAAGACCGAGCAAACTTCCACGAGCTTCCATTATACCTGGAACGATGCCAGCAAGCCAGCCAACTGGTGAAGTTGCGACCGACAGACCTCCAGCTCGTCGCAAGAAGCAGCGTCGAATATTATTACACCAAGCAGCGGCAACGGATGGGAAATTACCACAATGCAGGACGCTATCCAACAAAGTTGTCGCAGAGCCACCATCGCGAGACAGGCTTGGGATAAGAAGCATCCAGGCAACCGCCCAGCTGATCAAAGTCAATCGGCCCAGACAGGCAACGGCAATCACTCAGACCAGAATAGTGCGCGCGACTTTTTTGACTTCGGCATTGACCGTAAGTAACATCAATAAAGCTGTTATTCCTGCATGTTGCGTGTGGTAGAGCCTCTAACGTTTCCTCCGCTAGAGAGTGTCAGCACTGGTACTCCGGCTGGCTCCGAGACGGACGGGAAGGCATCCGGATAGCTCCCAGTCGGAGCGGAAGGCATCCGGTTATCTCCGAGACGGAGCGGAAGGCATCCGAGGAAGAGTTTGCTGGATTGGTAGAAAGGGACATTCGTTGTACGTTAGTTAATTAAGTCTTGTCTCTCTACATACTATTCCGCCCTAAGCAATATACAGCCTTCCCTTTATCTATCGCATACCATTCCCTTTGCCCTAGCCATAATCAGTTTTGACTGAGAGTTCATCGATTCACTAAATATAAGGAATCAGAGCATGTGGTGTGTACAAAAGCTTTACTGCTTGTCTCGTTAACCGCCCGTTCGGCTCCCGCTCTCCTAAAGAGCCGAAGTGTGCGTTCTCGCAGCGGATTCTTGGGCTGTTCATTAGCTTCACGACAAAGGCGTACACTAGCATGTACTCTTTGGTATAGGCCCACTTCGACTGTCTTGAGGTGCGTTCAGCCCAACATAAGCAAGCTCGATAAGAGTCCATGGCTAACTCTTTCTTTTTCAATCTTTAGCTACAGACTAACTTGTCACAAGCCATACCCCCGAAACCCATAGTCGGCGAAAGCCCATGGCTTTTCGATTTCCCGGCCCAGAAGAGGCTATGTTGCTAGAAGTGCTGGCCGACGGGCATCCAGAAGGGCTAGAGCACGTTTATCGTACGCTGCCCAACGTGGCAAAGAAAGCCTATACCAATCACTTTGAAGAGCTCAAAGCACACAAGAAGCTGCGAACAGCAAACCTAGCAAAAAGGCAAAGAAAGACAACCTAAAAACGTTCTAAACCCTAATGTTGTAGCGACTATTCGCTTGGGTGAGTGCCTTGTTTCGAATAGGCCCTGATTCTTTACTGAAAAGAAAACTGCAGGGGCAACACCAACAGCTGTTGTGGAAGCCAACAGACGCAAGCAAGACAACCAGAGTCCCGAACAACGCGTAAAAAACGCGACTCTGAAACGCTGGCTGCGAACAAAATCCTCAAAGCAAAGCGAGCCGTTGGCGAAGCTGTGAGCCTGTGGCCCACTTAGGCGCCATGGAGCCAGCTCAGCAACTTCAGCGTTGCACCTGACTTATCCCTACAACTAGTTTCACCTTCTACGGTTGAGCCCCTTGTGTGCCGAACCTTTCCTTTTGTTCTTTCAGCACAGTACAAGTAAACGCAGCCGTCTTGTATCTACTCTAGTTGTTCTTTTCCCAACTTGTTCAATCCATCTATCGAGCACGCTATATCGTCTAACCTAACCTTTACCGTTGAACCTCGTGCATCGCACTTGCTGCTTCGGTGATACCTGGTAGTCTCTGTAAGAGAGGTGCTTTCTTGGTCCGTGGTACAGGAGTAGACTCGACTGTAACACTAACACTGAAAGAGGGAAGGGGCGGAATTGGGGAAATAGCAGTTAGTATTAACTGAGGCTGTGATCTACTTACGGGAAGGATCGTTCAGTCTCAAGGTTTTCACAGCGGGGTTACAAGATCTGGAGGGTGCTCGACAGGATCTTGCGGTGGTAAGCGGTTTGAACGATATGTGCACGTTACTTTATGTTAAAGTCTATGAGTGTACTAATCGATACAGAAGCAAGAGAGAGTGTAGACGAGGGGCGGAAGAGGATTCATTGTTACGGGCTTCAACGCCCGTTATTCCGTAATGAATCCGTATTGTTGCGGCTCGTCTGCTATTCCGCTGATACTCGCCAAGGGAAAACATGTAAGAACTATAAAAATGATGTTTTCGTCTTCGTGAGTCATGTAGGTATCGATTGATACTAACTACGTTCTTATATCGTTGTCTTCTCGATATCCTGCGGTCCTGTCGTGTGCATCGCATCCTTTAGGCGGGAGCAGGACATTAGACCTCTGTATCTTGGGTAGTATACATGGTATTGCATACGTCAAGCATTTACATAGTCAGTACGTATGTTAGAACATCTTGGATGCATCAGAAGTATATGTCTTGTTGCAATTCTTGCAGTAAGCCTGTGCAGGGCAGCAGCTTCATACTGCGATTGTTATGCTGATTCGAACCAACTAACGACATAAGGCGAACCTTTGGTAATTAATCAATAATGATGCAAGTTCTTTGCAATTATAAACACATCTAGATGAGATGTACGTTTAGTCGGATGATACTATCTCTCTGCAAATTACATGCAGACTGCATGCTCTCAAACTCTCAGGAGTTTGAAGCACCTTTGCAATTCCTTGCTTTTCAGATCTGGATTTAACCCTAAGTCTGATTTAACGATTCATACAAGTACTGATTATAATTACAGTGCGCAGTGTGACATCCTGACAGTCTCTTAGTGAGTTATCTTAGATTCGTATTCTGTGTGAACGTCCGGACAAGTTCAACCCTTTCCCAAACGATTCCCTGGCGGATTCCCCAAGACTCTGTGTGAGTAACGATCCAGAGCAGGCCTCTCCATACTACGGTTTTCAGTAGCAGTTACTGCAAACTGTACAACACTGTCCATATCTTCTTTCTACGTCTCTCTACAGCTTACTCCATCGACCTCCTTCACCTCCCTCAAGGCCTCCCTTTGCACTCGCGCTTCCGCCCGTCTCCCCTCTCGCCTCAAGTCACCTTCCCCATAGGCATCTAGTACCCCTGAAGGGCTAGCACCCTCACAGAAGCCCGGCCTGAGAAATTTATGGGTGCAAATCAGAAACTAAGAAATGCACGGCTGGAAGAAAAGATAATGGTCCTAGATTGGTACAATGCCAATGGGAAGAACCAATCCAAAGACCGGAAAGCGCTTCCGGGAGGTTGAGAACGAGATCTGCGGCGTTGTGGTAACCCAGCCTGTAATCAGTGAATGGGTACGACGCCAAGAAGAACTGCGTCAATGTAAGGTGACAGCGAAAGGCGTTTTCCAACTATTAGTGGGGGGGGCTAATAGAGGCTTACTTTTATTAATTACTAGCACGAAGAGAGAAAAGAGAGACAAGAACTATCTGGATTCTGCTCCTTTTATACTTGGAGAGGACCCTGATAGCTATGATACAATTCCGGCAGCCCATCGTGGGCAGGAAGGCCGGGCTTGCTGCTGTGCATTAGTATCTTGCTCAGGAGATGTATTCCCCGGCTAGTCAGGGGGAAAAGATGAAGTCACTAATGATTCAGTGAAGGGAGATCAGGGTGGGACGACACCCGTCAGGGTCCGACACTGATCAATGTATCGGCCGACTTCCCTTGTGTAACGCGGCAGAATTTTCACTCAAAACTGCAGCAAGGTAGAATTTTCCCTCARGACCCATGGCACCATTGATGGAAGCAGTGACTAAAAGTAGGAGGAGAAGTTCGGAGACTTTGTAAGCCGAACACCTAAAAACGATTTTGCTCGTCAGTTCGGTGCGAGATCATGGCCACTGGTTTAGAATTTTTCACTTGTATAATCAAATAGATTTTTTTACGAGCACCTATAAAAGCCGCTCGTCTTCTCGTTGTCTGTCTCTTTCTCTTCTTCAGAATATATTTCATAGAGCAATCCAAGCTATACTCCATAGCCTTGCTCCAAAAGCCTTCTCACACCCATCCTTTACTCACCTTACCTCACTCAAGGCATTCTTGCATAGTTTCAACACTTGTGAAGATTCAAGACCTCAAACTAACCTCCTTCAACTTAACTAGTGGTTCACCCGCACATTACACCTTGTGGGTCGGGCAGATACCATATAGCAGGGGGTCAGTGTCAGGCCACGTCGCGAACCAGGGTCCGTCCAGGGTGTGCCTACAGGCTAAGCGGGGATGTCGGGTTTTGCGGGACGGTCTAGATTGGAGAAATCTACAGGGGACCAACACAAGGGCAGCTTTATGAGAGCGTTGTTGTGATGGTACTTACTAAGCCTTTGATAAGTCTTAGTGGAGGGGAGGGAGCAGAGGTCCGACGTGGGGAGTCGGGGGCAGGAGGCAGAGTTGTTCAGAGCTTGTATTGTCGGGTCAGGGTGCAGGTCCAGTTTTATCTCCTTCACTAACTAACTAACTAACTAGCCGTCCGTCTGTCTCTAACCTTTTGCTGCTGTGTCCTGCGGTCTTGGCCAGGTGGGTCTTGATGTCTTGAAGGAGAGTGGGGAACCAGTCGTGATCGGGGTTGGCGGGGGAGCGGGAAGTGGGAATGACGAGAGGGGCTAGGCCTGGCGCGTGACAGTCAGTGCTTTGGATCATGACGTCAAGCCTATAATTCAGACGCTCGTAAAGGGCAAGCGAAGAGTATACGAGACGTCAAATGCCCTCAGCTTGAATGCTTTGAGGACATGCGTAGAAAGTCTTCTTGCAGCCGGTCGGCCTGGAAATGGTGACGCTATAAGAGCCAAAGCCGAATTCTTTCGTGCAAACCTGGGCTTCAGCAGGCAGAAGCGCGTACATTCAGCATAGGCTGGCTGGATGGCTTCAAGGCTTGTCATAATTTGAGATCACGGTGAAGCTGGTTTTGCTCCTGTTGAGCTTCTGCCAGATGAAAGGGCCGGGGTTCGTCGGATTAGCGCCGAATTCGGTTTCGGCCGAACCTACAACGGAGACGAAGCGGGACTTCAGCTAATGGCCGTACCGAGACGCGACCTAACCGACGGCCGGCAAATGCCCGGCCTCAAGGAACACAAGCTGCGATTGGCATACTTTTTTGTCTGTAATGAAGATGGCTCAGGCATCCATTCGTCATTGGCTATGCTTGGAAACCAAGAGCCTTCAAAGGCAAGACTGGTTATCAACACGGCTTCCACTATGCAAATACTCGAAGAGCCTGGATGACAAGTGCCCTCTTTGCCACATATCTCAAGACGTGGGACGATAAGCTACGAGCAAAAACCGGCCTACAATACTGCTCTGGCTCGATCACTTTAGTGGCCATATCGTTCCGGAAGGTCTTACTCATATCCGAATCGAGTTTTTTGCCCCCAATCTCACCAGCTACATACAGCCTTTGGATCAAGGCATCATCAGAGCCTGGAAAGCTCTTTTTCGCAAAAAATACAATACTAGATCTATTCGGCTGTTTGAGGAGGGCAATGCAGCTGACATGTACAAAATAGATCAGCTGCAAGCTATGCGTCTGGCTGATGAAGCTTGGAACGACGTTCGCAGAACCTCAGTTATCAACTGCTGGATGCATGCTGGAATATCTGAACTGATTAACACAGATGCTGAAGGCGATTCAGAAAGCGCGGAAGACCAAGCAAACGAAGCTACGGTGGCTTTAGCCGAAGAAATACGGGATCTGGCTCTCGCAACTGGTCAGCCTGTCGATTCATTTGCAGCACAGACGAGCTCCTCGACATCAATAGCGAAAACTTGGAAGCTGTCGTCATGGAGGACGACGATATCATAGCATTGTACTCAAAAGAAGCTCAAAATCCGGTAAATACCGTCAATGAAACTGAAAATTGCGATACAGCTTATGTGGCAAAGTGCCTCCAAAACGCTCAGAGGTTCTACAGGCTTGCAAAACTATATCAGACTTCGTAGATTGCAATGATAAGCCTTACAGAAAGCAAATGGACGCCCTAATGGGTCGCCTTGCGCGCGAATTGCGCTTATTAGAGGTCTCAGGCTTGAAAAGCTCTACATTGGTCAACTTTGGGTTTACAACAGAACCAGCTAGATCTAAAAAATCAGGAGAAGCTCTAGAAGCTGCTATTGTACTTGATTAGCTATTTCTACAATTTATTGTTCGCCACCAAGTCTGTCAAATCCCATAGTCGCTGAAAAGCCATAGCTTTCCTCTGTCCGGAAGGGTATGGGTTTTGACAAGTTAGTCTGTACCATGGAAACGAAAATATTACCACCTGTTTTCGGTAGCTCAAAACGCTTACCGGAATGTTCGGCTCTTCATGTCCGGTATTCCTGTCCCCCTCGAAACCTCTGCGAGTAACAATGCCTCCGCCAGGCTGCCCAACATGCCAATGCCTTTTAACGCGGTAGGTGTACCAGCACCAGATAGAAGGACGAATATGTGGCTCAGAGCTAATCTGCGTGTTCCTGCATCTCCTCCCCCAATCTCAGCTGAAGGAGGAGCCTGAACCTCGTCTGCCCGTGCAGGTTTGTGTTGATGGCAATGAGTCACTCAAAAGGCTTAAGAATAGAGGTGAAGCGGATGAACGCGCATTTGACGAGCCTCCATATTTGTCTCACGAGCGAGACGTTCTCCCCCACAAGGATGAAGTGAGCATTCCTGTTTTTCGTCAAGCCTGGTTGGCCCTTTAATTGCCAGCCTCCTATAGGTTCCCTATAGGCCTCCGCGAGCACGAGTCGGAGCATAAGCCGACAACAACGAAGGCCCCAATGAAGAAGATGACCAGGACAGCGAGCCAGAGAATCAAGACGGACCCCCTTCGCCGCGGCCACAGGAGGCCGTCATCCTCGCAAACCCCCTCGCGACCTGCGAGACCCAATGGAAAGCCTTTAACAGTCAAATAGGTTAGCAAGGAAATCCTCGCTTCCACTACTACGACGAGACTGTTGTTTTTACATTGTGTTGTCGACACGGGATCTGCCTTGCGATCGCCGACATGGTGCAGACTGGAGAAAGGGTACGGGCGCATCGTATGCCTCGGGAAAGGATAAGAGCTGAAAGTTCCTGGAACAGGCGGTATTATCAGTTTGCAATACTGCAACGTGCCCTGTCGTTACTTGGTCCCCGGCTACACTTTGCCTACGACATCGGCTGCACCTTCTCGGTCACCATAAAGAATGCACCGTCGATGCAAGGCAAGATTGACGAGGTCCATTGCGTGTGCGGTGTATTCCACTCTTTTGCACATGCTCGGCTCTGTCAACTGTCGTTCTGCCTCGGTTACAAGACGGAATGGGCACGACGAATTTTGAAGTACAACGAACGCTTATACTCCGAAACGAATCCTTTGGCGGGTTCAGTAAGGAATATGAGCAAGTACGCTCGTCGAGAGCGTAAACATCTGCAAATTAGCTCTACAACCGCAGTCCCTGGAATAGTAGAATTTTAAAGGCAGTCTCAAACGTATTAAACATAATACATGGGTGATTCATACAAGCACTGGATACTATTATACAGTGCGCAGTGTGACATCCTCACACTCAGAGCACCACATCATCGCGATGCTGTCAATTACTTTCGCGAAGGCTACGACAGTTGGAAATCCAACAGCTCAACTAGTAGCAAAGAGCTTTCTAAAGCTCGCGAAAAGCAGCGCAAAGAAATTGAGGAGCGCCAAGTCAAACGAGGTCATCGTGCTGGTGCTATTGCATGGACAGGTATAATCCTGGACGGTAAAGAGTCACAAGAAGCCACCGACAAGGCTCTGAAAGACGAAAAAGCGGAAAAGCGGAAAGCGAATGCAGCCTTGCGGGCGCCTGGCTTGCCCGTTAAACGGGCCCGGAAAGCGCCGGGGGCCAAACCAGCGGGAATCAGCATTGCATTAGCTTCTATGAAGGTACCTCAAGTACCTCATGTACCTCCACAACCTCTTGCAGCAGAATCAGAGCTCGATGAAGACGTCGATCACTCGACTTTCGAACAAAGTCGCCCCTGGGAGGAGGACTATAGCGATATAGACGATTACGAAGCGGCAGCTGCATTCTATAACGTGTATTCTATATACTCGTATACTCATACCCTCATTCAGTCTCCTGCTGTTGTCTCTTTCGTACAATACTACTTCTTGCATTTCAGGATCACGTGCATATCCGGGTCATCCACGGTGCCCATGAACAGGAGCTGCATGTCCGCCGTGCGTTGGCTAGGGGTGTGGCGGGACTTGTACGGTCAACTGCGTGTGTGTTGCCGGTTGCGGGCTTACTACCGAAAGCAGCGGCAAATGGGTCAGCTGCGGCCAGGTAGCCGCATGCACGCTGCAAATCTGCCCCTGCGGCGGAACCGCCGCAAGACTGCTGCGGAGCACCGCAAAAGTCCCGATCGTTTTTAGCGATGGAGTTACAGTACGTCGGAACCTGTAACATACAGCTAATCATCCCCAGCCAATTGGGGTGTGCAATGTTGTGCAGAAATGGTTTTGATGGTCACATAGTATCTTGAGCAGTAATTTGCGCTCCCTTTGGAAACGAGGCTCGTTGCGACCAGTTTATCACTACCGTAATGTACCATGTTGCGCTTACTGACCCTCACGCCCGTGTTATGCGTGTACGGGAGCTGCATGCCCGCTTTGGGTTGGCTACGGGTTGTGGCGAGACTTTGTACGGTCGCCGCGAGTAAAGAGCGGCAAATGGGTCAGCTGCGGCACCTCTGCGGATGGCTGCGGCCGGGCAGCCGCACGCACGTGCCTCTGCGGCCAAAGCGCCGCAAGGTTGCTGCAGGAGCACCGCAAAATCCCGATCGTTTCTTGCGATGCAGTGCTTGATGCTTTGGCCATCAACAGTTGGCGGTTGATCAGCTTCGCTCGACGAATCCTTGGCCACATTACCATTGACACAGGAACAATGGCTATCGTACACATCGTCCATTTCGCATACAATTGCGATGAAGCAACGAAACAGGAAATAGCAAGCCGCTTTCTGGGGATGCAGCAAACATGCGTCAAGAAAAGCGATTCGAAGCCTTACATTGTCCATATTACCGGCGGCAAGAATAACTCACCAGAAGGCAAGAACGATGGCCTTGAGGTATGTATTACAGAACCCTAAATTGACTGCTGCTGCAGCTGTAGTCTAGCCGTTCTACCTGCTGCTTTCGGCTTATCAGTCGATCACCGCTTTCGCTGCGCCTGGGAGTATTAGGCTGATTAGCATGCGCTTTTGTAAACTCCGCAATAGCATTCGTTTATTGTCACATTCGCAAATGTAGAAGACAGGGACTATTACACAGACCACGATCCAGTTCACCAGGAGTTCAAGACGTTTGTCCGGGCAAAGGGGGCAACTAAAGCTGTTGTGCTGGATTTCGAGGATGGTCAATTCTAGGACCGCATTGCAGCAATCGGGTGAGCAGAGTGCGAGATACCGCCAATCATAACTCGATAATGACGATGATCGCTTGAACGACTGGTCTTGCCGGACTCTCTTTCCAGCGCGTCGTCGATGAAAGCCATAATAAGGCTGAGAATGCGTATTGTGGAGACTCAATGGAGACTGTGAAGCGAAACTCAGTTATGTCTGTGCGATGCCTATCCCAATCATATACAGTACTACATTTGGAGGATCGTAAACAAGCTTCAGCGATGTATTTGACTCCACGCTGAAACGACGGCACAAAGCCATGGACTTCTGCAGCAGCTCTGAGAACTCACCTTTAGACAGACACAACTATGGCGAGTAATCAGCAGGACAATTGACGCTTTGAACCCACACATGAGCTTTTGGGTCTCCGACAGGCAGAATACGAGCGGGGTACACTGGCACTATGTAGTAGGCAGGTCCTATCTCTCACAGTAAACAGCGTCATGGATTGCGACGTAACAGCTGCATCTCGGCCCAGGCACAGAGGTCTATCTCCTATCATTTGATGCTCCCTACCATATCATAGCTGTGGGAGCAGGTCGCCGTTCCTGATGCGCTGTATGGTGCAGGTCAGCTTGAATCGACCCCCTGTGCCAAATTCCTGACGGAATTTTTTTTTTGAAAAAATTGAGGAGAGGTTTTCGCAAGAATGGGCTGAGCCGGAAACGGCAGAAAAACAGGTTTTCGCCTGTATAGGGCCGAGTTGTACTATA